>OX387279.1:3105632-3705632 GCA_947562105.1 Shargacucullia verbasci
TGTAATCGTTATTAGTAAGTTTAAATTTTATTCTACTTATTACGACTGTCTCCTTAGTGTTTTTATTTGATGTTTCTATGCCTCTCTAGTTTCCTACATTTTGTAGAGGGCTAAACTATGCGTCGGTTCATATTATCTTACGAGTACCTATGTCATTTACTATACAGTAACACTTTCGATAAAAAATAAACGTAAATCAATACTGACGTCATAGTAAAAATAAAGTGCAGTTTACTACCAGAATTTAATAATTAATTTGTTGGTCGACTCGTTAAAATTGGTCCAATGCTGATGAAAGGTGTATAACTTTTAAAATGAAAAGAGATCATTTTAAAAACCATAATGTACTTGAACCAAATAAACAGGTTTCTTTTAGTCATGAATTTGTTTAACTTTTGTTAGACTAATTATGTTGTTTACTTTTAGGGAAGTACTCAAAATCTTCCAGAGAAGCGCACAGCAAGGGCTCTCTCACCAACTCCGACTTCTACCCCGAATCTCTTGTGAACCTCAATACTATTGCATTGTGCAGGTGCTATTGGATACTAGAGCATCAACGCTAAGTGCCCATGATGCAGGAGGAGGACAAAATGGAGTTTACGGCCGTGAGAAATATATTAACAAGTTAGTTTTAATGTATCAGGGGTCTCTTGTCAGTGGAAGGTGGATATGAATTACAAACCTCACATTGACGACATTATTTAGTTTTCTAATGAAACAGAAAAAGCTTCGTCAAGGAGCTGGATTCAATGGAGGGCAATCAAAGGTCAAATTAAATTTGGTGAAATTTGATCCCAGAAACTGCTTATAAAGGAATATGTCCATTGTCCATCTACTAAATTCACTACACTGGTTACTTAGAAATAGTGACATCAGTGGCAATGCATGCTTAGTAATGTCTCTCTGTCTCTCTCTATATCGCTTATTTTTATCGCTTATTTAAAATTCATTTCTAAAAAAGCGGTTGCAATGAAATTCAATAAAAGAAAAGGTTGCCGTCATATCATATAAAAAGGTAAAGGAGACTGTTAAGTGAAAAATTGAGAGAATCAGCTACTTATATCAAAAAGAGCAAGGCTCTTAAATAGGACAACGAAGAGAAGACTCCTGACTGGTTCCTAATCTATATTGGGTTCTGCGAAATAAATTAACACCTGCACAGAATGGGGATGCGTGACATCAGAATGGCAGATTTTAATGCACCACATAAGAGGTCAGCACTTGGTACTTCCTCTGATCAGTGCCCGTATAGTCTACCATCTACAATTATTACAGAATAAAAAATTCCAGCAAAATAAGTTTACTGCATTGATATAAGCATTCAAATAGTTACGTGACATGTAAATGTAAATCCCATACATTTTGCTCGCGTTTCTATTCCCCAGCGATTGCATTGAAGCTTATCCATGGAGACAGGTGCGATTAAGCTCACCTATTCCAAGGTTTTGCTTACGGCTTGCAGAAGTGTGTAACGCTGCAGAGGCGTCACCTTTACAGGACGCAGAGAACCTAGGCTTTTAGAGAACCTACCTTTTTATCCACCATTTGTGAAAGCATTGAAACTCAAGCTAGTAATTTGGAAACCATTAAAGAGCCAGTAAGTTTATTACCACTATACCAGAACTTGTAGATATAGATACATAATTCGCAAAAATATAATATTTGCTTACTTGCTTGTCAAATGTTGTCTTATTTTGTTTTCAACCGACTTCAAAAAAAAGAGGAGGTTCTCAATTCGGCTGTATTTTTTTTTTTTTTTTTTTTTTTTATGTTTGTTACTCGATTACTCGAAGAGGCCTGAACCGATTTCAAAAATTCTTTTTTTATTTGAAATGGTATGCTTGTCATTTGGTCCCATTGTCATCAGGTCAGGACCTGATGGTGGAAATCCTGAGAAATCGAGGGCATCTCTTGAAAATTGTAGGCGAGCACGGGGTAAAAACTTGATATTTATGTGTATATCTGATGAGACTACAATACTATGAAGGTTTAGGGCAGATCTGATGATGGAGACGACATAGGATCTCCTCAACGGTACATCTTAACTACCTCGTGTTTGGGCTTATTTTATTCGTGTTGACAAGATCTTTACACCGAGATGGGTAATGACTGCCACTGCAAGGTCCGTGATGCAGGTGCAGTACAGTTTAGGGAACTCCTTAATGGTTGATAGCAGCTACATAGTGTTTGGGCTTATTTTATTCGTATTGATTCGCACTTTAAGCCGAGATGGGTAATATTGCAGATTCGATAGTGAATTTCTCGTAATGCGTTTTCATCATGTGGTCGGCTAAGTAATTTATTTGATTTTAAAATCACATAGTGCAATACCGTCTAAGGTTTTCACTCGACTTGGGGCAACATACATTTGACCTTTGTAAAGTTTTTCAAGAGAATCGTCTTTACTAGGTCTACCCATCACTCAAAATTGTAAAATAATTAAATTTTTTAACAAAAAATATAAACCGACTCCAAAAAACTCAAAAACAAAACTAATAACTAAAAAGCAAAAAATAAATCTTTTATTATACAATATAGTAGTTGAAGAATATTGAAGTCGGTGCCAAGTAAAACATGCAATGATAAACCGACACGATTGGCGAAGTGCATTTGTCGTATCCGACGCATAATTCCCTCCGCACTCGACAATTTCTACGTGAACTCGTTGTTTCAATGTCGCTATTATAGCAGCAAGGTATATTACTTTTATGTTTTACTTGGCACCGATTTCAATATTCTTCAACTACTATATTGTATAATAAAAGATTTATTTTTTGCTTTTTAGTTATTAGTTTTGTTTTTGAGTTTTTTGGAGTAGGTTTATATTTTTTGTTAAAAAATTTAATTATTGATGTCAAATATTGAACATCCCACTTTTCTTTGACGCAGTAAGAGTTGTTGAAATAAAAAGTTCAGGCCAATTAGGGACTGTGGCGCTACAAATTATTATTTTAAACTAGCGACTCGCCCCGGCTTCGCATGGGTAGCAGAGCATATATTATACGTTTTAATTGTTTTTTCTACCGTAGTGTCGTAACACCCTGTAACGTCGAGCATTTACTCGGCGCACGCCAGTAAAGCTCCCAGTCGGCATGATTTTTTCCGACATCTTCAACTATCATCGTCATATTTCAGCCAATTTACACAAAACCTTAACGAATTATACACCTAAACCTTTGTCATGTATCACTCTGTCTATTGGTGGTGGTAACACCGAATGAAAATCCGTTCATTCGTTTTTGAGTTTATCGCGAACAGACAGACAGACGCGGCTGGGAACTTTGTTTTATAATATCTAGTGACATTGAGGCTGAGTTATGAATAACGTCAAAGGAAGCGACGAGTTAATAGGACCGAAATATATATAAATATAGAAAACAAAAAGTTTAATTTGTTACCAAGTAAGTTTTTATGATGTATGTACGTAATTATTGTAGGTACCGCAGATTCTGTTGTATCTTTTATTTGTATTCTGACAATCTTTCAAAATTTGTATATAAGTAGACATAGGTAAAAAGAAACTGACCTGCAAACTAATATATTGCCTTACTAATAAATCACCAACAATCAAAAGTCGCATTGTTAGTATTTGTCTGTATTTTAGATACTTTTATTGTATAAATGTTTTTATTTTTTATATTCTTTTGTGTTTAGTGAATTTTATATTGTATAATTTGTGTATTGAGCAATATTGTAAAACAGTTTTTTGAAAAGATTATCCATGGAGTTTCTTGCCAGTCTCTTCTCCAATTGGACCAACCCACTTTTGGAACCGCGCAACTAAAATCGTAACGTGATAATAAAAGTGCCTGTGAAGTCCTAGTTGAAATAAAAATGTAACGACTAAAAAGAGACTTAGATTAAAAGGGGTGTCAAAGTGAGAATGGAAATCCTTGTGGATGAATTTGCGGACAAGAGCTTATTGTTAGATATTTGATAGAAAGCATAAGAAAATGTCTTCAGTATCCACGTAATTTTTTGGAAAATATAAATCAACTAAATGGTGTATCTACTCCAAAATAATGGCGCTCCAGACTTTTGGTTCACCCAACACATCTTCAATTCTAGATCTTAAAGTTTCAAGTCAAACTAAGACCGAGGTAACTTCAAAGAACCTATTTTCCCTTACACCAGGTTGTTGACTTGAGACGACCTGCAGTGTATTTATTACAAAAGTTCTCTAAAGAAACTTCTGACGTTTATCTAACTAGAATTTGTATACCCTTTTACGGGTTTATGCATTTAAACTAAATAAGCTATTACTTTCAACATCTATATTGGTAATATTAGTTGTCCGAAGAAATCCAATACCGAACTTGTACCGTAACTGAATCGGGTTTCACTTTATAATTTTTCATTATTCTATGAATACTTTGCCGTACTGTGCGAAGTATTTGCAGAACAAGGAACCTCATTCGGAATCTTTTTATCTAGTCCAAGTATTAATAAACAGACACACCTACTTACTATTTCCTAAATAAGTAGGTTCTGTAGTCTGGGTAGTTTTTCCGTTATAGTAGTGAGCATGTTAGTGGTATAGTGTATTTTTTTTTTCATTGGTAGGTATTATTTGTTTTTGAGTACAGTATTGTGTTGTTCCCAGAATTTTTTATTACTCTCCTGTTTTTTATAAGTGAAGACTTGCAATTAACTGGTCGTAAACACTTTTTTTATTCTGTTTTGTGTAGCTGTAAGTCTTCCATGTAAATAAAATAAATACGTTCTCATAATTTTGATTTATTACCATTTATTTAAATGATTAAAACACGATTGTCATACTAATTCCGTGGTAGTTAAGATAATTACTTATATTTTATTTATTCTTTACGTGATATTCGTCCCTACTGATATTTATTGCTAAACACAACCCTGTTCCGTAATGTTTTTGAATTTAATATAGACCGATACAGTACGAAAAAAAGTAATTTGACCAACATACCGATATGATTTTATATAGGAATAAAGCAGTTATAACAAGGCCCATTAAAAAATACAATAACCACGCTATTTTAGAATATTCGTTATTACATATTAATATTCAAGTTATTAATGCTTTTTTCAATTATTTCTGGACCGTATCTGTGGAACTTTACGCACAGGTGGTTTGGCGAGTGTTATGTTATAAATCACCCCATGAAAGTTTTATATGGTAAGTACAAATACTGGAATCTAAAGGAAATTAACTTGATCTACGTTGTAAAGTAGGATAAATGGAAGAACAACAGATAAACATGTCAGTCTATTTGCGTAGATACACTTTGTAAGTAACAGTAAATGAAATGTTATTTTCAGAAGCTCCCTTAATTAGGCCGAAATGTCTTCATTCAATGTTGACACTTGAAGAGTTGTTTTTCGATAGTTATTTTGGAATAAAAACGTCTTCTAATTAAGATCGAAAGACTAAACAGTATTATTTGATTACAAATAGCTATAAATAAATATGATGTTTCATCATCATCATCATCAGCCAGAAGACGTCCACTGCTGAACGAAGGCCTCCCCCTTAGACCACCACATCGAACGACATTGATGTTTAGGTACTTGTAAATTATGTAAATCGCTGTCAGGTACGAGATTTTAAAATGTAATTTTTCCCATATTAAATTTAATTACAATAAGTGATACAAGTTTACTTTAATAACTTAAATCAATCAATAAACAACACAACCTATAGCTCCCACGATTAAACGAAATTGGTGGGGTCCAATTTGATTGTCTCACGATGGTTAATTTTTAAACACGCTTTTTTTAGCTTCACCTGTAACTAACTGACTATATAAAAAAATCTTGCCAGTTAAATTTGACCCATTTCACGGTTTCCGATTAAACTCAAATATTGTATACACGTTTAGTTTGGATGACAATGCATGGTTTAGTTAAATTAATTGTTTATAACAATTGAATTTGTTATAAACAATTGAAAAAAGAATCTATGCGATTAATTCGACAATTCTTTCTTTGACTGAAATAACGTTACCTACGATGTCACATGCACTTATACGAACTCCATTTTTTTCATCATCATCATCAGCCAGAAGACGTCCACTGCTGAACGAAAGCCTCCCCCAAGGGGGGGGGGGGGGTTGCCATAATCCTCACGCTTGGCAGATGGGGATCGCAGTGGCTCACCGATTAGTGAGAGGACGCTGCTGCCCGTCCTCCGGTGTCTGGCCGCAGTTTTAAGACGTACCGGGGTCTCCATTTCTTTATAACAATTGAATTTGTTATAAACAATGAAAAACGGGATCTATGCTATGAATTTAAGTTTTTTCAACGGGAAATTTTTCATTGACTATAATAATTTCAACTAAAATAAAAAAAAATGCTGCATTAAAACAAATTAAAAGGGAAATTATTAAAAAAAGTCTGATGATGGAGCCAAGAAGCAGAAAGTGCTAGAGATCATTTAATACTGTGGACTATAAAGTATAAAATAAAATATTATACTTTAAAAAAAACTAAAAAGCACTATTATCACGCATAAAAATTTAAAAAATAGTTAAATTAAAATAGTTAAATTATTTGTTCCGATATATGCATGCTACCAATATTTTAACTTCATTGTAGAGTAAACGCAAACATATATTTTTTTATTCAATACGTGACGGATGATAGATATGCTAGGTAGTTATTAGTAAACTTATCACTTCCTTTATGTCCATAGACTAATTCAAAAAGTGTGGAGCGCTTTGTCTAAATTAATTGAAAGTACACATAACCAAAAAGCGCTACACACTTTTGGAGGACTATAATTATAAGATATATAAATAAATCCAACCCATTACTGTCCCACTGCTGGGCAAGGGTCTCTTCTCAGAACGAGAAGGGTTAGGCCTTAGTCCACCACGCTGGCCCGGTGCGGGTTGGCGGACTACACACACCGTCAAGAACTTTATGGAGCCCTCTCAGGTGTGCAGGTTTCCTCACGATGTTTTCCTTCACCGTAAACGCAAGTGATAGTCAAATTCTGATCCGCTATCCGCTATCCGAAGATAATAAAAATAAAATTAATTAATATTTTCATAATAAAATGTTCAATTATAAGTAAGTCTTTGTTTGTTAAACAAAAGTGTATAACAATGTTATGTAAAAGGAAAAAAAGTAATACAATAAAAAATAAAATTAAAACAAAAAGAAAGAAATAAATGTCTAGTTATGCAGAAAACTGAATTGAAACAGAAAGAATTGATGGTAAGCAATTGCAGGTTTTTCTGGACATACATGATATTTTCTAGAATGTATAGTGTCAGAATATTTATATCACTAAAGAAGTCTCGTAAGGACTCGCGGGGGCCCATGTTGTAGATTGCACGAATTACTATCTTCTGTAAAATAAATATTAAATCTACATCAGTATCAGATTCCCATAACAGAATGTCGTAGGACATGATGGTGTGAAAATATACAAGGTAAACTAATCTGATTGAAATATTCCGTTAACCGCCTGATTTTTCTAACTACAAATGCTGCAGAACTAAGTCTCTTCAACAGAGCTGTGATATGAGGATCCCACTGCCACTTTGAATCAATTGTAAGAATACCGTTTCGTTTATTATATCGAGTCCTTTGCCATCAAGCATCAAATACAAGCCCACGCTAGGTACATTTGGCAGGGAAAACCTTAAACATTTCGTTTTAGTAGCATTTAGTAAAAGGTTATGCACCTCAAACCATTTAGAGAGAACAGTTAATCTATCATTGATATGTGAAACTTACCTGTCTTTTCTATTAATGCTAAAAAAAAGGAGAGAGAGAAGTATCGTCCGCAAATAAAATAAAATCTCGGAACTCTAATGGAATATTTTATGGCACCTCTATTCTATGTGAATGTTTTGAAACAAATAGCAAATTCACGGAACACTAGCGACCAATTACCATCGTCAATGGATTCTGTGGAGGGTTATTTTAGAAAATAATGGTCTAGAAGTCTAGATCGCCCAGAAAGATATAGTCTCTTTATGAATTAAAAGTGGGTATTGGTTTAAGTATTTAAATTTTCGAACACAATAAAATGTGAAGCATTTAAAACAATACAAATTTTAATTAAAATCGACTTTGTTTGAAATTGTAAACATATTTGTGAAAAAACATTCGCGTCTATTTATATTTGCATAGCCGCATTCGATTCATCAGTTTTCGTTAAAACGACGAACTGGGCTTGAACATAAAAAGCTATTCGTTGATGAATGTACGGAAGAGTTATCACTTTTAAAAGCCTCCAGCATTCATATTGTTATTTTTTCGATGTTTCAAGCTATAAATGTGTATGTGGGCGTTGTAGTATGAACTAGAACATGTATTGCGAATTCACGGTTAGGCTTTAACGCTGGCCATTATCGGTATTTGGAAACTGTAATTACCCGTATCAACCATTTTCTGTATACCATGTTAATCATTTTCATACCAGTCACGTTTCAGTAAATCTACCAAAAATGAATACCAATCGTTCAAACAAAAGCGGTACGATGAAAGTGATTGTATTTAAAGCTAATATTTTTTGTATGGTAAGTCTCCTTTGTAAATTGTGTATGAAATGGAAATAGTATGTTTTTATATTTCAGGGTTAGACTCCTTATACTCGTACAACGATTGTTCTCTTGTTTAGTACTTACAATGCATAATAGATAAAGGAGACGGGGCGAAAGTTGTCTATGGACCTTTGTGCAAAGGTTCATCAAAATCAGAGTTTGGAGGCAATTATATTTTTAGAGTTGATAAGTACCTACCTTTTTAAACGGAACTTTTTGAAAACATAGTTGTTGTGTATTTCTGAATTCAAATAATATGTCATGAATGAGTTTGTGTTGCTTATTTGATCTGCCACGGCTTTGTGCTAAGTAGAGTTTTTTTTTTTAACCTTAACCTCGACCTTTCTAAATGTTTACGAAAAAGTGTGATTTTGTACGAGGTTTTTGTCTTTTACCAAGATATTGCCATTATATATAGTGGGTAGGATTGTATATTAGGGTGGAGCGAAAAGTGCATTTTTTTCCCAATTTTCTTTTCTCCTTTGTTATTAATTCTTTATACTATTACCACATCATCTATGTCAAAAATCAAGAACCAGAGACTTTATGTTCAGGAGCGCACATTATTCATGTTTTCTGATTTAATATATTTTCAGACTCGGAACATATCTTGGTTGTTGGACAAGGGATTGTTTTTTAAATTCGTATATATATATTTTTTACAGCTCATCATCTGCCTAGCCTTTCTCAACTATCACCAAATTACTGGTAGACACTGATACTCTAAGGTTAGTCTGGATGTCAGATTTCTTGGCTTGCTGACATCCGTAATGATTGTCATAGGTATTCATATGACCCGGGAACAACTGCTTTCCGAGGTGTCGATTTGTGAAAAACGGTCATCCATCCAAAGACTGACCGCAGCAAGCACTGCTTAACGTAGCAAATAAACCGATCAGTGCGATAGCTATATAGTAATGAGCCCCTCCTTATATTCTTTACAGTTATAGACTTTTTATTTACGCGTGTACGAGTTGTTTTCGTCGATTACAAGAACTAGAATAACAGTTGTAGACGCGCAGTCGTCGTAGTCGCGTATCCTATTATTCGACGCTAGGACGAAGGACATACTGAGTTAGTAAGTATGTAAGAATAGGAAAAATACTTACAAACTCAATTTGTTTCATGTACAGCATAGGGTTGTTATTAGCTTGAATCAGCGGCTTGCCGTTATTGAACACGGCACAGATGACAAGGCCCAGCGAGAACATATCGGACAGAATGCTGCACTGTCCGTTAGTCTGCACCTCGGGAGCTAAACAATCAAGTGGAACTGATAATTCCCTTAGCCTAAGCTAGAACTATAGGCAACTATTGCCTATCGCTCTAGGATGACGTAGACGAATACTAAGTCTGCATTCCAGGACAACTGTATTTCTGTGAAAAAAGATTAGCACTCCATACACTGTCTTATTTGTCAGGGAACGTTCAGAAATGTCAAAATACTGTGGATATAATTTGAATAAATTAACAGTGTCGGGGTGCTATTATTAAAATTCACAATAATATTAGGTATACAGTTAAATTTAAATATTAAGATTTTATAAGAGATATTCTGAAAAGAAGTGAATTAAACACAGAATAAAATATGCTTTTAATGTAATTTGAAGCAAAGGCTAACAATTGTGCAAATAAAAAAATATAAAGTAGGAAAATGAGTGAAAATGCATTCTTCCCATTTTTGTTTTTTTATTTACGCATCAATTTTTTAGTTTTATTTTGTTTTATTTTCTGTTACGAACTTTTCAAATTTTATGAAACCTTTATATGGTTGCCAAATAATATTGGTTTTTGTGTGTGCTGTAGGGTTTCTGGTTTCTCGACCGTTTTTATTTCTCGAGGCACGAGAATTCTCGATGAAGATTTCTCGACTTTCTCGAGAAAATTTGAAACTTTTAATAAAAAACGTAGTTGTTTTCAAATTTTTGCTTTATTACCTACAAATCAGACTAATATATGAGAGATCAATTAAATCAAATGATACATTTTTAGTTTCCATAAATTGGACTTAATAATTAACAAATTAAACAAACTATACTCGATTGGTCTATATGAATAGTAAAGAGTAGGGTAGTACTTAACTTTTTTATAAATATTGGGTCCCTACTAGTTCCCAAATAGATAACAAACAAACTTACAAAATTACTAGTACATATTTAGATAACTATAAAAACTTGTTTAACAAAACAAACATTTTGCTACGAACTTAAACAAAAAAGAAAAATGCCTTTTATATTTATAAACTATTATGTTAATAACATCACAGTCTTTCAATTAAACAAATCATAATTAAAATAAATACTATTTTTTTTTAATTTGTAGGTACTCTATTTTTTTTTTTTAGTAACTTAGCGCACATTATTTAGCTCTCGAGTTCTCGAGGTTTAGAGATTTTTTCCGTCTCGACTAAAGACAAATTTCTCGAGAATTCTCGAGCAGAAACCCTAGTGCTGTAATAGCTATCCATAATACTGTAATTAATTAGTCAGCTTAATAAACCTTCTGAAAACATTTCAAAGGTTTAATCAAATGAATAAAGATATTGTTTATTCAATGACAAGATAAATGACCTTGTATCAGCTCTATGTAAAGACTTTAAGTTTTTTTTTTATGAAAATTGTATAGCTTTAGGTATCATATAAGATAAACGAAAGTCTCACTAATTAGTCTACTGTACTTCAATGGTATACGTTATAAAGAGAACGTGCTTACTCGAGGGAAAATTAAAGACGAAGACATTAATACTTTGTTCATATTCAAATATTAATATAATATAATTATATAAAGAGCAAATTTAATGTAGACTGTTTCATAATGTGTACTTATTACTCATCGCGGAGGGACTTCTAGCGACGTCACCACAGTATAAAGACAAAGGTTTGGTGAACAATTTGGATAACTGTTGATTGTATTGAAAAAGCTAGAAAATTATCCAGGTGGAAAATGCCACGAAATACTCTGGTTGACTAAGTCTGCTTCGGTGATCTGTGAATTCGGGTGCTGTAACGGGTCGGTATGAAACCAGATATTCCGAGAAACTCGATCTACTAACACTAACAGAAACTAGTATCATTGAAAGTTTTATTAATGGTACAGTCGATGAAACGCTGAGGCTGTTGCTGAGAATTACAGTGATTAATTACGGTCGCAGTGTCAGATAGTTGCGAAAATTATATTTGCATGGTCCACCCTGTATGCATTGCAAGATACGGCTGTCAGGTTTACGCTTCTAATTAATTCAGAACAGTGAAGTTTTCCAGTAACTTAGTCCAATAAAAATATCTCCTGAAGGATTGTTGAGTTATGAATTTTGTTGACTTCAAACGTCTTCAGAACTACCAAACTAATTACGATATAATTTCGTAACTTGTAAACAATTTCCATTTTCAAACTTTGTTAATCAAAGGTATTATTTTTTTGAACGTTAATGAAACAATGAATCTGAACCTCGAGAACCCCTACAAGTGCCGCGGCAAACTTTGAACTTTTAATTTACGCACCTTGTTTCGTCGTGTCACATCTCTGCATAGCCGCCGACTGATATAAGTTTAAAAAACTTACCCAAAAAGTCTAGATTCGGCTGCGCTAACTTGGCCACCTTAATGGACCACGGTGGCACGCAAATCATCTCAGTTGGATCAGAACTAATGACGTTTTCTGTAAAAAAAAACTTTGTTAAAACGCTTTATTCTCGTATTAGTTTGTACGACTATAACGCGCAAGCAAAATTTTATAAGTTTTCGGAAGAGACAAAAAACTGACTTTTCTTACGAAAAATTACGTAAAATTGTAATATATACATAAATACAATACAATATTATGCAATATAATACAACATAATAATACTGTAGATCATACAAATATTTGTTCCGTGCGGGGATCGAACCCGCGACACGTAGCGCGGAAAGTTAATCGCTTAGCCACTGTACCAACCGTGTCGTCAATTAACAATA
Source organism: Shargacucullia verbasci (assembly GCA_947562105.1). Taxonomy (NCBI): domain Eukaryota; kingdom Metazoa; phylum Arthropoda; class Insecta; order Lepidoptera; family Noctuidae; genus Shargacucullia; species Shargacucullia verbasci. The sequence goes on from OX387279.1 coordinate 3,118,114, forward strand.
TATATATATATTAACACTATTAACATTTTATTGCACACCGTTTACGAATATTTTTATAAGAAATTATGAGTTTACTGTCTCTTCTGAAAACTTATCGAATTTTACTTGCGCGGTATTGTTAGGTAAAGCGGCGATATATTATACTTATGGGTATATTATAATAAAATTACTTGTATTCGTTTCATCATATCTATACATGCCATTAAATATTAACTTAAGACACAACGTGTATTTTATTGTTTGTAATAGAGTACCTAGGTTGTTGTGTTTAGGTATATTGTTGTTTGTTGTGTGTGTTGTTGTGTATAGTTTATCTTATGAACCGATGTAGGTAAGGTTGTGTAGGCCGGACAAATTAGGTAGATGATTGGATGTTAGTGGGGTTTCATCTACTTTTATCTAACGAAGCATTAAGTATGTATAAACTACAGGCTACCTATTGGTTCAAATGTTTACATGAAATTGGTTAGCATAGAGTAGCACATTATATGTTTATGTCTCTGTCTAATCTTTCATACCACATGTTGAATAAATGCCCGGTAGTATCTGGTAGATAAAAATGACAAAGCAGTCGGAGAAAAATCTGAGTTTACCAGAAAGTTTATAGACATACTAAAAAAAAAGAAATTTAAACGAATTCTGTTAGATAAGTTGTAAACAGCCTGTTTATCAGCAATTGGTAAAACAAACCCTAACGATATATGTAGAATTTAAAAAGTTCTCTAATAAATGAATCCATACCTTACAACTCTGCTTAATTACTTACTTGTGAAGAATATAACGTTGAAAATATATTTAACGAACAACACATAAAACAAAGCTGAGAACCTGAGGTCAATATATTTTTATGAAAACATCAACATGATATCGAAATACCATGTTTACGCAGTAGTGCTACGTGTTCAAAGGTAAGAAAGCGCATTGAACTGTGTAAATACATAGCCATTACTGTAAATAAAAAGGAAACATCGTCATACTTGTTCATATGAAACAACGCAACGCAAACACGCAAGGGAGAATTATTCCTATGCTAAAAGTATCGATATTCGGTCGATTTACTGAACAGGTATTGCCGTGGCGTAACTGTGATTCATAACGCATGTCTATCAATCGATATAAAACGACTGTATTGTGTAGTTTTTTTATTTTAAATGAAAAGCTTTTAACATATACTTTAACTAACATGTTGTTTTCATTCTTCTTTTATCTAACAAGCCATTAAATATGTATAAAATATATACATACTTAAACAAAGAGCCTTTAATTTGGCCATACTTAAACTAATATGTTGTTTTCATTTTACTTTATTTATATATATTTTTGTTAACTCTTTCAAAACACTTACGATAAATAATTTCAACTAGACGACATTTAAAATCGGATTTAAGCTATTCCTAGAGCGAAGGGCGATATATTTAAAGAAAAATAAAAATCTATCTGCTGCGCGAGCAAAATAGATTAAAATAAAAATCTATTAAATCTATATGGCGGTGGCCAAGGTCTATGCAGACTGAGTCAGATTTAGATATTTGCAGCCTTGATATTTACTGTATTAAGTTTTAGATACTCCAGTTTTCTATTTCTGAGTCACGGGCAATTGGATTTCAATATTTTTTTATGCGTTTCGTTTGTTTATTGAATCAATGCGATGCACTCGGTTGCAGTTAACATGGAAAATATTCAGATGTTTGGTTTTTAACCGAGAAAATAATATATCTCAGTGGAATCTTGGCCAAGCGCTTATCTCGCGGTAACAAAAGCTTTAAATGTTTCTGATGATTATTTGCTAAGTCAAAAATGCAAATTACCATAAGAGGGTAATTCATTATATTTAAGTGAACCATGACGATATTTTTAAGTTAAATCGGGTCATTTGAGCGACAAAGATGACATTATAATTAGGATACTCAATTATTGTGATTTTGTGTTTTAATTCAATAACTAAAGGTGCTTCAAAACCAATTAAAATGCCGGTAACGATTGCACACGTTGCACAAACCGTCGCATTCATTGACCAAGGGCTAACATAGCGTGAATTTGCAGTTGCTTTTAATGTGCCACCTTCATCAAGTAGTGCTACCCAGTGATACCAAGAGGTGCTGAAATAATACCAGAAGACGGGTCAGTACGTCCGCAGATGAGGAAGTGGAGGCTAAACGTGCACGTTGGCAGGGAACCACCAGTTTATTGGCTTGTAGATTTCTACCTACCTTCTACCAAATCGCGAGAGGCTTAGGCCTCTGCCTCCTATGTTAGTAAGTGTAAGGTGAGAAAACGAATGGAGAAAGTTCATTTAAAAGCTCGCAGACCAATAACACCACGTAAACTATGAGTTTCCATGGAGGCTCAATAATAGTACCTATGGGAAGGTTCCAATACGCGTACGGAGTTATCTTCGGGGCTATCCATTAATCACGTGATGTTTTTTTAGTATTTTTTAACTCCCCCTCCCCCCTCCCGCCCAAAATCACGTGTATTTTTTATTACCTAAAAAGAATCTTAAAATTTTTAGAATATTATCTTTAAATACAGGAATAAAGTATAATCTAATTATATTCTGAAATTAAGGACCATGATAAGAATGTCTAGACGGAAAGGTTGCAGGTTGTTTTTGACTGGCATAAAAATAATATTAAAGGAATGGTGTAATCATGCGAAAAACATATATTGTACTAGTACATGAACATATTTAATGTACATTGTCCTCGGACCACGGATTAGCAAGTGAAAAAATAAATACACGTGATATCTTACTACACCTTGTGATATTTCGTGATTTTTGACGAACTCCCTCCCCCCCTTTCGAGCCTCACGTGATTAATGGACGGACCCTTCGATAATCTGCTTTCAAAATATAATAGCCAGTTTGTAGCCTGGACTTAACAGAGCATAGCTGAAACATGCTCAAAATAAAGATTAAGTCCATCTCTGACCCGCCTCAAACTTTAAGACACCTCCAAAATACAGTATTAGCTGATTGGAACAGCATACTCCAAGTTGATGTAAGAAATATAATCTAAAACATGCCATATCGACAGCAGTCGGTTATCAACGCTAAAGAAGAAGCATCTGATGCTAAAAGCGACAAAGAGACAAACTAAATATTTTCTCTGAAAGTATGTAAAGTTAATTGTATGTATTTTAATCTTTTAATTTCTAGGTTTTAAAAGCTTAAAAGAAACTTCTACACTTAATTAGAGAATTCGTCTACACTTAATTTATTGTCAATAATATCAAATCAACATATAAATCACCGGTGGCTTAGTCTATAGTCTAGTGAGTAAGACCGTTTCTATCCGACAGAAACTAGGTCGATGTGTACGGCATTTAATAGGATTCAGTTTCAGATATACTTTTGATAATACGTATTCGTATTTCAGACTGTTGAATGTACAAGTATGTTTTCTTTTGTGAGAGCTGTTCTTGTAAAAGTTTTTATGAGCAAGGCCGCATTGTCTTCATTTTTATAACTCAAATCTGGAATAAGGTTCAGCCGAGACATAATTTTAGTATCTAACCTTTTTGTTTAAGAAAAACCTGCCTATTGAGTATAGTTACGTTTGAGTGTAATGAAAATAATAAGAATAACATGTTGTGGTTTTGAAAATTCTCAACTTCCGTATAACCTGCTAACGGAACTTGGTCTTCTGTCTTAGGTTAAATCGAAAATCACTGTAGAAATAGCAATGAAACAGGTGGTTACGGAAATTGAGGGAGGCTGAAAGGATCAACCGTGATAAATGCACCGGGGGTAAGCTCCTCCACCCCCGACTTAGCCGCTTTGAATCGATACGAAATTTAGCGATACAAAAGGCATGACTTTTATCATTTTGCCGTTGTATTTTTCAATAAGATAACTGTTGAGAGTACTTGAGTAAATGCGAAGTTTCGAACTATGTTTTGCGAGAAATAGACTTATGAATTTTTATTTACATGTCTCGCTATTTTTACGCCTGCAGTTGTATAGTTGCGCGCCGTCACCCGCCTGATTAACTCAAGTTCTTACTTGTTTATATTACGTAACTAATAAATATGTGCTATGTTATAACTGTGTTACAATCCACAACCCCATTGTCTAATATTAGTTATGTAACGAAGAAATTCTGAAATAATGTATGTATGTATGGTAAGTCTGAATATACGACAATGATGTTTATTTTGACTGAAATAGAACACTGAATCGTCAATTAATCAATCACCGATCAATTGGTATTTATTGGAAATTTTATCAGTCCATCTACTACCGTAATAAGTTTGTTTGACGTGACAGTTAATTAATCTTTGTCTTATCGTATCACAAGATATTAATCAAATATTTCTTTCAAATATTTACCTAGTTTATTTCAGTTTCCTTTATAGTTGCTTATCGATTTCTTTTGCTAGATACTATTCCGGCTCACTGGATTTTATTTTTTTACATTCTCTGTCTAATTATTTTTCAAAGGAATCTCGGTACTTATTCCGTACTTATAAATTTACCTCAGAAGCGAATCTCTTCTTTTAGAAGATATTTGTAGTTATGATATTTAAATATTGATAAATTTTTCACAATTTCTCGCGCACGGACTTTCTCGGCCAAAATAGGTTACATTAGCCACATGAGAGCAAATCAACTATGCTCTCAAAATTAGAAGTCTAATCGCGGCAGCCGAAATCGGCTTGGTGAGATTATATTATTATAGGTAAATTATATAAAGTTAAAATTTCAAGCTGTGTAAGAATGATAAAGCATTAGTTCAAACTAAAGCTACTGGGTATCTCAAAGTGCAGATAAACGAGTAGGTAATAAACATTAATTCTTGCTCCTTTGTTAAGAGGAAGGCTACCGATTGGCATTTGATATTCCGGTTAGAGGAGTTTCTAATTTGTAGTGTACTTTAAAAACACTTGAGAATGTATTTTACAATCTACTTTACCTCAAGATATTTACACAAATTTTAACCTGAGTAGTACCGTAAATACTTTAAAGCTTAGTAAACTTTAATCTCTGATTCTGTTAATAATATTGGTTGAATGGCATGACAATCAGTTTATAAAAATACTCTTATGACCAACAGAAAAGTGTTTCACGTGTGCCTGTTTGAAACTGATTTAGGTATGTAATAGAAAAAAAGTAAGTAGACATAATGAGATATATCTATGACGTATTTTAACTTTTTAAGTCAAAATGTTGGACGGACAGAGCGCACCCGTTCCTAATCGTTAATGATCTTGACAGTTCATTATAGGAATTTGAAAACGTACCAGCAAACTCCAGGCCGAACAGCTTCCATGTTCCCCTCTTGGTGACTATGATGACTTGCGGGCACACGTTGCGATGCATCTGGTGTGAGTTGTAGTGCAGGTAGTGAAGCGCCTCGATCAGCTGCACGGAAAAGAAATTGATGAAAAACCGACATCACAACAATGATGCTTAGGCCAAACATTATATAAATAATGATCTTTGGAACAGTCCGAACTGAGCCAGTTAAGCGTCAAAGGACGCCTAACTTACACAATATAATCGCAACAGATTTAAATCGTTCCTGTCCCTCTGGCCCCAACGTCAAACCAAGTTATTTTGATTTTCATCCGGTCAGGCGTGGCCTCAAGATCAACAGATTTGTTAATTGCGGCCTTAATTGTAGCTGTGAGTGTAATTATTTCTCGTATAAATGGATGATATTGTTAAAACAGACATTATGAGTGTTAAACCTAGATTACCTTCTCAATGTTGCACCCTAGTGGCCCAGGCACTGTTAGTATATTCAAATTATTTGCACATTTTCAGCTTTTGTTAGTGTATATTTCACTTTTGGAAACCAAATACCTAATTAATATAAAATTTTAAGAGCAAATCTTATGTTATATTGAAATCTAGAAAAAACAAACAATAGCAGGTCCTTACATAAGTGGAGGCAAAATCAAAACATTTTGATCCATTTAGGTGAAGTTTGCTTGTGCATACACTTGAAGCAGTCGATTTTATTTTTCAGAGACAACTTACTTCAAGTATTTTAATTTAAGTTAACAAATACCGACTTTGCAAGTTATTTCATTTAAAGACGTTCACCGTTCGATTATTCGTAAGTTTTGCCCTTTAGGGTTTAACTTGAACACATACCTATATGATCAAATAATATTGACTCACTACAATAATTTTATTAGACTTCAAAATAAACGTTATTAAAAGTAATGAATTAGTCTTTACAGAATATTATATTTAATGGTTGAAATGAATAAAAATATAATGAATAGTGTGCTCATTATAAGACATAACGGAATATTCAGTAATTATTATAATAAGTAATTGAGTATTTCTGTTGAGCACACAGTCTATTGAGACCCATAACGTCTCTCTATTGAGCCCAGTAGGGTAGACTTTATTTGTAGTAGTATGTCAGTCTGATAAACACAATTGAATTATTTGCGAAACGTCAGGATCTCTGTGTATATTCAGTACAAGTTTGTAGCTCCAGCGGTTTAGGCTTTGCGTCGATGACTCAGTCAGTCAGTCAGGACAAGTAATTATTTATTCATATTCTTTATTTGTATTCCACAATGTACAGAAGATGGCAATAATATCATGTTATAAGTAACAACTATGGACCCTGTTGAACACAGCAAAATGTAGGAGAGAGGAAGAAGAGTAAGTACCTAATTATACAATTAATTTATTCGCAGCGATACATTGGCATATTTATGTATATATGTATAGATTATTAAAAATACACAAGCCTACATTGAATTCACAGGGTACCAATGCAAAAATATAAAGAAACTATAAACTCAGCGTATGACTTCATTCAAATTCGTCTCGTGTATGTTATTTTATCCATCCGGAACAAATTAACTGTATTTTTAACTACCCAATTTGTTAAAGGCGTGAGAGAACTGGGCGTTTTTTTTGTATACTAAAATGTACGATTATGGCTGGGGCATTTAATTAAATTTAAATCGTATTAGTAGTTAATTGGTTTATAATTTTATAATTCTTTATTTTAAATCTGTTGTTATTTCATTTATTTATAGTATGTTAATATGTAGAAAAGCCATGATCGAAATTTCTGGATTTATAATTTGCTTAAAGTACTGGAATATACACTAGAAGTAGATCCGATTGTTATAACGTTCATTTCTATAGACACAGTATTTTTATACTCTAGCAGACAGTCGATAGCGACATAACATAGTCGTTCAACAATCTCTGATATTTTTTCATGAATAGACAATCGATGTCTATAGATTCAAGCACACGAAGACTTAGCGTTAGCCCTATCAGATTTTATTTCTATTTTCGGAATGAAAGATCATCATAATAGAGTTACAAGGATGACATCTAAGCACGTTATACTGTCTCATAACAAAACGCCTAAAGACAAAGTACATACATTTCAATTGTGTTTATATATATATAATAGTACGTGGGTTTGAAGAAGCTTCGAACTTAATTAGTCTGTAAAGTTTTTGCTTCCAGGAATAAACTTTGCAAGTACAAGTGGATTTCCATTTAGCGATTCCATCTTCATGGAAATTGATATTCGATAAACTTAAATGCAGAATGTTAAAGTATTGTACCTCATTTTCCTCTACTAATTATATGTATTCTTTAAATCGACTACCAATCACTGTTTCGGGTCTGTTTGCATGTGAAGTAATGTATGTAAACCATAGGCACAAGACAGGACAATTTCTACGGTCTCGTTAAAAATTATAGCTTCATCGCCATTTTGACACCACTATTTTATGATTACATAAAGCGTCACTACCTACCTGCTGTTACTTAATTAGAAATGTTAACATGTGAACATGCTCAAGTTATGTCCAAGTTTACTGAAGCTAATTTGTTAAAGACTAAACTTCTTATTTTTTAAAGTCTCTTCGTAATAATAATTATATTTTGAGCTTTGAAAGAAAAAGGTACTTAGGCCCCGCTTGACTTTCTGCATTGATGGTTTCTGAAGTTTTGATGGAAGCATGTTACTTACACAAGTATTACATGTTCATTGCGTTTGTGCATTAGGGTGGGCTACATATGTAAGAAGAAAAAAAAATCGACTTTTAATTACGGTAAAAATGTGCTAAGTCTTCTGCCTCCGGATTGACTTTGAATTTCTGAAAAATCCGAAATATTCTGAGATACTGAAAACTCGAACAACTTCCTATTTATAGTACTGGTTTAAATAAGATAACACTATCATAATAAGTCGCACTTATTGAATTATAAAGATTTCTCAAAGAAAAACTCCGAAATTCTTACAACAAAGCATTTTAATGTACTTACATGAAAATTCGGTTTGCTATCAAATTTTGGCGTAAGTTTGCGTGACTCAATCTGTGTTTTTATAAATCCTTCACATGCTCATTTTGTGCCCAAGATTCCTGCAGCTTTAGTCACAGTCCTTATCACCTCTCCCTTTAACGTCTTTATCGTGTCAACTGTTCGAGTATGACAAGGTAAACGCAAGTAAGCTATACGGATATTTTCTCCTTGGTTGATGATAAATTCAAGATCTTTGTGAGAAACTTCTTTTAAGATTGGAGGTTCACTAATTTCATAATAAATTTTTGTTTTTAAACAATCCCTTGCAATTATGATTATGGAACTGGTCTGGAACCTGAAAAAGCCTTAACTTATTGAATTTTTCAGCACGTTCTTTGAGATACAACATGTTTTTCGGAGTCGACGAGATTTTCTGGATGGTCAAAGTAACTATTGCGTCTTATTACAGAATCAATAATTGTTTTTAATTCTGGATATACCTAAGTAACAAGATCTAGATAACGGTTCCCATAAATTTCTTCCTCTATCTTTCCAAGTGGGGTGGGTTCTAATGTGAAATCATACTGAAGCGTGTACTTTGACGACATAAGTTGCTTAAATACCGAGTCTATCAGAAAAAAACTGAGGTTGCAAAGTAAAAGAGAGGAACTCGATTAGCTCATTTCATCCACCAGACATGAGACATTTTCCGGACTGATTCACATTCAATTTCACATTGTATGTATTTGTAGTTCTGCTGACCTACGTGACCTAGATCGGATATACATATATCAAAGGTTATTATTTAGTAATATCAATAAGCTTGGAGGAGCAAAGTGTCGACTGACAGTAGCTAACGTTTGACCTCGAGACATACAAGCAATCAATAATACATTTATAGCATAATTAATTGAATAACTTATATTCAGCCTCAAGTCTTTACAAATATTGTAATTTTGTAAATATCAATTAATCAATCGAAACACATTTTTCGGCCTTGCAATTGTGGGTCCAAGTGGGGCAGTGGTCTAGCGGTTGGCTTTCTACGTCACAAGGTTCTACATCAAGAAAAAAAATTATTGTATCTTTCATAATCTATTTTTCAATGATGACCACACACCATTGCTTACAGGGAATACGGTTCAAAGGTATTGGACTCTTTTAATGATAGTTAAATTAAAACTTCACGGCTACTAAGAAGAAGCTTTAGTTTCCTATAAACAGTTTATAAGACGTCAAAGCTTCAATTTATAAACCAACAAGTGAGCAATTCCTTTTCAAAGGAATGGTGTGGGCTATTGCAATTAGTACAGAAATGCAGGCACTAATAACTCTCAGGAGTTGTCTATAAATGTTGTTTATGAGTTTAATTGAAGAGTCAGTTGATATGAGAGGGAATTTTTTAAAGCACTCGTATTGATGTTTTTTCTTTTATCAGTACTGTGTTAGCGTCTATTCAAATTATGTTTACATGTTTATAATATTATGAATTGTTAACATTGTGATTTCTTTTTTAATGTACGTAGCAATACACCTGTATGCTCCGAAGAGTTAGGTCGAGGTGTACTATTTTACACCCAAATTGCGACGATGTTGTTATTATCTTGAGTCCTATTGCGACCATTAGCCCAATGGAGCAATCTATATGTACATTAAGTAAAATAATACCGACTGCCACATTGTCCTGGTGGTCATAAGCGCGACTGCTGACAGAGTTCCGGGTAAGGCGAATTTTTCACTTTTTCTGTGGATATGGGAATTCTCAGCAGCAGAAAGGAGTTCGGAGCTACCCCGGTAGTGGTAATATGCTAGCCCCCTGTTACATGGAACTCAATAACCGCATCGCCAAAATGTGGGTGTACAATTAAATAGTCCATCTCTGCGATACCCGTCTGAGAATAGAGGTGTCAAGCTACGTTATGTAAAATAATATATTGTACAATATATAATTAATTTACATCCACACACCGAACAAAGCTTGTACTAAAATAAAGCATTTGAATGACTTTGTTTGCATTTTTTAACATTCGTTTAGCTTCAAATATTCGTTTTCCACTATAGTACCTAATGCATTGTGTCAATTTACGGTGTTGAGTTTTTTTAACAATATTCGGAGGCACTGTTCGTTAACGCTGATCATCTCTCGTTTCAAGCGGAAGTTCTGAGTTAGAGCAGTATACATATTCCGGGATTTTATGCAGTTTTTGAGTTACGAATTCGATAATTAAACTCCCGAAGCAAAAAGGATTAAGGAGAAGGATGTTATAAGTTTGACATGTGTATCGGATGAACGGATTTCGTTTTTTTTTTTAAATTTGATTTGTTCGAGATTGTTCTTAGCTATGATTTGGGAAAATCTGTTAAGCCATTTGAAGATCATCAGTTCTTTTCTAATTGTTGAAGGGATATGAGCAACTTCAACTAGTTTAATAGATTTGAAATTTAGTATTCTGTGACTTCAATGATAGTACAATCAAATTGTAACTTTGACCTAATGCTACAGATCTGGAATCAGCAGAATACCCAACATCTCAATAACTTACAGAAGAGGTACCGTGTTTGGGCTCATTGGAATGATCACAATGAATAAGTTATAGATAGATGGTTATCAGGGTCTTATAATGGGGCAGGAAAGAGTATTGACGATAAATTGGTCAGGGATTCTAAGCTACATTCACTCGTTCAGTCGATAAGAAATATTGGTATAAGATGTAGTGCGGTTTGTGACGAATTCATGTATGGTTGTGTAACGTGAATGAATGAGTGAATGGGATTGATTGAATGAATATACACGATTTCATAATGCAAGGTGCGGTGGAATACAGTATGGACTACTAGAATTTTCTATAGAAAGAAAACAATACAGATATTAATAAGTGCTAACGCTGGGTACAAAAGACAAACAAAAGTAGACTATATCTACGAAATAACCACCTTAGCAGAATAAACTATTATTAAATTAACTGAATGTGGGGATTATAGCGTGTTTAAAAAGCATGAAATAAAATTTACATTTAGAATACAACCTCGACTCAAACATAAAACTAAAAAGTATAAAAATAATATGTAGTAGAATTATTGGTCCTTTAAGTTTATGATATGGTAATATAAATAGTACTAGTAATATATCCCAGTGACATCGCGTCGGGGGACCGCAAAGAAAAAATAACAAAACAAAATACAATTAAAATGATAAAGTCGGTATGAAATTTAAATACAAGAAAGCTAGACTTAAAATAAAAATGAGTCTAGCGTAGAAATCAATTTAATTTTTAAACGGGTAACAGGTATATGAAACACTTAAAAAATCACTTTATATATTATTCAGTGAACGTTGTCCTATTTTTACAATTAACTTTTCATTTCCTACACTTTTACGTGCTTTTTCCGTTCTTTATGCAGTTTGAGAGCGTGACTTCTTGGACATTTTCTTACTTACAGTGAATTTTGTTTTCTTGTTTTCCTAGTATTACTCAAACTTTGTGGGGCATAATATATTGTCAGCGACTTACCTTATATAGTGGGGCTTTTGCTCAGCTGTGGACGGTGATAAATTGTTGTTTATGATGATGAAGGCAGTTATATAAAATATGCACCGATATTTTTGAAGTTGTTAGGACTACAGTTAAGCTAAAAGTTTCATACAAAATGCGTTAACGTTTGTACACCACTAAATAGGAGAGAGTCTGGTATATTGTACCACTTGATAAATTGTACCACCTCAAAATTTCCTACCAACTGTTATAATTTTCATTGGTGGTACCACGACACTAAGCGCTGATAGCGCCCTAAACTACTTATCATTTTGTAAAGGCGTCCGGCAAGTGGATTCAGTTTTGAGAGATATAAAACGTTTTTGTCAGTGTTTGAAGGAAATTTTGATGCGTGTACCTAAGGACTTAACTCATTAAAAAGGTAAGTTATAAATATGTAAATGTAAATTTTGTAACCTTTCAAACCGCAAAGAAATGAACTAATTAGATTTTGAGGTTATTTGGTGACAAATATATTTTTTTTTAATCAATTACTTTGTAAATCGTTGGTACGATTTACAAGTAATTGATTAAAAAAAAATATATTTAGTTGTCTTAATTGTACTGGTACAATTTACCCGACCAGATACGTGAATTATTTCAGATGGACGGTATCCAAAGAAAATATTACAAATGAAATGAGGAGGACTTGGGTACAAAAAGCGTTGTCAGCTTTAGAAAAGAATGATATGAGTTTGAGCAAAATATCTGCAACATATTATGTTCCAATGACAATGGTAATGAATAGTTCACCAAACAATTTTATTATAAGTTAAAATGATTAATTTTCTTTTAGTAAAATAATCCCCCCCCCCCCCCCCCCCGGTACGTCTTAAAACTGCGGCCAGACACCGGAGGACGGACAGCAGCGTCCTCTTACTAATCGGTGAGGCACTGCGATCCCCAAGCCGCCTGCCAAGCGTGGAGATTATGGCAAACCCCCTCTTGAGGGAGGCCTTCGTTCAGCAGTGGACGTCTTATGGCTGATAATGATGATGAATAATGAGTAAAATAATTAATTTTATTTTAAGTTTAACTATTTAAGTTTTTTAAATGTTTAATTTGTTAATACTATGGAGGAACGAGGTATGGTGATCCTCCATTGAAAAGGGAGAATCCTCCGACCAGGTAAGGTGGTTAACCTGGCGAGCCGAAGCCCAACGGCTGATGTTGGACATTCGTATATGTGTTAGAATCGTTGTAAACTTTCATAGTGTTTTTTTTTTTTTTTTTTTAAAAACAATGTGAATGTAAACAGTGTGATTCAGGGTTTGTTGTTGTAGCTTCACTCTGATAGATGGCGCTTTACTTTTTGCCAAGTTGCGAGTAGTTGTCGCTACACTTCTGTTTAATTAGTTTCATAATTATGAATTGGTTTGATAATTACAAAATATTGATTCAATTTTTGTTACCACTTTTTTAAATAATAATTAAAACATTACTATTTAAAGTATTGTGTATATTTAAACAATATGTTTTTCAAATAATTATTCAATGATCATGTCTTAAAGTCACTTATCTCGTAGTGGTACAATTTATCTTACCTGTGTTACAATTTAACCGACTGGTCGGGTAAATTGTACCAACGAAAAGCCTCTGGAAAAACGCATATTTTGAGAAATGTATAAAGAGTATGATATTGGCATTGTGGTATATGTTAATCAATATCCAAACGAGATATCTGTCTGAAACTAAAAAGTGGTACAATATATCCGACTCTCCCCTATGAACTAATTTTGCTGATTTTATAGACACAAGTAAAAACTAGGTTGTCACGTTTTTGTTATTTTTATATTGTTTATAGATTGAGCAATAATTAACCCTCAAAATGCATTTTTTGACTAAAAATCTTCCATAAACTAATCTTTTGACAATGATTAAATTAATCAAAATTTTGAAAAAAAGCCTCTTTCTTGTTGCCCTAGTTTATAATCTGACAAAACGATAGAGACCAAAATCAAATTAATTCGTCAAGATTTAGATGTAGGAAACTTTAACGCCCAAACACCTATTTTGTGGTTATTTCACGACAATTTTGTCAGAAGCCCGCAGTTAAACGATAATCTTCACAAGCGAGAAGCCGCTCACCACGGGAACCTGTAGTTATTTTTATATTTCACAACACTTATCTTCATGTAATATCATAATAATGACGTATGAATATGTACCTACAGATACTATAAGTTTTTATCCGCAGATACTCACAGACTTTTATTTTTTTATTTACTTTATTTACTCGCAGATAAAATATTATATTAAATGCAGCGTGTCTTTGTGAATGCAACAGGCTTTAATTGATTGTGAAAACAACGACAAAATTATAAAAAAAAATAGGTAAACTACATAGAATTGACATTGGCCTCAAATATGAAATAACATTGTAATGGCACGTGTAGAACAAAGAAAAAGAAATTGTTTATTGTTTCTTTGTGGTAGACTGTTTCCTTTGTTTTTGCCATTTTCACGTAACATAACAAAAGATAATAAAAAGAATGCGAACCGCTTTTTTCCTGGTAAGGAGAAAAATAAGTATAGGCAAAGAAAAATGTATCTACAATAAATATGTGGTAGGCGTATTTTTATATGTAAAGAACGTAATTTTGTATTGCGGATTATAAATAATTTCGAATTGAATACTATTTCACGCAACTATAGCGTTAACCTTGATTTCAAAGACAATTCTCGTGGAACTCAACAATGAACTCTTCGCCAATTAGAACCATAATGACCATTATTCTTCAGTCCACTTCTACAATTTCCACTGAAATAATGGGCACCTTTCACCTTTAGGATTCTGAAGTAAAAGTAATCGTTGTCGTTTAATTGTGTTTTTTTGTCTGAGTATCCGTCTATAGTAAAAAGAAATCAACCTTATTATCACTCCATTGCACTACTGCATTGCTTTCCTCAGAGTAAGAAGAGTTCAGGTCTTCGTCCTCTAGGTTGGCATGGTGTGGTTTGTTGGACTACACACACGCGATAACTTTATGGAACTTAGCCTTTTAGGTATGTGAATTTCTTCACGATGTTCTGCGTTCTTTCTTCATTGTTATTCTCTGTTCACCATTAATGTAAGTGATGATCGATTTAAAATTTGATAGTTAGGTAAAAGTTAGAGGTACTTGCTTAATGTCAAGTTGGCGGCCTGGGCGTTGACATGATCACCTTATTAACTTTGCATTGGATACTATAAGGTTAATCATTAAATTTTAGTACGTAATTAAAAGAGAAAAATATTTTTTGGAATATTTTTTTTTTCGTTGAGTGAATAGGTATTTTCCTCTTATCTATTTATTATGTAATCTAAAGTGTTTTCATGTCTGAGCAGGTTATTTTATTAATAAACATATTATTACTAAGACCAATGTTCATTCATTGAATATTGTATAATCAAACGTACTTTTAGACAAAATAAGCCACTTATTGTGAACTTTCATATCGGTTTCTGATTTTCTTCTTCTTCTTCTTTGTCGTTCCCTCACTAATGAGGATCGTGACCATATATAATGTGTCTCCATTTGCTTCTGTCCTGCGCCAGTTCAATAGATCGTTGCAGAGTTTCTCTTGTTGCCTCTACAATACTTTTACACCAGCGTGTTGGAATTCTGCCCCTGGAGCGCTTCCCCTGCATCTGTCCCACGATTAATTGCAATATATATGTCCAAAGAAACTTAGTTGACGTTCTCGGCATAGAGAGGTAAGTCGTTTTTTGATGTGGAGCTCTAGTAAAATCGATTCGTTTGTCCTCATAGCTGTCCATGGTTCTGATTTTAAGCAGCAATAATTTGGTCGGTGAATATTTGCCCGAAGCTGATACGCAGCATATTGACTTTCAATAATTGTTGAAAGATATTATATCGATCGTGTATAATGGTGTACCTTCTTTAATATAAATTGTTTATATCAATGTAGGCAGGTACTGGTGTAGGCCTTATTAAACTAGGTCTTTGTTGTTACAGTCCACTTTATATATCTAGCACGTCTCAGTAGGAAACTAACAGGACTTTAATCGAATGTTCTAAAATACTGAGAGTGACCATGAAATGGAATGAATACTGAATAGGGATGACATATTCAAGAATTTGAACCCCAATTGAGAGATATCAGATAATAACCCTTGCGTTGCCCAAATTTCGATTTTTTGAACTTGTGATTTGGTAGTTCTGTTCGAAATGGTACAGTAGAAATGTGGTGGGTGGCTCATATTGGTCTAGATTATTATTTAGTAATTATTTATTGTTTTGCGATTTTGCAGAAAGAAGATTATTCAGAAAACGATGCACTATTTGAGAATTCTTCTTCGAATCTCCATTGTACATATCAAACAGATGATTACTAAAGAACTTTACGTGAATAATAAAGACTCATTAATAAGTGAACGTAACGACTGAATAAACTAGCTCTTACCCATTAGAGCTGGTCAATCGCAGATTTCAAATAAAAGCATCCTAAAAACCTAATGAAAACTGAACTCGGTAGGTAAACACAAACCTTCAATTAACAGTTCCAAACTTCTCCTACATAGGGAATGCTAAATATATTGTTTTAGCGTATTCTCTAGCGATCGATTTGTCATCAAGAAGGCATTGAGCCAGTGAAAAAACACCTAGTTGACTATTCAAAGTGCATGTCGAAGCTATCGATCTATAATCTAACAAATTATTTAGTGGTTTCTATGTTTATATACCTTAACATGGCCAACAAGCGATCGGCGCGCCTGTGGCCCGATTATGGTGCGACACCATTATATATTTAATAACGATATGCCTTACACTTACTAACAAACTCTTTTTAAGCCATACTAATCAATTCCAATATCTTCTGTAGGCGGCCAACCAGGAAATCATTGGAACAAATTCAGAAACAAATATATACTTTCCCATATGATCTGTGGTCGAGACTTTGTCCGTCTACAAAGATTTTTCTTGAACTTAAAAACCGCATTTCACTTCACTTTAAAGGTCGAATTTTGTAAAATCCCTAAGGAATGCTAAGTACACCCTTTAAGGAATCTAGTTACTTTACTGTTTTTGAAAGAAGACGGATACGCCTCCGTACAATCTTGGGCCTGCATGGTGCAAGGTAAAATTTATGTCAGTTAATAACTAGTATAATTTTTGCGTGAAGTACAGTTATGAAACTTCACTTTTAAATAGTTCATTGTATTTCTCATGTTTACAGAGCGAAAGGTTGTAAGATAATTCTAGAATCAAAGATTTTTGAAAATCATGGTTATGTATCACTGACAGAATCATTTCATCGTCAAACGCTTGTCGGTCTAGTGTATTACAGCAAGTAATCGCTATACCACAATTCAATAACAATCCATTTAACAATATCCAATCGATAAGCTGGCTAATGATCCAAATAACGAGTCCAAGTGAAACGTGTAAGCGAGATTCTGTCCCCAGTGTGATAGCGAGCGTCGTGCGTTGTAAAACAAGGTCAGAAGTCCGTAGAAAAAAATGTAGTGGTTGAAGAATATATCAATGAAATTAATTGAAAAAACCCAGAACGTAAACGCACGAAGATAATGAGAGACTTCTTGAAGTCCCCAAGGTGTCAGTCTGTCAGTGCTGTCAATCGTCAGTTTCAGCTGTCATTGTGTGTTTCTTATTGTCATAAAAATGGACTATTTAATTAATTATTATATTAATGATGCTGTATTTCATTCCTTACATTGAATGAATAAACCATTTAATGCTAATTTTACATACCGTTTTATTTCTGATTAGTTTGAAATTACTGAAATTATACTTGTGAGCTGAACTTATTTTTCAAATTTCTCCTTTTGGGCTATTTTATTTATGATATTAAAAATTGAAAAATATAACCTTTTTTAAACCATACCTCATCTTATTACAATTCACAATACAAGTAAATGAATGATACTTAGGATGGGATAGGATAAATTCAATAATGTGTTCATCCTAGGATCTGAAACGTAATCCTCATAAATATTCTCATATACTTTTAGTTTTTTATGAAGTTTTTAAAAGTCTCATTACATTTAGATGACGGCGGATATAACTTAGCTTAAGTAAAGCCTTGCTTCAAACAAGTAAGTAGTCGTATAAGTGAAGTTAATCGTATTGATGAATAAGTGAAGCTATCGGAGCATTGAATAATTTGTGAGATCCATGGCCGTTAGGGCTTACTATAAGTCACTTTTTCGGAGTTCATGTGATGTATTCTTGATAACCAATCGATACGGCACATATGGAACAGTACAGACAGAATTCTGTTCGAGATTTATCTATTTTTAATTATGTATCAGCAATTTAGTGTTTAGGTATAGTTAGTTTACCGTAATAATAGCCCATTACCGTACCACAGCAGGCACGGGCTTCTTCTCCGAATGAGAAGGGTTAGTTAGGCCTCTAAGTGAGTGAGGGTTGACGAACTTAAAACAGTATATGAATACAAATTGAATGTGGTAACAGTCTACGGTTTGATTCCCGGGTCAGGCAAGGTGTTATTGGGTTTTTCTGTATGAACATTCTCAGAAGAGATCGCTGATTGCGATAAGGCCGCCCATTGTACATTCTAGTTGTAATTTTTATATATATAATTATATGTTTTTGAACTGCGTCGTGTACAACAAAGCATATATAATATACTAATTTGGTCATAGATAGATAGATAGATCTATCGATCTATGGCCAAATTAGTACACAAAAAATTGAATTCAGTATTGTGGCCTAAATAGAACAATGTATCGAGAACTTATATAATAATAATTTTATACTTGTCCACGCTTTCCGAAAGAAATCTAGCGAAATAATTTGACAAACATCAGCGACGTAATCGCTCAAAAAAAATACGAACAAACAGACTTAGCGTAAGTCTCCTACGATCATTACTTTTTAAAAAGTTCTAACAATCACGAATACAAGAACATAAGGATTGTCAACAAATTCGCTTGTGGTATAGGGTGTTTCTTCTTCTGTCGTATCAATAGTTTAACATTATGTTTTAAATAAATTGCGTAAGGGGTGACCGCGTTAAGGCCGCCTCTTGTGTAACTGTTTTGACACAATAGACACACCATGTGCATAAAAAGAGCCTCACCGTGGCGCATCTTGGAAATAGCACTCAACACGGGTCAACGACACTGTGTGAATGAAATTTATTTCATACAATACATAAAGTCACGCCTTTTTCCCATGGGGGTAGGCAGAAACTACGAAACGCCACGTGCTACGATCCTTACATAACCCTTTTGCTTCATCTACATTCATGCATCGTTTCATACATGCACGCCGGTTGTGGATACTGCGCACCTGACCTTTTTGAAGGACATCACCAATAAGGTCCGTATATGTCCTTCTAGGGCGTCCCCCCTGGCGTTTCCACTAACAACCGCGTTATAAATCTTTTTCGTTAATCGCCTTTCATCCATCTTCTCTACATGACCAAACCAACGAAACATACAATGGCGAGTAATTTTGGATCAGATACATTTTCGATGACTATATATCGAGTATTTGTACGTTACAATTAGGCTTAGTACAAATGGTGCAGATTACTAAGAGATTATCCCGGTCTGCCGATCTTATATCGACAGGATGTTGACGTTTCTCTGAAGGATCCATTCATTTTAATATTAACTTGTATAATACCTTTTACTTGGCCACTTGTGTACTTTGGAGAGTTACAAGAAAACGTCAGTTATAACATAGGTTATAATTAATTAGCTGACTAAACTACTTTGTTTAGTCATATGTGTATGCGCCAGTTCCATCTACTTATGTACTGAGCATATGTTCCAATTGGTCTTAATAAAAAGAATCCCTTCTCATTCTTAGAATAGGCCCTTTCCCAACAGTGGGACAATGGTGGGCTGAATTTATTTGTTTTTTGTTAATATTTGAAATTTTACAATTTAATTTCTCCGTTCCCACGTTGACTGGCGATGTCGGTTTGAATATTAATAATAAAAGTATCCTCTGACACCCTCTTAACATTACATTGTGTTCTATTTTTTTTTGTTTTTTTTTTTTTCCTGCCATTCACTATATTCTTTGACAATCGTACGTTGTTTTTTTATGTGTTAGTACAGAAAGTGACGCTACATAGTATGCTAGGGAATGTTAGTTTTTTTGCACAGATTTATGTCTATAATACACATTTAACTCATCTTGCTACCTCTTTCCAGGCCCGCCTCGGTGGTGTCGCCCAACCTCAGGGACTCATTGTGTAGAGACATTTGCTCATCCACTAGTTGGGACGTAGGTATACCACTGACGTCACCCACCCATTCTATTCAACTAAAATGTTATGAGTAATTTAATTACCTGCAGGAGTCCATAACGCAGCTCGATGTCCAAGAAGTAATATTCCCTGGCGTAGGGCGGTCTCGCCATAGGAGTGTTCATCTGCTGCTGTTGAGCGCTCGGTGGCCCCAACGTTATGGGGTGAGGCATTATTGGTGGTTGTGCTCCGGGCAATACGTTGCACTCCTGCAAACAATATCTCAGGTTAAGTCATTTTTAGGTACTATGATAAAATATTGTTATATTTTTTTATTAATAATGATATTCACAGGATAGGAATATAGAATTTCGAAATATACAAAATATTTGAATTTCTATACTACAATCCTATTCATGAAATTTATAATTACACAAGTGCTTTAACAACGAAACAATGTTCAAATATTTGAGCGCTTCGTATTTTCTTAGTTTAATGGCGTCGCAATACGTAGCTACTACGTATACGTAGATCGTAAACGATGCTACGTCGTAGTCGTTGCTACAGCTGTCGTAGTTCATGCTACGTGCCTCATTAAAACAATAAATAAATTCGGTTCACATACAAGACTTTAATGGTGCGACTATCTACGGCATTAAAGTGTTAATTCAAGATGATATAAATCCATATCAACCAGTGAGAGGTAACTAACCCTACGAACGTCACCTATGAACATTCCTCGGTAAAACATTTTCCTTATTTATTTATTTATTTATGTACACACCAAAAAACACCATGATATAAAATATGTAAAAACGAAACATAAGCACAAAGGAACTACTTATTTCTTAAGAAATTTCTTCCAGTAGTCCCGCGACAGGAAATATATATGACAGACACGTAGACACAGTGTGTAAAAAGAATATAAGAAAACTCTTAAATATCTAAACTTAACCAATAGATAAATCTTAAACTAAACCAAAAAGTAACTATGAAACAACAAATATAAAATAAACTATATATATAGAAAAATATAAATAAAATAAACTACATACAACTAAATATTTACAATATTTATATTATATAGGATAAATAAATTATGAGATTTGACTTTAAAACCTTTAACGTAAAAAGTTAAAATAAATTGACGGCACGGTTGGCGCATTGGTTGAGCGATCGACTGCTGCGCTGCGCGTCGCAGTTTCGATTCCCAACAAATACTTCTGGGAACAAATATTTGTATGACTTATATATAGTTGTTCCTGGTCTGGACGTTTGTGCAAGTGAATATTTGTGTTTGTAAACGCACCCACGATACGAACAAAATCGGCAAGATGTACGAAAAATCTTGTTTTGATCAAATACACCGTGGGTTTATTTATCCTGTTCACAGAATGCATACAGCTTATCGTAAAAGCTTAAAGGTTTATTGATTGATATAAGGCCGAGTACCTACGCATGTCTTATTTTTACCCTACACAAAACAGATTTTTTACAAAGTAAACAATCCTTTATTATTTAAGATAGGAGTTGAAACTCGTTATATTCGTTAACTAGACTCGAAATGGATATGTTTTATATATGTATTATTGTTTTTGAAACACTCGATTGTAAATGTAATCCATATAATTATTTTCCATAATATTATATTTATAAAATTATTTAAAAAATAGCTTAATAAACGATGCAAGGATAAAAGGAAAGCGGTAATAAAAGGGTGATATTTAGATTTTTAATTATATTTAATATATGACGCAAAAAAAAGCCTACTAAACAAAATTATTAATGTATAATTGGGTTAAATAAGTATATGTAAACCTATAAATATAATACATTTTGAAAACTCAGGTGACTCTCCCACTTTTGGCAATGAGCCATTTAAAAAAGCGTTCTCAGGTGTGTAGGATTCCTCACGATTTTAAAGTCAGAGGTGCGGTTTTTTCAATATTAGACCCTTCCTCATGGAAGTCAATTAATCGACCGCTAAGCGATTTATATATTGTATAGTGGCATTTCCAGTAGACTTAGGATTGTAGGAGTAATTCAACATCTCGTTTTGAGTCATCCTGTATGTTTGGTTATCATTTAAACACTATTTTACCGTTACTTGTGTGTCAATTGGCCAGAAAAATCTTTAATTAGGTGTTCTTTATCGCACCGCATAGACTGTCGGCAATTTGAAACTTTATAACCAGTCAGACGAAAAAACTAGAGAAAATCTAGAGTTTGGAAATATTTCTGAATTTAAAACTTGCATATTAAACTTGGAATTCCATCTCCATTCTATTATCCAGGATACACCGAATTCTGACGATAAATCCTATGCAAGCAAACTGATTGGAATTTTAGATGAACGTGTTAGAACGAATTGTGTGCACAGTGCTCCGGGAAACTTCCCCCACCAATGAACAATTTGCCAAAGAAACGATTCACTGACGGAAATTGCCGAAGGACCGTTTAACCGTTTAACAAAAGATTCACTGATGAATATTTACCCACGTTTAAACGTATTTACAGTATTGAACAATCTTGATTACGGACTAGTTATTGAAACTTGCGTTCGTGATAAATTAGACGAAAATTATATAGGTGTAGTAAGTATATTGCAGACTAAAAATAATAATAATAATAAATATAGTCTTTATTACCAAAAGAAAACAACAGAATGCGATCTCTTCCAGGCAACCTAATGGAATTGATCGAAACAGAAAATAAATCATCATCAGTTTAAAAGAAATTCATAATGTTACAGCAAGTAATTGTGAGATACACAGTTTTAATTAATATAAATGTTTCGTCTTTCGTAAAAGAACCCTCAAAGACTTAATTTGAATTTTTAACTAAACTATTTTCAAGCTTAAAACCATCATGTAATTCTCATCGTTCCATTCTCTATTAAGGGACAATTGTTGAGGTCTTCATAATACGGGGGTTGTACTGTAAAGACGGTGACCCAAGGCGATCATTCTTGTTAGTCCTTTTCAACCGACTTCAAAAAAAAGGAGGAGGTTCTCAATTCGGCTGTATTTTTTTTTTTTTTTTTTTTTTTTATGTTTGTTACTCGATTTCTCGAAGACGCCTGGACCGATTTCAAAAATTCTTTTTTTATTTGAAAGGGTATGCTTGTTATTTGGTCCCATTGTCATCAGGTCAGGACCTGATGGTGGAAACCCTGAGAAATCGAGGGCATCTCTTGAAAATTGTAGGCGAGCATGGGGTAAAAACTTGATATTTATGTGTATATCTGATGAGACTACAATACTATGGAGGTTTAGGGCAGATCTGATGATGGAGACGACAGAGGATCGAGGGAACTCCTCAACGGTACATCTTAACTACCTGGTGTTTGGGCTTATTTTATTCGTGTTGACAAGATCTTTACACCGAGATGGGTAATGATTGCCACTGCAAGGTCCGTGATGCGGGTGCAGTACAGTTTAGGGAACTCCTTAATGGTTGATAGCAGCTACATAGTGTTTGGGCGATTATTCGGTCAATTACGGACCGATTTTAAAAATTCTTGTTTTGTTTGAAAGAGCATGCTTCCCATTTGGTCCCATTATCACCAAGTCAGGATCTGATGATGGGATCCTAGGGAAATTGAGGGATACCCTCAAATATTGTAAGACAAATAGCCCGTTTGAGCTTTTTTTCTTAATAAGTTAGGTATTGGCGTCTGAAAATCATCATTTAATGATGCTGAGCTGATGATGGATGTCATAGTCATAGTCCTATATTCCTCAACGGTAAAGAGTTAGGGAATAAAACTTCCGAGTTTGGGATCACTCGATATATTTTGATGAGTCCCGTATATAGAACATTTGGTATAGAGGGTCTGATGATGGAGCCAGGAGATAGATGGTGGAACTCTTCAGTAGCTACTAGTAAACCCCTCGAGTTTGGGCTCATTTTAAACCTCTAAAAGTCAAAACTATCACAGTATTAGTTACAATAGTCGTCTTAATCTTTTCATTTCTCGTAATGCGTTTTCATCATGTGGTCGGCTAAGTAATTTATTTGATTTTAAAATCACAGTGCAATACCGTCTAAGGTTTTCACTCGACTTGGGGCAACATACATTTGACCTTTGTAAAGTTTTTCAAGAGAATCGTCTTTACTAGGTCTACCCATCACTCAAAATTGTAAAATAATTAAATTTTTTAACAAAAAATAAAAACCGACTCCAAAAAAATCAAAAACAAAATTAATAACTAAAAAGCAAAAAATAAATCTTTTATTATACAATATAGTAGTTGAAGAATATTGAAGTCGGTGCCAAGTAAAACATGCAATGATAAACCGACACGATTGGCGAAGTGCATTTGTCGTGTCCGACACATAATTCACTCCGCACTCGACAATTTCTACGTGAACTCGTTGTTTTAATGTCGCTATTATAGCAGCAAGGTATATTACTTTTATGTTTTACTTGGCACCGATTTCAATATTCTTCAACTACTATATTGTATAATAAAAGATTTATTTTTTGCTTTTTAGTTATTAATTTTGTTTTTGATTTTTTTGGAGTCGGTTTTTATTTTTTGTTAATATATCTATTTATTGCCTGCATCTGGAAGGACCGGAATGTCATTTATTCTTTTATTACTTACAAACTCAACACGGAATGTGTTTTTAGGCATTAGATATGACCAAAAGACATAACATTTGAAATTTTGCAATTCGACAAATTTGACAATAAAATAATTTTCCGGAAAGAATAATGAATTCGGTGTGGTTAGTAAGTTAATTACTTTTGTCGCATATCGCGCATATATTAAATGTGGGAAGGGGCTGTGTGGGCCATTAGTACATTGTAGATACAGTACCCACTCAAGTAAACCGTTATTAGACAACTTTGCTACATCATACTTTAGTACTAAAAACACGTATTTCATTATTTTCACCACATACTACAATATTTAAATTTTGAAGGTGATTATAATATCTTGCTGAATAACCATTGCGATGTCATCACTGGCAGCATGGATGTCAATTTATAAGTGGGTGTACGTGTAATTATAACGCACATTATCACATTGTACCAAAAATTTCTGATCTAAACTAATATTATAAAGAGAAAAGATGTAATTTAGATATTTGTATGTTTGTTTGTAATAGGTGAACTCAAAAACTACTGAGCCGATTTAAAAAAACATTTCACCTATAGAAAGCTACATTTTCAGCAAATAAGTAAGGATGCATTTTATTTTTTAAAAACTTAGAGTTCTCTACGAATATTTCAATAACGTACCCCTAAACGATCTGACCGATTTTGACGAGACTTTCACTGGTAGATAGCTGACGTTACGAGGAGTAACTTAAGCTATTTTTATATTAGAAAAAAAATTAGGGTTCCGCGTAAATATTGCGCGGGTTGAATCGCTCATGTCATAGTGGAAAGGTGAGTTAGTTTAGTAATACAAACCCAGGGCAGTCTACCTGGATACCATCAATGCGTACTGCCCATGTGTTAGACGATCTCAGGGTTCGTCACTCGTCAAGGCTCTTTCCTTGCACCCCTCATTATAAGTGGTGAGGTGGTTATCCTCATAAACTGTCCTTCTGTTTAAGACACCTCTCCAGGTATGCTGGACTCTCCGGCTAAACTGACCACAGTGCAGCGGTGGTCTAAGAATTATATACCTAAATGTACTTGCAATGTTTCGTTGCAATGTTTGATCGGGACATTTTTGGAAGCCAATATTTAATGCAATAATAACTGTGGGTCGCTTTATGAGGTAGTTGCAGGTAAAGTAGCAAGTATTGTTTTAACAGTTACTTTAAAATATAAAATGCAATATTGTTTATAGGACGGATATTATAAAAAAGTAGCTACGTATAATAACCAGACCATTTTTCCTGGCTTCTGTCTTTAGAGTCGAATCGTAAGTCACAGGTAAAGTTGCAATAGAAGAATTAGTTAAAGTTTGTTAGCTGATGTATCGTTATTGAATTCAGCATACTCCGAACTGCTGTTAGAATTTATATATCTACAGAAAATCTCAATTATTGGTAATATAATAGGCAAATAGGTATAAAAGTGTGTCCGTGACTTCGTCCGCCTGGATCAGTTTACATTAAAAGTCCCTCTAGAGTTCTATTATAATACAGACTGTATTATATTGAAGATACGAATTTAGCGAAATAAAATATTCTATGTCACAAGAACGGACTTTAATATTTTACACTTACATAAACACACAAAAAAAATCCCTTGGAGTTTTTAGACTTGGAAACTGAAGCTTTATCTTCAAATACAATTGATGATAAAAAACATGAAGTTACATTAGTTTTCTATTCCCGTACACTTTTGTTTAACTTGACTAAAAGATTCCTTCTTTTTGAGACTTTAAACGCTTTTGCTTTTAAATTTCTAGAAGTTTTAGCAGTTTTGTTTCTCAAGTCATTGGACGTCGAATTACATACCTATTGCGACTATAAGAGAATATTAATAAACCACTCGTCCCAGAATTCGAAAAAATATCATACGATATTTATTTAAAGAGTTTTAAACGTATTGCGCACTGTGCTGTGCTTATACACATAGTGAATACTGAGTTGGATCCCTTGATAGATTGTATCGATCCTATCTGTTACATGTTTTTTTAATGTGTCTTTATGTGTGCGGCAAAATAAATGTTTTAAATGGTTTTACTATTATAGTAGTTACTTGTGTCTCTCTCTTCCCGCCTGTCAATATCACTTAGTTTTGGGCTAAGCCTTCTCATGTTTTTCGTCCTTTCGTACTAAAATATATAAATAGATAAACAACTGTCATCCATCAAGAAATCTGGACATAGATTCGAAAAGTCATTGGCTTTATCAGTAATATGTCAACTTGCTTATTAAATATTTCACCTGTCGCTCTACAAATATTAGGTCCCTAGAGAAGACGAGCTGTCATAATTTTTCGTACACAACGCCAATTCCGGGTGGAGTTTTTTGCAAACTTAATAAATCAATCTATTGTCGATAGAAAAGTTAAGTACGAACCGTTATGGTAGCACAGTATTAAATGTTCTTGTCTTTCGCATTTTCAAATGATCTCTTTGCTCAGCCACAATTACCTATATTCCAACAACTGCGAAAATAAACAAATAAATTGTTTAAGCTGCTCTCGCCGTAGGCACGATGGATGGGGGTGACCATTGTTTACCCATCGAGTATAACTGCCGATTCTTGTTGTTAAAAAATACCAATGGCAGTCAATGTTTCAAACGTCTGATTTTGAATTGGATGACAGTTGCTCCTTATAAAGTAGCTACTAATACGAGCCGTATCAGATTAAATAGAAATCCAAATTGTAATTATACATATACATATGTACTATAATATGCATAAAACGCAGCCAACCCGTCCGGTCAACAGATACGTGTGAAACGTTTTGTACTTACTATTAACAAAAATGTTGAAACTTAAAATTTATCATTTATATACAGTCAAGGTGTTCTTGAGATTTTGAGCCCCGGTGTTCAATTTTTTAAGTCGTGTATTTGAAATATAAAATACAAAATACAGTATTTTAACTATTTTTTATTTAAAATACAAATTACAAAATAGTCAGGTGTTAGGTTATGTAAATATAATAAAACTAATCCAACCCATTCTGAAATGAAAATGACAATTGACAAGATACTCGACTATTTGACGTACAGTACAGGTGCAGTGTTGCCATCTTTAAAAATTGACATATTTAGCGGTCGCCATTTTGCTTACGAAAGCTATCGAGCGCTATTTTCTGCTGAACGCACCCATTAATAAGATCGGTAAATGTATTTATGTTCAAATGTATTTTGAATCCATAAGTATTTGAAATACTAACTACAAAATGTCTCAACATCAGGTATTTGAAATATGAATTATTACAATTTTAAAAAGTATTTGAAATACAAATACCAAATATGTATTTGTATTTCGTATTTTAATAACAAGTAATTCAATTACCCACTGCCCAAACCTGCAAGTAGGAAGCAAAAGAATTATTTAAACCAAATAATTGATTAAAAACAGAGAAATGTAACCCATTACTTTCTCACGGATGTACACGGGTCCTCTCAAAAGCATATTGCGCATAAAGCGTATTGCGCGCACGGCGGAGTGTGAGCTTTGGCATAGTTAAAGTTTATATGCAGAAAGAGTGCAGAAAGCTATAATTTATATATAATATAACATTACATTGCATCACGACTGTATTCTCCGCAGGGTTAGGCAGACGTATACTATGTACATCTGATACCGTTATTGAGTCCCATGCAATAGGGGGCGAGCCTATTGACATAGACTCCGTGCTGCAACTGAGAATTTCTACACAGAAAAACCTAATAACACTTTGCCCGACTCGTGCATCGAATCCAGGTGCTCAGGCTTAGGAGTTCTAAGTCCAGTGTGGGGAAAGGGATCTCGAATTTTCTTGTGAAGAAATTCTCTGAAGCCCGGACTGTTCTAGGCAAATAGTAATAAGTTCCACCTAAAATCAATCCACACCTTAAACCTTAATTTATTTATATCGAGAAGACCGTTGTGGGCTGATTTTTCAGTAGCTGGATAAACCTCATATATGTTATCTCGCCCGCAGGGGTGTGCACAGAGTTTTTAAACAGGGTAGGCAGAAAATTTTAAAAGCTTAAAAATACCTGCTGTATGTATGTATAATTTTGACGTCTTGTCAATTAAATAATGATGTGATGTGATTTGCCGTCCAAATATCTTATAATAAATATTTATCTGAGTTATGTAGGGTAGGCAGCATCTTTTTGTCTTTATGAACCGCACGCCACTGCTCTCCCGCCTAAACTCCAAGCATAATGTATACATAATATGTATATCGTTTTATTAAATAATGGATTAGAGACCGATTTTCTACGGAAATGGCTTGAGCGTATCAAATTTAGCTGATTCTCCCAAAGGACAGTAGTTCCCCCAACATATTAGCATAATCTTCGTGTTTGTTGAAAAATTTCATCAAATATAAATATTTCAATAAGATACTTGAATGAAGTAAACACACAACTGTTTGAAAAATGCCAAACTGCTTGCTACACGAACTTGTTGCAGCAGTCTGGCATTTTCCAAAGAGTTAAGGAGAGGTTACGTTCTGGCAATTGTACACCCACATTTCACCGATGCTATTATTAACCCTAGACAGCTAACCTCCGTCGATTCGACGGGTACTGTAACATTATATCGCTATTTCTTTTTAGCGGTACGCAGGATTAATTTGCCACGTCTAACCAACTCAGTCCCCGACGGGATTCTTGCAGTGGCCCACGCATGCACCAACCGGCACCGACTTCAATATTCTTCAACTACTATATTGTATAATAAAACATTTATTTTTTGCTTTTTAGTTATTAGTTTTGTTTTTGAGTTTTTTGGAGTCGGATTTAATTTTTTTTTAAAAAAATTAATTATTTTACAATTTTGAGTGATGGGTAGACCTAGTAAGGACGCTTCTCTTGAAAAACTTTACAAAGGTCAAATGTATGTTGCCCCAAGTCGAGTGAAATCTTAGACGGTATTGCACTTTTTGATTTAAAATCAAATAAATTACTTAGCCGACCACATGATGAAAACGCATTACGAGAAATGAAAAGATTAAGACGACTATTGTAACTAATACAGTGACAGTCTTGCCTTTTAGCGGTTTAAAATGAGCCCAAACTCGAGGGGTTTACTAGTAGCTACTAAAGAGTTCCACTATCTATCTTCTGGCTCCATCATCAGACCTTCTACACCAAATGTTATATATGGGACTCGTCAAAATATATCGAGGGATCCCAAACTCGGAAGTTTTATTCCCTAACTCCTAACCGTTGAGGAGCACTATGACATCCATCATCAGCTCAGCATCATGAAATGATGATTTCCAGACGCCAACACCTGACTTATTAAGAAATAAAGCTCAATCGCGCTATTTGTCCTACAATATTTGAGGGTATCCCTCGATTTCCTTAGGATCCCATCATCAGATCCTGACTTGATGACAATGGGACCAACTTGGGAGCATACTCTTTCAAACAAAAAAAGAATTTTTAAATCGGTCCATAATTGACGGAATGATCGCGTAATAAACATACAAAAAAAAGAAAAAAAAAAATCATACTGTGGAATTGAGAACCTCCTCCTTTTTTGAAGTCGGTTAAAAATGAGTATATTTTAGATACACTGTAGTGACCGTGTATATACACATAGTCCCGAAAACCAGTGCTACACAGCTGATAGTCTTGTAGTCGCCATATAGTGTATTATTAAATTCTATGTACAAACATTACTTAATAATACAAACTAGAACGTGTTACGCCCTTGACACGTTGGAGCACTATTGATTTATTTGTTTTAATAATTGTCGCTGTATATAGAACCTTTCTATTTAGTTAAGAGCAAAAATTAGTATAACTTTAGTGTTTTTTTGGCTTTATAGGTTTTGTATAAATGAATTATGATGGACAGAGGTAATTTGAAACTCAGGAAATGACATACAGACATATTTTTTTACACACTGCCTTATTGGTAAAGTGGTGTCAAGTGCGACTACTCCGCGAATAGTTTTGTCTGATTCCTGGATCATGTGTTAAGCTGGGTATTAAGATAAAATAAAATAATTAACTATGAATAGTGTAATAGTTTTATTTTTAACATGTCAATAAATTCAACGTATTTTCGGTTATCTATTATGATGTTATTAACTATAATATGTAGGTACCGTATACTCGTACCCGTTTATGTAATTTAATAAGTTCTTGTACATATGTTCATACGAAGATAATATATATATATTTAAATTCTCTATTTGTGCTTTTCACCACTGACGTTTCGTCTACAACATGGCCAATCGTCAATTGTCCTATAAGTATAATTATATCTCTCGTCTTGTCAAAAATACTAAAATATAATGAAAACTTTTCGTTTGGTTGAATGAATTTGGTTGAAATGGTGATCTGGTAGATCCTTGACACGATTTATCAGTATTTAAAACCTGCAATAATGAGTTCAATTAAGTGTCATTATTGTTATCATGTAATATTTCATTACAATAGAGTGCCATGCATTTTGTGGCTTGGCGACTTACTGTACAGAGAATTCTGCCAATTTGAACCAACCACAAAATTATGTTTATGTTTTAACGGCACGGTAGGCACAGCGGTTAAGCGATTAGCTTTACACTACGTGTCGTGGATTCGATTTCCGGATGATAAAAATATTTTTGCTTGATCCACAGATAGGTTTTTTGGGTATCTGTGTTACATGTATATTTGCAGACTGTACCCACGATACAGGAGAAATACTAGTTAATAGTAACGTTTAAAATAAGCCAAGTACGAATATCCTATTTTCAACAGCGTATAAAATATAATATTAAAAGCGATGAGATAAATGCAAACTCTTAGGTAAGTAGCGCGGGAATTCACACGTTTTTATAAGAACTTTTAATAAAAAAAGAAGGGAAAGATGCTCATAATAAAAGTAAAAAGCAGATCACTTCATCTCTCATGCGGCATTTAATCGTTTCTCGCGAAGCGTGTTGCAATCGCTTTTGAGACTAAGTAAGTACCTATACCTTTAGTTTTATACTTAGTAAACTTTTGTGCATCGTGTCAATCGATACTATTAATGTAAATGAGAATAAGTTTATGTGTGATTTCAAATCTGTATGGCTTAGATGATGAAAATTGACCTTGAAACCGCTAAAATCAAAACGCCTGACCAAAGCCGCAAATACCGTCTTTTAATTTTTTTCCGATTTTTATGGACGTTTTTTACGGACTATTATTATTTTAGTGGTATCAAGAAGTATGTAATGCTAAGCGAGCGATTCTGGTTATTAAGATTTTTTGTACGGAGTCACAGTAGCAGTGCTTAGAATCGTGTCCGGTATTTGTCAATAGGCTTGTCCCTTATTACATGGGAGCAGTGATAGCCTAGTGGTTGAACGTTTGCCTTCCGTACAGGAGGGCCCGCGTTCAAACCCGGCCCGCACCTCTGACTTTTAGGAATCATGTGCGGATCAGAATTTGATTATCACATGCATTTACGGTGAAGGTAAAACATCGTGAGGAAACCTGCACACCTGAGAGGGCTCCATAAAGTTCTCGACGGTGTGTGTAGTCCGCCAACCCGCACCGGGCCAGCGTGGTGGACTAAGGCCTACCCCTTCTCATTCTGAGAAGAGACCCTTGCCCAGCAGTGGGACAGTAATGGGTTGAATTTATTTAATTACATGGGACCCAATAATGTCATTGGGGGTGTGGAATAATACACTCTTGGATGACCGTTCTTGATGCTGCTTTTTTACAATACCGACAAGATAAGATGAGGTGTCTTGCTCTTTGTCGAACACCACACGAGTCACGGCGTACGTGATGTTTACGTAACACAAGCTACCTCGTAAATTATCCTCATTTATGTCTCTTGTAAGGAGGTTACTTTTATTATCAGGAGTGGCGTGTCTCTGTCTATGAATCTTTTGACACTTATTTTCTATTGTTACGAGAAACTTTAAAAGAGTATCCATGGAGTGTTTTGGTTGTTCTTCTCCATAGGACCAACTTTTTGGAACCGTACAACTAGAGTCAAAAGTTCAGAAGTGCCTGAATTAGATTTATTTGAAATAATATTTCTATCTATCTCTTAAGAATGAGTGAAGCGGGTGTGTATTATTTTTAATAAATGAAAGAATAGCCTATCGCTATCGACTAGCGTTTTGGTTAGTTATTAAGCAATTAGATAATGCTCTTCTTTGATAAATAATTACGAAACCTACATCAACTTATGTCGTTGATTGTATCTATTAAATGTAGTAAAAATCATGTGTCCAATTATTTCTGATGTGTCATAAATTTAGGAAATGTAAGTTGCATAGTTTATGTTAGAATGTTAGTCTTGAATGGCTGATAGCAGCTCGATGAGAATAGCCGAAGATCAAGTTAGATGGTGTGCAGGTTGCAAGAGCCGATATCCAGCAGTCATCAGCTGTTTATCGAATTTTGCATTAACGTATAGAGCTCCTTTCATAATATCCATTATGATAATAATAGTCAAGCAACGGGAAGTGGTTTTATAAGATTAAAAATTTTCTTTGTGAAAATATCAGTAATTTTGTGTACCTAATCGATAACAGTCGTTATGTGTCACAGAATATATTAGTATCTTGTAAGACTGGGGTTAAACGGATGTAATTTAACATTCGTTTGAATATTTGAATATATTTCGATGGATATGTAATATGGTATTTTGCAAAATATAGTTGAAAACTATATTCACGTTAGCAATCGTAGTTTTACATGCAATGGTTCTAAATACAAAAATTCGTAGTTAATAATCTAAGTTCCACAAAATATTCAACTTTAGCGCTATTGGTCAATACCAATACTGCAAATGGATACAAGCAATCCACCCAGTATGTCCATAAATTTACATTCAATGCATAAAAACTTTTGATTCAAAGTGGCTGTCATTTCAGTGACTGTTTATTCTGTAATTGATTTCTACCAAATGGAAATTGAATTGTTGTCATTATTTTATTGAATTGAAAACATTATTTAAACTTAATTGGTATATTTTTCTGTCCTAGTGCCGCAGTGGACGGCGGAAGTTAATTTGTCGGTTGAAGTGTCACAATACTGAGAATAATGTCGATTGAATTTAATGTTACCCCAGCAGGCTTAGTAGAGGCTCAAGATATTGAAAAGAGCTGGATTACTGTAAGAAGTTGCCCCAAATTACAAATTAGAAGATAGGACGGGAGAGAGTATTGGGATTGGAATGCTGGAAAAAATTGAAAGTGGATATTTTAGGATATCAGAACAAGTGAAATGTAATGAAATGAAATTATTTATTTTGCAATTAGAATTTTTCAATTACTTTTAACCGTCTTTTTTAAACTAGATGGCGTCGGAATTTCCTATGACTATCTCTGAGAAGAAACGCCGACACAAATTCAGGGGTCAAAATCTATTTTAAAGTCCAGACAGATTATAGCATAGATTTATGTGAGACAAATATAGGGTGCAATGGCCGCTTGAAGAAAGTGCCATAGCTATTTGAGTTAACCTGTTGCAACAGAGGGCGATTACGGATACGTTATTCACCTAAGGCTTAGCTTAGAACGCTTTGTGTTCCAGTATTTTCATTAGCCGTTATATCCCCTCACCCGAACACAACTACGCTTACACATACATAGTTGATATGACTATACAGGTAAAACTACAGCCTTAGGTTCGTAACATCGTACTATAATGCCACATTGAAAAGCTGATGTAACGCTATTTTGTAGAGAAAAATTACCTCTTAATAATTAAAAACAAAACCAATGTATACTTACATGCCACGACAAGATGTTAGCGAGGCTAGCGAGAACCGGTTCTGACGCGAAAGCGATGGTATGCTGACCCTCCTCCAACGCGTGGATGATCTGCAGCATCTTCGGGTGACGCATCTTCTCCATCCCGGCGATAGTAATCCGGATCCGATCCAACATGGTCTCCTTACGCTTCGGCTTATACAGCTTCTCCGCAATGCGCTTGTCGAATACAAATACCGAGCATTCCTGGAAAGAAAGGAAGCAGTTAATTATACTAGAAAAAATTATGAAATTGTTTAAGTATGGTAATGGGTGCGGTATTCACATAAGCCTACCAGCAGGCCTAGCACGATTAAACAAGATATATGTCACACGGGGCTTGACCATGTAACAGGTGGCCCGGCCGCGTATCGTTTGGCGCGCCGAATTAACCTAAAACACATACCACGGCTGAACAAGGTAGAGTGTGCTAGACTGGGTGGAAGTGCTGCCGTGCCATTAATCGATGAGGTTTTGACGACTACTCAATAAATCAATGATTCTCCTGTTAAGTATGGCATGGCATTAGATGTTTTTCACAATCAATCAATCAATCAACTTGAATGTTACCGATTTTTGGAAAATTCTGCTTTTTGGTGTTCATACCTGGGAATTGAAGGATACAAACGGACATGGTTTTCTAATCCAATATATGGTATTTAATATGTAAAGCAAAATGCTAATTTCAATCAAATACAGCTTTGGCACAACAACTTAGTATTAATAAGATAAAAAATATTGTTTGGACATCTTTGAGCCGAGTCCATTCCACGAACAACACACAACACAACAAGCAGTATATTGAAGGTGACTTTAAGTGAAATGTTTCCAGTTCAGTAGCCTGTTCACAAGGCGGAACAAACTTCAAGAATATTATAAATACCCTTACAAAGTTTATCTTTTCTCTCAGATATGTGTGCTTACAATAACATGTTTGATGATTTTAGTACTTATATATTTAAACATAACATAAGTATATTAGATATGATCCTACTTTAATAAAAGTTTATAACTTCACTGTACCTAAACTGATGGTTTCAAACAAATTGCAATGTGCCTTTATTAGTTACGTATTAATAGCTACTACTGCTCAACTATGGGTCTCGGTTCCCTTCTCAGAATGAGAAGTGGCCGTCCACGCTGCCCTGATGTAGGTTGGTGGACTACACATACCATCAATAACTTTATGGGTCTCTACAAGTGTTTATGTTTCCTCATGTTTTTTACCTTCACCGTTAACACAAGTGATAACCGTATTCTGATTCTCACATGAATTCTTAAACTCAGCTATGTGGGCCTGGTTCGAACTGAGACTAAATATGATAATTTTTTAAATGGTCTACTGCTGTAAGTACTTGGTTTGCAAGAGCATCGTAACTTAACTTAACTTTTTTTTTAAATCGCCTTTTTTGCACCTAATAAACGGGCTACCACTACCCAAAGTCTTGCACAAAAAGTTAATGGGGCGGGTTTTAGCCGGCAGCAATTAAGATTAAGTAGGGGAAAGGTAGGGGGATTCAATTAACAGAGGTAAGTATTAACAAGCTAATTTCCGAAAAACTACACTATACAATTAGAGCACTTGCTTAAATATGCCACTACAACGTGTACATGTACTACAACGCGTCCCATGTGTTGAGACTAGTGAGTTACACTCAGCACCCCGTGTGAGTGAGTAGTATGAGGATCGTTTATTCAACCATGCAAGAGACTTTATTGACTTTAACTTTTCTTTTTTATGATTGTAATACTCGAAGCTACACTATTATTTTTTCTCCTAGAACCTCATTTCATACTTAATATTGCATTATTTTTCAAGTCACCCGAGCATTGACCGATTGATTAAAAAATGCTTTAGAAAGTGTGAGAGTGGCAAAAGAATAAAGTAAGGTTAAGAACGATAAAAAATATAAATGTTAATAGGAAAATGGGAAAACATAATCTAAAGACAGAAAGTAAAACAGGTGAAGAAAAGGATTTTAGTGGACAGTGTCACTTAGAAAATGATTAAGTAGGACGAATCTGGGTGTACTGTACCACATTAGTCACTTGCCTTAATTGTGAATGTTGAGGGATAAAAACGGGCCTACAATATAATATCCCATTGTTTATTTTGGCTTCTAAGCGATGATTTGACTGTTGATGATGATAGATAAAAAAAGTGTTTTATGTTATAAAGACCGAATTAGCATATACAGTAAAAAGATACCTAATCTTATGGTATTCAAATTGTACGTTGTTATATGCTTAGCGTTTTCTGCTCAGTTGTATTATTAACGTAAGGAAGACTGATGATAGCATAAGAATTATAATGATACGGAGAATGATCAAAAACAAGTAGATTATCAAAATAAGTTTAACATGTACTTTATGCTTATTCACATTTTAAAAGAGATTTTTATTTTTAGTTTGATTTAATTTAGGTGCTAATGGAAAAGTCTTGCATACGTCTTAGTTAACTCTTTTATTAAATAAAATATAAGAACGTATAAATCCATGTTTTCTTTTAATAACAGCTTATAGCTTATAGCTAACTGTTGCCCCTTCTGTGAATACTTACTTGAGAGCCGTTAATTCCAGCCACAAAGACGAGGTAAAAAATTAACATCTGACTTTTTAAAGAAATATTTACTCTATAAAAAAACAAACTGTTTAATTTGAGATTGTAACAGCATCATATGTCATAAAGATTATGTATAAATATAGGGATTTTTTAAGCTACAACAGAAAATCAATTTAGTTACGTGTGGCCTCGGTCTCGTCTGCTTACTTCCTTTGACAAAGAAGGCTGCTAATGAATCGATTATTTGAGAGCTAAACGGGTAATTACCGGATTAATCGCCGAGGTCCGAGCACCTAATATACTGTCATTGTAACCGTAAAAAGTTGTATGGGTATTACTTTAGTAACCAATAGCCGACAAAATTGACTCAATATCGTGAACATTTAATTAAGTCTCATTAAATTGTATTATGATCTGTGAAACATGAACACCTGTATCCTTTTGAGTTCAATAAAATGTTGAGAGTATATATGTACCTATTGGGGTGTTCATCTCCTCATCATGAATTACAAAAGCGCAAAATTATTACCTACTCTAAAAATTCCACTCATAAGTTATGATTTTTTACATACAATGTTCACAAACTTCACCTCCTTCACTTACGTGTAACATGTAAGGAAAAACAAGTCTGTTGGTTTATATACAGTGACAAATTGCCAATATCGATGGTAGTAGGAAGACGGAATATGATAATAAACAATATCTATAACATAACAGTATCACTTATATCGGCTTAGTTCTCGAAGGGTTACGGTGTGCCTTGTTGTACATATATTTTACCAATAACGTTATTGAAACATATGTTTTAGGGCAAACCTGTTGTCATATACTGGCCACAATTCCTATTTCGCAGGGTGCTATTTAAAACGTTATATTGGAAAATCCATTGACACTTAGGACCACCTAGGAATCAAACTTAGGCGCTTGCGACCAATAGACTAAAAAGCCAGTTTACATTTTTAAAAAGTCTACGTAATAAGCTCCCGTCTATCGTTATGAGTCTGTTTCTGTATAAAAATAAACTAAAGACGTTGTTAAACCGGATATAATATTACGTTCTGTTTGAAGTAAATATGTATATATGGATTATCTTTCAGGACAGCTGTCAATTATTTCAATTAAACATATCTGTGGTTAAAGCGCTACGGATCAATCAGGTTCTTACGATGTCAGGGGAAACAATGATGAATACGAAGTCCAAACAATTGTAACGTTCACGTACAAATAGCTGATTTACCATTAAAGTTAGAAACTCTTAAGAACTCGGGTGACATAAAATGCTTACTATACAAGCATGAGCCAAATAAATAGTTGGATTCAATCAGATTAAATCGTACAACTTATAGTGTATCCGAGTTGTTGGAAATCATGCTAGCATTACAAATGCAAAAGTTATTTTGTCTTTCTGACAGTATGATATGTACATATCCCATCATCTCTCAAAATACATATAATAAAAATTTAACAGGCCGATGTCTGTACATTACAGATATAGGAGAAAAACTAATATGGGGGGGTCTTTATTAGAGCAACAGAAGCCAGCACAACAGTTTTTAGAGTTAGTCAGTCTGTCTGAATATTTGTACACGCATCACGCAAAAACTACTGCATGGATTTGAATATAGTTTTCAGCCATGTATTGCTAGAGGTCTAACTTAAAACATAGGCTCCATTTTACCACAGGAAAATATCAGATTCTAAATTCCACGCGTACGAAGTCGCGGGCAAAAGCTAGTACAAAATAAAAGTGTAATAAATTGAATCAGAAGTAGCACAATAATCATGGTTTTTAAAAAGGTTTTGCTGTGATTCACGGCATAAGAAATGCCAGGCCGTTCCAGGCTGTGGGTGTTAAATGAGGCGTCACATGGTTTATATTAGGCGGACCTGTAGGCGGAGGTTGTGAACAAAAAATTGTAATATTACAGACTATTTATAGCCTGCGGTATCGCTAGCGTGGTTTATTTGTTCGTTATAAATATATTCTGCCCCCCTGAAATGTATAATTAGACTGAAAGAAAAGCTTGTGGGTATGTTTTTTAGCAATTATAATATCAAGTTCAAATATAGAAATCTAAAATACACATAAGTTTAGAATATACCTTGTGAATTTTAGCATCAGAACAAGTGTTGAATTTGTCAGACTAGAATTAATAAGATTTTACAAGTTCACGTGTGCATATACGTTACTTTATTCCTAGTCTGGAACAGGGACTCCATTTGAAATTTGTAATATTTTATCATATGCAGGATCATATATTATAATATGCAGGTGGTAGACAGATCATGTCTTGAAATGGACACGAGGAGGCAGTATAAACATATCATAACTACATAGTATAGCGTCACGCCTGTATTCCTTGACAGGTTTGGTACAGGTGTACGTACTGCTGTACACCAATACTTCCCCAATACTATGTTATAGCCTATAGCCACGTGCCG
Source organism: Shargacucullia verbasci (assembly GCA_947562105.1). Taxonomy (NCBI): domain Eukaryota; kingdom Metazoa; phylum Arthropoda; class Insecta; order Lepidoptera; family Noctuidae; genus Shargacucullia; species Shargacucullia verbasci. Next base: position 3,157,425 of record OX387279.1, read on the forward strand.
CTACTAAGAATTTTCTGACAGGAAATCTCTCTAAAAGCTAACACTTTGCTCAAGTCGGGGTTCAAAACCAACTCAGCATCCGCGCTTGTGACCACAAGAGCATTCAGGCAGTGTAAACATAGAAGTTCTTATACAAAATCGGTAGAAGTTACTACACACAAACTATTTCAAAAAGTAAATAAACATGGAAGATGCAAATTTGCTGAAAATTTTATACAATTATAGATATTTACGAAGGATTCGTGGCGATATCAAAAGCCATACTTATGCCGGTAAAAATTGAGTGCTTAATGATCTTTGGACTTATTACATATATAGCCTGAATATAGGCACCGAGCCATTTCGTTTCGAGCATCAAAAGTCAACGCAAAGTTCAAACCATTGTCATATGTACCTATTAAGGAAAAATTTCTATGACTGACCTATAATACGTTATTAAAAAATGTGAACATTATATAGGTAGAGTAAGTACGTAGGTAGGTCTACGAAGCATCCTAGCGTTAGCGCGTGTCGTACCAGACTCCGTTCTTCACGGTTCGCAGTTCGCAATTCTAGTATCGCATGATAATTTATAGGTACGATAGTAAAAGCAGTTCATATTTAAGCAGAAGATCAAAGCGCGAGTCAATTTAATAAAAAAATATTAAATTGACTCGCGCTTTCATCGTCTGCACTACTTCAATGGGGACACCCATTTAAGTAGTGCAGATGATCAAAGCGATTTTGGTTTCAAAAGTGCTTGTGCTTTGACTTATGTTTTAAATGTAAGGCTTGTGAGGTGAAAAATAGGTCTTCGGCTTCTGAAAAGCTCGTTTTTTTTTGAGCTCATATCCGTTGTTTGTATATTGAGACACTTTACAAAATTCTTAAATGCAATTCATTCAATTTATGTTTATTACTTAATTCGGTCATCGTTGTCAGTATTTAAGTCCTTGTTATAATGATAGGTAAGTATTAACAATGGGCACGGTTAATACACAGCGCACACGTCAGCTCGTTAATTATGAAAGTTAAATATTAAGTTTCTTTGTTGAACATAATAACTAAACAACTAACAAGTAATATTCAACTAATTTAATTAAATTCTTTCAAAATTGTCGCTAAGTTCATAAATTTGTACTTTGTGAAAATTGGATTTAATGAATGTCAAACTTTATAGAATAATCTATAAAGGCGGTCATTATTATATTTTTTATAAGCTGCCAATTTATTACTTGTGAGGGATTTTTGAAGATTGTTATAAGTTCTGTGAATATTTCTAAAAGCTTTCAAGCCTTACTTTTAAAACTCGACAATTACTTTCGGAAATAAGATCCACACCCACATGTAAAACGGATTATTTTATTTATGATAGTCATACATACCCTATGTTAGAAAGGAGTGGGCAATCACATCAGAGTTGATTCAATCTCTACTATAGTCTTCCATGGGATATTATAGCTACGCATAAGCATACGATAGTTTAATATAGTACGTATGTTTAAGTATTTAGAATTGTATACACAATATTTTTTTTTCTCGTTGGTCTTTTATTCGTATTCCACCTTATTTTAGATTCAGTCCAGAACTAGTTGGGTTCGCTTTTCACGTACCTTGTCTCATTACCCAGTATACCTCTTATTATTTAAAATAGGGGGCGAGCCTTTCGCCATCCAGACTCCTTGTTGATAATTGAGAATTTCCATTCAGAAAAATCCAATAACACGTTACCCGACCCAGGAATCGTACTCAGGACCTCACGTTCTACAATCGTGCTAGCGATCACAACATAAATGAGACAGTTATATATTATTATTTAATAAATTCTATAAGTAAATATTTCTTGCGCAGAACAGTTCTGAAATAGCTGATATAATATTTTAAACTGTCATGGTCACTAACAATATATTTTTTATAACGTAAAACGGGATATTAACCATGTAATTTTATTTGTTTTGAGCTTTTAATCGGCAAATCGGCCATAGCGGAAAACCTGTTCGTCGTTGCGCGTGGACTAGTTATTTTTAATGCACTCCTACAATATGGGTATCAAATGAAAGGGCTTGCTGAGAAGACGAATGCGAGGTAAAAAAATTCAATGCAAAAAACTTTTAGAAAATCAAGCTTTTATATAAATGCACTAAAAAGAATAAAATAAACTTTTCCTATAAAAATTGTACTATCAACTTATAACGTCACTACACAATTTATATGACGTCTTGTCGCGGGATTAACCTGTGTAGATAAACAAGTAAATTAAATAAACTTGACCTGAATATCTTTAATTTAACTATATACGGGAACTTAAATCTCGCGACAAGCTTACTACTTAATTCAAAATGGATATATATACCTACTTTTCTAGAAATCGATATCCACCTTCTTGGATTTCAAAATGGATGTCATTTTCATAATCAGCACCCCAAGAAACCTTGAAAACGATAACCATATCTATATGTTTCAAAAAATGCATGTCCGCCATTTTGGATTTCAAAATGGATGTCATTTTCTTATTCATAACCCTAAGAAACCTCGATATACTCGGTATTTTTACGACCGCCATTTTGTTTACGTTCGCACATGCACGCAGTGGCGGTCCGAGGGGGAGGATCGTTGGATTGATGACCCTGCCCCCCAATCGTACACGTAATTGACAAACCTTCTAAAAATAGACAATTTACGAATATTTTAAACAAATCGTTAAATTACTGCCTAAAGTCTAAACAATTAAATCAAAAATGACTGAAGGGTTTATTGATTGTGACACTAGATTGAGTTACATATCCCTCAGGTAATCTCGACGGCACCCCACTATATACCCAGACTGGTAAGGGAAGCAATTGAGATCATCGAATATAAGACTTTCAACTGGGAGCATGGGTTTCAACTGTCAAGATCCTGAAATCCAGGTGTTCATTTATGTAATCGTGGCATGAGAAGTTCACGAGCGTATACCTAAGCGAGTTTTGTGTGTCTGGAGCAGAATTGAGTTGAAAGTAACTTATGTGATAGTTGTGGCTGCGCTCAGCGCACAAAACGCATAAGGATAAAGGGAAAATCGTTTTGTCTGCTCATAAACCTTCACCCACAAATCTCTTCAATTTATCCGTGAACATGGCTCTTGAAACAGTGCCGAAATATCGGAATCTCATAACAAATACACATACATATACACGGAAAATATTCCAATATAAATAAAGTTATAAAAATGGAGTAGAAGCTGATACTTAAGTAGGTATAACTTTGTAAGTTAAGTACCTTCTTTTAATTTTCCATAGAATACAGAGAAATTCGAAAAAACTTCTCTTTAAAGCCTATTCATGTTTTATTCTTAACATTAAAGTATAATAAAAAGAATACTTAAACGTATTTCTCGTTAAAAATAATATAGGTATAGTTGGCCGACGCTAGGAATAATCCCTGTATCGTGGGTGCGTTTACAAACACAAATATTGACAGGCGCAAACACTCAGACCCGAAACAAATTGAATCCTCGACATGTAGTGCAACCACTAAACTACTGGGCCATGTAGTCCATTAAAATACCTACCTTATATTTAATATACATTAAGCGAATAAAGGTAACAACGTTAATGTTTGTGAATATCAAAGTATTACGTAACAGGCATTCATGAAATTGGATTAAGTAAGTACCTACTTTTAGTTTAATTAAATGATTTTTTTTTTAGTTTTTATGTCAGTACCGTATTTGTCTATACTTTTTTTAATATTTTGAACTTCAGAATATAAGTCAATGCCCAAATTCGTTCAAGTTTATGTCTCTCTTGTACCTATATTTTGGCATTGCTGTATAAAATAAAGATAAAGAATAAAGTAAATAATCCTTTACAAAAAAGTAACCACAACAAAATAAAAGATACCACGCTCTGTATCAGTTGGCTTACACTCACCCAATATTTAAATGAAGGATTTAAATGAAGCATTTTAATATACTCTTATTGTGTGCCCTTTTAGTCATGTTAACACATAGTACTTAGGCACTTTTACGTTACTGTTTGATCTGGGTAAAGATTTGATACCGAAAAATTACCGATAGCGTACGCTTCAGTGAGCGGCAGCCTAATTACGTAAAAAAGCGATAGCAACGTGACAGCCACGCGACAGCAATCTCACTGTCAACCTATACATTATATGACACAAAAATTACGTTTGACATAAGATATTGCGCGATCTACGCCTGTCGTTACATCGGTAATTAGGTTGCCGTTTTATTATTGTGGATTTTTTTATTATTGTACAGTAACGATACCGCATGGCAAACGAGGTAGGTAGTAGGTATCTCAATAATACTCGACCGGTATTATTAGTATTGTATATCAAAAGCACCAATGAGCAAGTCTCTCATCGTCTCCATTTCGTCCGACATATTGTGACATAAGTACCGGCAGCCTAATTACGTAAAAAAGCGACAGCAACGCGACAGTTACGCGACAGCAATCTTACTGTCAGCCAATACATTATATGACACAAAAATGACGTTTGACAGAAGCTATCGCACGATCTACGCCTAGAGCTACATCGGTAATTAGACTGCGAGTTCCAGTACCCCTAGTGTAAGTTTCTTTTGACAAATTCGATTTACTACATCGAACGCGTTCGGCGCTCCGATTGGTGAAGAAGAAAGAAACTTACACTAGGGGTACAGTTCAGATCCAGAAAACTATACAACACAAATCGACGCTCAGCAAACAACTCCGCCTAACTATACACAAAACTTGTTTAGTCTGTAAATGGTACGCAGATACGTAACTAACTGTTCTCACAGGATATTTTACTTTACAATTCACAAACTAAGCGAATACTTTTGCGGTATAAAAGAGTGCAGCCAAGCGTGGAAACGCTTTGGGGCTTTTTGAGTTTGCTGAAATAAGGGCTAGTGCATATATAAAACTTTCAAGTTGTACAACTATTTAGTTGTGTGCCATAAGCAGAGTATGGATATTCGAATGCATATTTACCTAAAGTTATTATTTGAATATGAAATTATGTAAGCGGCAATTATTTTTTTTTTTGAAAAATATGTGCTGGGATGCCCGTAGATCAGGGAATGCATAACTAATCGGATGCAAATATGGAAGCGACTTCTCAAAACTATCTTATTTAATAAAAACCGGGCTTCCGGGATTTCATAACTATTCTGATGCATATGTCATCATCATCATCATCACCAGCCAGAAGACGTCCACTGCTGAACGAAGCCCTCCCCCAAGTGGGGGGGTTTGCCATAATCCCCACGCTTGGCAGGCGGATTGGGGATCGCAGTGGCTCACTGATTAGTGAGAGGATGCTGCTGCCCGTCCTCCGGTGTCTGGTCGCAGTCTTAAGACATACCCGGGCATATGTACTTAAAGTTAATTTTTAACCCGAGATGCAAACATGTGTTTATGTAGGCATAAGAGGAGGGGTGGTGTGTGTTAGCTAAAACAAAACATAATAAATATTTTTATTTGTGAAATCACAACGTCGCGTCGTGACGTCAGACGTCATCCCAAATCAGTGTCTATGCGCGGTATGGTTTGGTCACTGAAATCTGACGTATATATCTAATCTATTTCTATACTTAGGACAGTAAATTTTTCGATCCCGGAATCGCGGGATTTTTTCGATACAAAGGTACATTCCATAATACCCAACACTTCAACGTTAGGTAAATATGGATCTGATTATTGGTTGCCTAATTATCGATGTAGCAATCAGTTTGCGACAGTCGTAGATCGCGCAATAGCTACTGTCAGACGTCATGTTTGTGTCACATATGTACTTATTATGTATACGCCAACAGAGACGCTGCTGTCGTGTGGCTGTCGCGTTGCTGTCGCAATTTTTACGTAATTAGGCTGCCCATCTCTAGTCATAAGTCTATGAGAATGTATCTTTCCTTCCAAATGTATTTTATAAATTAAAGAACAAAGTAATTTCTTGTTAATAATAATTAACATTGTCGAGCAGGGTATGAAAAAGATCTCATCGATTTTTTGATAAAAAAAAAGGAAATCAACGGTGACTGAATCGTATTTATGCGCGCTTCAATTAAGTAAATCTTTCAGTTGTATGGAAATCGTGACGAGCATACAACCCGAATTAACAAATTTAATCGATGTAAAAGTAGTATGTACGGAATTCCTAAATCACGGGATTTTTTAGCGAAGTAATTTAAGTTTTTAGCATGTATGTATCTGAGCGTGAGGTTCTGAGTTCGTTTTTCGTGGAATCGAGCAAAGTATTATGTAAAAGGTTTTTCCGTAAAAAATTCTCAGTAGCAGCACGGAGTCTGGAACTATGACCTGTAGATGGCTTGCCCCCTATTACTTGGGACTCAATAACAACATCGGGGAAATGTGGATGTACAATAGTAGGTACACCTCTGCCTAACCCTTCGGGAAATACAGGCATGATGCTATGTTATTTTATTATATAAATAAGGCATGTTTGAATTTAGAACGGAGGTAAGTACTTGCATGATGCACGCTGTTGCAGTTACCTCCGTAAATGAGTAAATAATTGGATCAGAGATAGCAATTATCGCCGATGGAAGGTGTGAAGGCACCTCAATTTAAATTACAGCGATGCAGTGAAACGTCGCTTGTGTTTACAGATACGACCACACTGAAAGTGTGAGCCCCATAAAAATCTATTGGATTGGCCTATTAAGGCACTCTCGTGTGATTAACTTTTATACCACTAAGTGCCTGTAACTTTTAAAGATTTATGTCGGCATTCTCGTGTTGTAAACGACGGGTCGTACTCGGAGCTTCTGTCAATAGTTTGACAGAAGTTTCTGTCAATCGACGTGAACTTTGTAAAGTTTTATAGGTCTTCAATAAATATCTAATGTCGCTTTCACTGGTTGGTCGATTTCTTTGAATCATGTGAATTTATTACACTTATATTATTGCTTTGTATAGTTTAAAATATAAATGATTAACAATACCTATCTAGTGTTACGTGGAAGTGAACGGAAAATAATATAGGAATATGTACTGAAAAAAAAAAAAACTTAATTTAATTGTTAATATTATTCAGCTTCTATATCTTATATTTAACTATGTTTTTAAAACACCAGTTCCACAGAATGTATCCGTGCAGGGCGTCTAAGACGCATGTTATACCTAAGTACTTACTTAATGTAAACTGCTAATAAGTGAATAAATAAATAATAATAAATGCACATGAGTCAAACAATCCCAGTCTTACTTCGTGAAATTTTAAATAACTCTTAATATCATAATTCGTTTCTATTTCGTTCATACGAATGTAGTGTTCAATAAATATTTTCATATCAATGATAAAAGCTATTATAATGAAAAAGGATTGACATACTCGTATTTATTGGTTGTCAAGTATTTATGTGTGCGTTCAGAAATTTATTTTGTGTAAACTAAAGAAAATATATCAATCTACTTTAATATAATACCATTAAAACAATATACATATATGTATTTTTTTTTTTTTTTTTTAGAAAACATTGCCCCACACTAGGAATAATTCCTGTATCGTGGGTGCGTTTACAAACACGTATGTTCACATACACAAATACCCAGACCCGAAACAACTATCTGTAGATCATACAAATATTTGTTCCGTGCGGGAATCGAACCCGCGACACCTAGCACAGCAGTCGATGCCTCAACCACTGCGCCAACCGTGCCGTCAAAAAAATAGAATAGGTATATATTATATACCTATTCTATTTTTTTATTGATGTAATGTTTGCATGCTAATAGGCTGAATATGTTGATACTTAACCAATTTGTATAATACATATCATGTATCATGTAAAACCCATATTCGCAAATAAATAAATTGCATTAAATTGAATTGAATATTTTCATTTTGTAGTTAATTACATTTTGCGTGGGCTTCACTTTAGTCTAACTAAAGGAAAAAAGCATAAAAATACAATTGTGGTTGGAACTCATGTCAAGCACTATGAAACACGATTTGTGATTTATTTGTAGATATTATACCTACACATTAAGATGTGAGGGAAATACCTACTGATATTAAACTGTATCCAGTTACACCGGGTGCCGCAGAAGATATTACGCATAAAGTATTATTGGTTTATATGTAAGAGACATGGGTTTTTCCATATGGAAATTCTTAATAGCAGCACGGAGTCTGGAACTGTGCCCGGTAGATGGCAATAGGCTCGCCACCTATTACATGGAACTCAATAACGGCATTGGCGAAATGTGGGTGTACAATAGTACACCTCTGCCTAACCCTTCGGGGAATACAGGCGTGATGCTATGTTAATAACCCTAAGGTGAGTTTAAACCTGTGCCACACTTCTGACTTTTCGTCTCATTCTGATAAGAAAGCGTGCATAGATGTGGGACAGGAAAAGATTAAATTATATTATACTAAGTGACCCGGCGAACTTCGTACCGCCTCACAGTCAATGAATGTCGTGTTACAGATTAGCTGAACTTAATTTATGATTTTATGAAAGTAATACAATGAATACAAAATAAATATTAAAATCAGTACTCTATTAAGATAATAACACAAATGGAAATAAAAAAGTACAAAAATTAAGTATATCAATCGCGTGTCAGCAAGACATGATTGAATGAAACTATGTACATATTGTGCAGCATGGTATGCACTCGGTTTAATTCTCTTCATTAAAGCATCTTGTGGTATACGATATTTATTGTTTTTTTATCAGGCGCAAGAACAAATAAAGCGGATGATTTGCGAACACGTGAACATGCCACGTACAATTGACCATGAGAAAAACATGGATTTTCTAAGTTGACACCGCAAACAGTCAAGGATTGGCCTTTTGATTTGTTAATCGTCATAGCGAAGGCAAGACGAATCGGGAACTGAATTCGTTTAAATTCAAAGGGCATATCCGTTGGGATCATTGGAGTCCTCGGAATGAGAACTAACTCATCTTTAAATTTTCCTTTGAGTATCGTCGCGTGAATCACATTACTCATCAGTTTTCTAATCACCAAGCGCGTTCCATTGCATAGCATTTGGTTGGTATAGATTTCGAAGCATGATGACTACCGAGCCGTCCTTCAGTTGTAAATTGTGCGGTGGTGAACACAGGCACATCCAAGGAGTTAAAAAATTCAGTTGGATAAATAGTGACTTCGTCTTCGTTTGTTACATGTCATTTGTTCTATATTTAAGTAGCTTGATTAGTTTTTTTTAATAGTTTATATATTTAGTTATGTTTGTAAATAGTTAGTTGTAATTGTATTATATTAAAGTAGCTTGATATATTTTCTTTAGTTTACACAAAATAAATTTCTGAACGCACGCATAAATATTTGACAACCAATAAATATGTGAATCCTTTTTCATTACTGACATTATTCTACATTTTTTTTAATCTAAAATACGCTAATGTCCGAATATTGTGGATATATCTCGTCGATTCGAAACCTTTGTTTAAATATGTTCTTTAATTTGTGGGGAGAGTTTACCGTATCGAGGGGATGAACATTAAATGTTTGACAATTACGAAACCCATGAATATTTTGTATGGGAAAATGTTTTTTCTTTTATTTATTTATTCGTCAATTTTCCAATGTCTTTAATAGTTATTCTGCTATTCGGGACGGAGACCAATACAACAAATCAAAAACCATGTGAATCGGTCCAGCCGTTCTCGAGTTATAAGTGTTCGAACAAACCCGACTTTGTTTTATATATATATATATATATATATTTATCAAACTTACGATTTTTATAACACAAGTATGGTCTATTAAATTTTTTCAAATTGTATTACCTACTTTTCTATAAATTCAAAAGCCGTCCACAGTGAACTTCAGTATGATAATTACAATTACTACGCTCGATAAACGAATGGGTAATTGCAATAATTTCTTAGGGCAAAGGAGCAAATACCCTCAATGGCGTACCGTCATTAAAACTTCCCATTATCATATTTTCAATGCTATTGCATTCACACCTTTTCATGTTTTGCCGACACATATTTTTCACATGAAACATTTTATTCATAATTGAAATGCGTTTCAGCCCACGGGGATCTGTGGAAAAACACTGAGTGACAATTCAGGAAATAAATTGTTTTTCAGCCATTTCATAAACTTCACCGGAGACTGGGTTAATTGGGTCATCATATAGTAACAATAAACGCAATTTTATTGTTTTAATTGCTTGTTTTTGTTCAATAAACATCATTAGTAGAAACTCTACAATTTTATTGCCATTCCGAGAGTAAACCACCAGGAAACAAACAACAGTAATGGGTTGAATTTATATTAAAGATATAATTGGCGAATAGATTTGAGTAGACCTATTCGCTATATTCAGAATGATAAGGCTTAGGCCTTAGTCCACGACGCTGGCCCAGTACAGATTGGCGGACTACACAAACCATCGAGAACATTATGGAGCCGTCTCAGGTGTGCAGGTTTCCTCACGATGTTTTTCCTTCACCGTTTATACCGCAAGTGATAATCAAATTTAGACCCTCACATGATTCCGAAAAGTCAGAGTTGCGGCCGGGTTTGAACTTAGACCCACCTGCATGGAAGATAAGCATTTTACCCATACTATAACTCCTTTAATAAATAATATATATGTAATAAAATAAAATATTTTTTTTTTTGCCTGGCAATAACCTCTGAATCTCTTGGTTTGTATTTATATAACCCACAAGCAGACTAGTAACTTGATAGCTAACAATACAGATACAATTAATTTCCAATCAAAAGTAAAAGACAATAATTAACCGTCATAATTATTACAAACTTAGCTAATAAAACTACAATGAAAGTCTTAAATGGCGTAAAACAAAGGTACAATAAAAAGGCTAGCTTGTTCAGTGGGTGGGTAAGGGGGTGAAATCATTGAAGGGCGTAATTAAGGGCGCTAAGCCATCGCCAAGTTTTCCTCATTAACGTGTTCACTTTCTCGAATAGCTCATCAAACCGCCCGCCCGTGGGACGTCAACTATGTCTTATTATATGTTCTATTTTGATATTACTATCTTGGAATTTCTTAGTTGTGATTCACTTATCTCGTTAGATATTACGATATAAACTAGAGATATGAGTTTTTTTTTATTTATGTACTTGTAATAAAGTTACCGATGGAGTTATTGAGTACCATGTCATGCTGTAAGGGAGCGAACAAACTCGCAAGCTTCTACTGGAAATTTCTATATAGAAAAACTCAATAACACTTCACGATCCGGTAATTGAACCGAGACCTCACGCACAGTAGCCTAGATCTACTAGCTTGAGACTAGATCAAGTCAAATTAAACTATAAGAAATCTTTCAATATATATATACACAAGTAAATAGTATTTAACTAAGTAACTGTCTCCAATAAAATGATTTATTTATTTATTTTACTTTAATTAAAACGGCCGCAGTCCAATTACATTAATTAAAGACATTTCATTCATACGCCCGTCTCCCAGTACTCCAAGCATACTGACATTATATGATAATATAATGTCAGTATGCATCTCTATTGGTTTCCATTTTGTATATTTTTTCTGTTTCTGGTGTGCAACAAAGAGCATTGTACTGTATAATAATAAAAAAAAATTAACCCATTACTGTCCAACTGCTGGGCAAGGGTCTCTTCTCAGAATGAGAAGGGTTAGGCTTTAGACTACCACGCTGGCCCGGTGCGAGTTGGCGAACTACACATACCATCAAGAACTTTATGGAGCCCTCTCAGGTTACCTCACGATGTTTTCCTTCACCGTAAATGCAAGTGATAATATAATCAATTTCTGATGCGCACATGATTCCGAAAAGTCAGAGGTGCGGGCCGGGTTTGAACTCATACCCTCCTGAATGGAAGGCAAACGTTTAACTAAGCTATTACTGCTTGTATGATGTAATAATATAATATGATTATTTTTTTATTTTCGCTAATAAGAAATTATTGTACACTTCATAAGAAAAATCTTAACGTGTCGGCCTAGAATTTAGTTATCTTTGATGTCCCTACGAAACTGGTCGCATGATGGCGAACAATCGCTGCTCCATAATTAGGTTTTACGAAATCAGTTTATCTATGTATGTCATAGGATATTAGGAACTAATATTATTTAACTAACGAAATTATACCATCAGTTTCTGAATATAAACCCAAAGGCATACAGAGGAATTCAGTATTTTTGTGATGCTCCCAGACTCCTGAATGTTTACTAATGAACAATACACCTACTCGTATTAATAACGACAAAGTGCCCATAATGTTCGCGCTTGTATTTGAAACAAGGTAGTGTAGAACAAGCCTCAAAACGCGTAGTCACAGCGGTTTTCTAATCCGTACTGGTCACGTATACGGGATCACTAGTTAGAGGCTTCAACTACAGAGCCACAGGTACATCTACCACAAGATACTCAATTCGCTCGACCCCTAAATTTTCCCCGGGGTCGATGGAGTGAGCAGAGAAGTGGGGTGCGGTGAAGCCTTCACGGGTCGGGGAGTGGTCGGGCCCGCACTCACGCCTACCATGGAACGAAAACTCACTTATTTTGCCAAATCTTTATTTCGTCCATTGAATTTTATGATTCGATTTTGTGAAATGAGTTTGTTTTTCTATGTGATTCTTCGATATGTAACATGTAAGGTTATTTGATCATTCCGGTAGATTTATTAGATATACATAACATAGTTTAAATTGCAGTTTATAACTTATATGTGGGATATATGAAATTCACACCATGTATAAAGTAAAAAATTATCCAAGTTCAAGAAGAGGAGGAATAAATCATCCGAGGTATTTTCAGACTTTCCAAAATGTGGCATACATTAGTTAAAATATTTTTTTTACCATGGCCAAGTTGGATGATTTGAAAATGGAACAAATTTATAGTTAGATTATGTTATCTTGCTTTTAAAAAATTAGTCCTAAAATGTTATATTTTTAAATACGTTCGTCCTAAGCACTTTACGCTGAAGATCGCATTTTTTTTAAAATTATATATTATATTTACCATTTATTTTATTTATTTATTTAGGGTCTACCAACAGCTGTTACAGTGGTACATGGTAAATATTTAGTACACTGGTAATCTTATTTTACTGCACAACCAATTATAGGTCAACGCAACATGCAATGTGTTTACTTTAACAAAGCAACGAAAGAGTTTCTTATGTTCTAGTTTGCTAATAGGCCACCAAGGCAAATAGAAAAGTTTGGGTTTTGACCGATAGGTAACAATAAAGACGGCGTCCTTTGGCGATAGCTGGTGATTCTATCAGTAACAAAAGAGTTTATTTTTACACTGAGAGTTTATTTAGAAATATATGTATAATAAAAAAATTACATGTTACTCGTACGTCTTACGGATAAATGTTGATAAGTTGTCAGCGTGGATGTCATTTAGGTCACTGTGTTCGTTTATAATAAGCCTGCATAGTCTGGGAACTGGAGAATTTACGCCAAATTTTGTTCGCCGGAGTGGTAGAGCCAAAGGGGTTATAGGTTATATTAATACATTACATAGAAGAATAGCTTCAGTAGAATAAAATTCCAAGCTACGTGACAGTATCGTTCCCCACACGGTTCGTTTGTTTTGTAGTCGAGAACAAAGCGAGTGTATCATGTTAGGGCCCCAGTTTCCAGGACGAGCCCAGTGCGCCGGCGAACAATCGTGAGCGAAGCGACGAGTTTGAGGCGAGAGGTGATTCGCCGCAGCCACTTGTAGCTTCGAACGTTTGAGAAAACAAAATAGATACAGAAAGGATACTCGTGAAGGTATGTCTGAAGTTTATTAAGTTACACTACTCTCGGTCTGGTACTAAGGTTGGTGTATGGTTGGGATCTATTTTCAGAATAGATATAAAATATTACAAAAATGAATTTGCTTATTTTTGGTATTTTTTGTATAAATATGTCTCACAAAACAAGCTGTACTGTTTCAGCGAAGTGCTTGCAAATTTTCTAGGCACACTTATCTACATATACGCTACACCAATTAAACAAGAAAACAACACTCAAGTATCGTAATAGCGAGATAATTACCTGAGTTAAAACACGCAGTACTCGCGTTGCTTGGGTTATATTACACACCTAAATTGACGTGCCACGGTGCATTGTGTCCTGGTTTGATTGAGTAGGTACATGAAGCATAATTGTGTGCCTGTGGCTATTTGGACACATTGTAAGCGGCCCATTTGTACCCATTTACTGTGTGCCATCACACTTCATACTCGGGTGCCGGCATTATTTATACCGAACCCCAAACTCAACGGGTTGTTTCATATTACGATGTTGTTACGGAATTCACTGCCTTTTACCGCTTCAATAACGACGCACATAATGTTTAGATTGCTTCCGAGTTATTTTAGAATAGCTCCGATTAACTGTTATGTTTTTGTAAATAGCTTTCGTAATATTTACTAAGTATTACTTAATATCTATAATATAATAATAATAGTCTGGTTTGGGATATTCGAGTTATGTTATTATATGTTATCTATGTTTATTTTAGAAAATAAAGTCGTCCGCCTTTGTAGCGGTATATCGGTATTGTCGTGCACCGACAGCTGTGAATAGAAAAAAGGAAAAGAAAAAGAGAATAAAATAAAATTTAAAACGAAAACAAAAACGATCACATAATGATATTTAAAGAATAATAAAAAAAAAGAGTCTAAAGAGTGAGTGAGTAAAGTGTGCAGATGAATGAATTCAGTGAATATGAAAGTCGGAGTATGAAGGAGCACACGGGGAGTCTCGATAGGTCGACGGTGTTCCATCGCGTTCAGAGGACACTAGCACTGGTTCCGATACGGTGGACTTCACAGATGCCCTGGATGAAATAGGCTTGAAGCTGAAGATGGCTGGTGCAACTCAACCTCATTGTAATTTTCCTATAATATAACGTTGTACAAAACTTCTCATAACAATAATTAATGCCACAAAGAACTAGTGATGATAGTAATTACAAATGACATTAAAATGAAATTCACTTGTTTTAGTATGTTCGTTCATTCATTGCAATAAATATTTTGTACAGTGTGATCTATGTACTTAAAATGACATGGCATACATGACATACCAGTGACATGGCTCGCCCCACCGCAGTCATAATTAATTTTATTGTAGAATTGTTTTATCGTAACCGCATGTGTCGCATCACTACTCTTGATAAAGTGATGCCATTTTGTTTGACAGCGCCTATTAAACACCAAACAATTAGATCACAAACATACTGCAATATAACCATTCGGTATTTTTTTTAACTTTCCCCTCTTTAAGAATAATTTTTATATCGTGGGCGCGATTATAAAAACAAATTTTCATATAAACATACGCCCAAACCCGGAACAACTATCACTAGTTCATGCTTTCTATTCGTTCCTAGCGGGAATCGAACACAGCACCATCCATGCCTTTAAAAAACCTACCTATGTGATTTTAACTACACTACATTGTGTTATTTTGCACTTCCTATTAATAAGTACCTATAGACAGCGGGGTCCACAGAGTCTTTAGATATGGTAGGCAGAAAATTTTAAAATCTGACTTACCAAATATCCCTACTGCATGTTGGTATTGGTTCATCGTCTTGTCGATTAAATAATGAATTATGTGATTTGCCACCTCAAATATCTTATAATAAATATTTATCTGAGTTATGTAGGGTAGGCGGTGTCTTTTTGTCTTTATGAACCGCACGCCACTGCCTATAGAGCAATTTGTCTGGGAAGATAGAATCTCGAGAGTTATTCATTTCTGAACTTTTATCTTTTTTATAAAAATAAATCAATTTTATTATTAATTTATAATAAAATAACGATAGAAGTAGTGATTAGTAAAGATTAAGAAATAGCTAGTAAAAGAAATGTTTATTACTTACTTACTCAGGTACTATAATGACGTTATTTCATACTTATGTGCAAGAGAAACAATCACTCGTTAACAAAACATTAAGTAAGTAAGACATTAAGTAACAACAACAATAAGATTCATTCGATTATCGAAGCTATTGAAACCAAACTTGACTTCAGAGAGATTAATAAAGTGTAAATAAGTATAAATCAGATATTTCATTCCATTCTTAATCTGTATCTAATCGATCCACTGGAGTATGTGTCACGATCTGAGAAACGCTCGTGCGGAAGAATCGCGCATTTACGGCGTTAAAGTTCAATTGAAAGAAAAATAGATCAATTGAAATGACGTTTATTTATTTTTCAGTTTAATCGGAATAAAAAGCTGAACATTTTAACTCGCTTGTTGAACTATGACATTCCACGATTGGCACAGGGAGATTAAATCATGCAAAGTGTATTTTTTATTCAAACAGGAAACGCTTGTTGAATTGCATTTCTGACCCGTGTGTCTGCTAAATAAAGTTGAATAAATATTTATATGTTACAATGTTAACTAAATAACTCATTGGTCTAGTAGGATCAAGGTTGGTTGTTGAGCGTGAGGCCTTATGGGTTCGATACCCGGGTCGAACTATTTTTTATTGGGTTTCAGTTAGAAAAATCTCAGTATTAACCCGAAGTTTGGAAGTGTGCCCGGCAAACGGCAAAAGGCTCGCCCCTTATTACATAAGACTTAATAACGAAAAGCCAAAATGAGGGTAATGATAAATAGATTCCAAAGATCTGATTATAATATAAAGAAAAAAAAATATATATACGTACCTATGTCAAGATTTAGTCCTACATATAGTCGGCATTTCGCCAACGACAGCTTATTACAGCGTGCAGATTTATTTTATATGATTCAGGCACTTGGAGAGTAGGGATAAAGCCTCCATGAGCGACAAAACCCGAGTTCGTCTGGCGTACCCTAGGCAAGTCAGCTTCGATACCAATATTCCCATATGATAGCTCTAGCTGATGCTTATAAAATATCGAGACTAGGCGAACGGTTCCTAATAGTAGGTCCTATGGAGAAGAACTGGC
Source organism: Shargacucullia verbasci (assembly GCA_947562105.1). Lineage (NCBI taxonomy): Eukaryota > Metazoa > Arthropoda > Insecta > Lepidoptera > Noctuidae > Shargacucullia > Shargacucullia verbasci. Next base: position 3,174,311 of record OX387279.1, read on the forward strand.
AAGAAAATCCATAGATATGGCAGATACGATAATGCAATGATAGTGCCTATATAGTTAGCTGAGATAGGATTCTAATTTTACCTATACGTACGTACAGAGAAAATGTAGAGCTTCGCTTGAAATGACCAAAAATAAGTGCTATACCCACATACATGTTTTACTGAATTGTGAAATTTAGTAGAAAGTGTGAAAGTGTTTTCGAGCGTGTGATGTTAGACTAAACTCTTTATTGCATAAGGCTCGTGAGAGATGACATTACGCCGTAGTGACATTTAGTTTAAGATTTATGTCGTACTAGCGAAAAATTAAATCGCTCGAGCCGTTCTCAAGTGATGTTCCATCATACATGTGGCAAATGAAATTTTATTTATATAGATATAGCATTAACCGAAATTGTTCTAAGCTGTATTCACAAAATCAGCTCGGAACTATGTACAGTGTGTGTATGTATGTATCAATGGTGTATAATATTATTCATATAGGTACCACCTGATAGGTCTTACATTTTGATACAACATACAAGTTAAATTTAATCTTGTTAGGTCGGTAAAATTAAAATCCAGTCCATTGAGTATGGACCAATTCGACCACGCTGGTCTGATGCAGGTTTGTGGACTACATGCCATTGAAAATTACACAAGTTTTTCTTTAACTGCTAACGTACATGATAATTCAAGTTCGGAGTCAGTAAATTTTAATAAAAATTTACTGTTGATGTGAGTTAATAACGATCATTTTATCACCTATTGAATCGATCACCGCCGCCTTGTATCGGATCTAATTAATCAAACTCTGAAATTACTTCAGAAATTTATTGCAAATATTTAATTACAACTTTAACTCCCTTTAGAAACAATAGCAATATTGAATCTTAGCATTCTTGCCATAAATAACTTCTTTATGATATGAGATTAAATATAAGATTATAATAAATTTAACTTTTGTAGGTCTAATATTGCAAGAATCTTGAGCGAAGCTGAATGTTTTCTAAAAGAATGACTTAATTTCATAATAACCCCTAGACAATTTTTTAATAAGAGAAACTGATTTTTTTATTGAGGATTCATTCTATAGAGATTATGCTGCAAGTTATGCAGCATAATGTCTATAGTATGAATCCTCTTTTAACGCGGGAAGTATTTCTTTTAACTTATTGCACTAGCTTCTAAGAGCAAATATTTTATAGATAGTAACGAATACTTGAATAAATTGTTGTGTTAGACAGTTTATTAATAAAAAGTCATAATATGTGAACGTGATACGAAATCTTATGGCTTAGCCTTACATAAGGTACTTACACAGATACCTCGCGCTTTATCGCAAAATGGCGCGATTAAATCAGACCCTCTAACTCATGCCTTTTGCATCGGTATAATAATGGATAATAGCAATTCAAATTCTAAGAAAATTGTTCTACTTTAAAGAATAGAGAACGCTTTATAAAGAATAAAAATTGTATTATAATCTCACACTTTAGCTGTCTCGACGGTGTATTAATATAAAGTTACTATTGTCTGCCTCACGTAAACTAAAAGTTATTAATAAATGATTCCATAATTTATAACAGGGAACTGTGGGATTCTGGCGGTAGCGTTATATGTATAGACTTAAAATGCGGTTTTGTTGAACACGTTTGTGAAGTTTATAATATTCGTATAATTTTGTTCTGTGACATTCGTGGTTCAACCGCAAGTTAGCTCGCAAAATTAGGTTGATTAAAATGGACTTATTAACTAATCTTACTTAACTACACAACTTTGGTCGATAAATTAATAATGGTTTGTTATTATTTTAACTAAAGTAGTAGGTACTTTAAAATAATACCTCGTCAGCAAACGTACCTTTTTGATTTCATGAAGTATATCTTGACTATAATAATGATTATTATTATTGATTGACATTCTGAGACGGAACTTATCCCCCAGTCGAACAATAAAAGCCTATATTATTAAGCTTTTAGTGAGATAGTATACACAAAAATTGTCCAATAACGTATATTGTTACTTGAAGAAATGTAAGTAGGTAGCGTATATTTATTTACTGTATTATTTCGTGAACATCATTAAACAGGGTATTAGAAGAAAATTGAGAGGTTAGTAGGTACTACGTAGGTACTAAATGTATCTAAAGCAAATCGCTCGGACATGTTTTTGACTACCTTTGACTTTGACTCGTGTAAGATATTGTTGTAGAACTAAAATAATACTTCTAACATTTCTAGGCTTACAGCAATTAGGTAACACATTTTTCTTCGAATAGCGCAGATATTCCCGTTCAATTTTTTTTTAGATTGAAAGTTCGGGAACTCTTTTGTTCAAATTAATTTAATGTACGGTGTTTAGGAATGGTTCTTGTTGAAATTTTATTCGATCCACTCCGTCCTTTAATTTGGTTTTCAAAAATGTGCATAATATAGACTATCTAAGCAATAATATATACTTGTCGCCTATCACATAAAAAAAAAATGACATTTCAGCATATTTAATTATGATAACTTTCGTTAATAAAGCCCTCGAGTGAATATTGATTACTAGTTTCAGAGGAGTGAGCGATGTTTTCATATTCCAAATAATACATTATCCTTTCGTATAAATATCAACAACTCTGAATATTGACAATTGCTGACACTTGTCGCTCGTTGCAGAAGCAGTTGACTATTTCGAGTTTCACTGTTCACTTAGTCACTTTAACCACTCAAGCCTGACGGCATTCGTACCCGTCTGAAAGTACTAAGCTAAAATAGCGTGGATACACTTTTAAAAATTATGATCGTCATGTGATTGCAAACAAAGAAAAACTTTAGAACATAAATATAGAAAAATATACATATTCTCGCGATTCTATACGCTACAAAGATTTTATTTTTATACTTTGTGCTCCCATTTCACCCCCTTGGGGTTGAACTTTGGAAAACCATTATAGCGGATGCCTTCGCTATAAAAAACTGCCTTTTAAATTTCAATATTGTAGACTTTTTGGTTAGTGAGTGAGTGATACTCGTATTTCTTAATTATATTCAAAATGATGACAATTATTGGAACCATATTCTGGGTATCGCGTTATTAGTTCGTATACCAAAAATTATCAAATTAAATACGATATATTTAAAAGTATAGCTATGCGTTTTATTTTTTACTTTTACAGTTTGTACGAGTTATCTAGGCAAATTCTCGAGGTCATTCTACTAGACAGATCGGAAAATTTAGATTTACTGACATGCGTAAAATACAACTAAATAAAAAAGTGTGGCCCAGAAGATATCAGCTAATTTAAAGTAATACAGTATTTAAGCTTATATGTTTTCGATTTATGAATTATGAGGTTACTGCTATTTTGACGGACCGTTCATATACTCAGCGTAATTATAATTAAAGAAGAGACTACCATGGAGGATACCAAACACACGTACTTAAGACTTCACGAAAAGAATCAAGAAAATCCGCTCTCTTAAAATTCAATACACTCCTTGGATGAAACTTGAGTATCTTAAGCCGATAAGATGTCTATCGCATCTCCGAGGCAATCTTTTCAGTACTGTTTACGTTAACTGAGCTATTTAGTTAGCCGAAGAAAAACATACAACTGTTTCAAGCCATGATTAAATACCAATAAAAGTAATTGCCTTTGAAATATATACTTAAATTATTTTTTTCTCTGCTACGAATAAGGTACTTGAATATAAGGAAAATTGGTAAAATATTCGAAGCAATTATTATTTTTTATTTGGAAGTAAGGTATTATAACAATCTAACAAGAAGAAAAGGAAAACGAAAACAATAGTAAGAAGCCTTATCTTACAGAATAGGTATCTGGTTTTTTCCCCCTCGAACTGTCCCACTGTTGGTCTCCCCATAGTTTTCCAATTAAATAGCGTATAGCAGAGAAATGGTTGAAAAATTAACACTTGCTTTAAAATTTTACTATCTCAGTTGATTAGGTACTTGGATTTTAATATATTTTTTATACCCAAGAAGCTTTTGAATATTGCAAAAAGAAAATGTTTGCAAACTGAAAAAAAAAAAAAAAACAGTAAAAAAACAGTAAATCAGTAAGAGACATTTATTATTATCTCTGGTATTACTTGGGATATAACGTTTTTTTCTTAATAATTTCAGCTGTATGCCAATATAAGATTTTTTCCGTATAAAAAGATTACTAATTATATTATTACTAGCTTCCGACCGCGGCTTCGCCCGCGTGGTTTACGAACCGGTACATTTTTACGGGATAAAAAGTAGCCTATGTGCCATTCCAGACTATAATCTATGTCTGTGCCCAATTTCATCCAGATCCGTTCATCTATTTTTGCGTGAAAGATAACAAACATACATATATCCGTCCATCCTCACAAACTTTCGCATTTATATTTATAGTAGGATAGGATAGGATAGGATGGTAGGATATTGATATATTTCTGAGAACAAACAATCTTCTTAGATTTAAAATCTATTGGTAAAACCTACCTTATAAAATTGCTAAGTATATGCTGTATCGCCTTGTGGCCAAAATTCGACCGTATCAATTTTTAAGTTTAAAGAGTTCGTCAAAGCGTATAATCTCTGTAGTCATTGCAAATATTTTATTTTTAATTTTGTTCTATTACATCAGTTGCGAGCATAGACTTAGAATTCCGCTTACTCTAAATCTATGGTTGCGGACGACATTGATTTGACATTTGACATTGCCAGTATGAACTATGGAGTTTCTTGCCGGTCTCTTCTCCATAGGACCTACCCCCACTTTGGAACCGTGCACCTAGAATCACAACGTTTTGAAAGAGCCTGTAAAGGCCTACTCGAAATAAAAATATTTGACTTTGACTTGACTTTGAACGTAAACAAACTCACATTCGTATTTATAATATTAGTTAGGATTCCCGTTCCCGTGGGAATACGAATAATATATAGCCTATTTTTCTCTCTGATAATGTAGCTTACCATCGGTGAAATAATTTTTAAAATTGATTAAGTGGATTAGGCGTGAAAGCGTCACAAATAAACAAATAAACAAACAAACGAACTGACTTTCGCATTTATAATATTAGTTAGGATTAAGATTAGGATAGTAGGAATAGTAGGATAGGATTCCTTGATCAATACTATTTTGGTTTGCTCATTCTATTACTACCTACATACATGGTAACCTAATCAAGTTTTGAAAGGCCTGTCTTTTTATTTCCTAAAAGTAAGATAAAACGGGAAAGCTATTCGATGATAGACGTGCAATCAATTTGAAGGCCGCAGTATCTGCTATTGAAAAAAAAAATAACAAACATAGCCGCTTCGGAGCTGTGCAAAAAACAAATTTGCTTCCATTAAAATGCTCAACCTAGGAGTTTCCAAACTATTTATTTATCCAGTAGTTTGGCTAACGGTAAAGAAAACACCGTGAGGAACTCAACATTCGAATATTTGTGGCATCTAACCCCCACTGGGCGCGCATACCTAGTGTATTGTGGACGTGTTCCTAAGGTTTAAAGCTGAATACGATTTGTTTATTAAAATTGACAGCATGATGGAGTTGACAACATTTTCGAGTACTTTATTACCCGTTACCTAAGTTTGCTAGACTCACATTTAATTTGTTTTGGCTCAGTATTTTCCGTAAACCTTGTGAAAATACCGGAGGATAACGAAATACAAAAATGTCATTCAGTTTTAATTGGACTCTGGTACAGTTTAAAACATAAATATCACTTATACTACATAACACACAGTTCCGGAGGCAAAAAAAAAAATCATTTTATGTGTTCTCGTCTACGATATAAGTCAAATGTTTGGCTAAAAGGTAACGTTGATCAAGTGTACAGGTGGTATACATTCTGTATCTGTCACCTTTTAGTATTCCACAATCTAATGGACAGCCTTCTAAAAGCAAAACCTAATAATGCCGATACACATCTAATGATTTTTCTGAGGCAATCATATACGCAGGCTACGAAGACAAACACATCGACAACTATTTTATATGTTCATAATGACATACTGTAATCACCAATTTGTTTGCGATGCGTGGTGATTACTTTATGTAATGCTATGTTAGACATTTGCGTGATGATGATGACTAATGTTTCATAGCTCACATTTTTGTTCTAAACAATTACCCTAAATACCCCATTTTAACTTTACGATCCCAATGTCACTTCACACGAGGGACCGCGAACACACATTCGAGGTCGCAACCGTTACACATTCTGGGAATAGTTTCAAACTTAATTACAACGTCAAATCCTTCTGTTTGTTCACTACTGTCTCTAAGCTAAGTTCGGTTTATGTTAAATAATACACTGAACAACGATATACCTACTTGTGTTTTGAAATTAATATTCGATAGCTATCTTCGTTTATTTTGCCTTACTACCTATTACATAACTAAATATTTAAATCACTACACGTTAATTACCAATAAGCCTCTCTTAAAAGAAAAGTACGCTGAGCACTCTACTGAGTGATACGATTAATATAATAATGTAATTAAAAATCGCGGCTCGTCTATTATAGGAACCCGTTATTTTCTTAGGAATAAAACTCATTCTTTTCGTTCAAACACATGCTCATGAGTGTAAAAAATAACCGTCATTTATATTCCCATTCTTTATGATCGTGCAGTACCAGTTTTCGGCATTACAGCTGCAATTCGAATCTTATGATAAGCGTTACGAAGTAAAGGATGGTGCTTTCTCCTTAAGTTCTAATGACGTGGCCACATCCCTACCGCAATTGCCCATATCTGCAGAACTTGAGCCTCTAGCCACTAAAAATATTACCAAAGTGAACTAATACGAAGTTCACTTTGTCCCTCGGTTCCAATTGGTAATAATAAAACTGCACTTATTTCTGGAGTCCATACAGGGATAATCGCTGGGTATGTCACCATAACATTTCATTAAAATTGTCTTGAAGGGCCTCTACGTGTTGGCTTCGGCCCTACGCACGACTTCGAAACGTCCGGGACTCTGTAGTCCCGTGCAAGGAGTAAACTGCGCTTAATCCCCCGGTAAAATTTAACACTCAACGTACCAAACGCTTGTGTTTTTCACACTTAAGTAGGTACAGATCGCGATTGCGGGGCTAAGTTCTAACCCTTCCTTTTTGAGAAGAGGTCCTTGCCCAGCAAGGGCCTGAATTGTTTCACCAGCTTTATCAAATATGTTATTTTGGTGCTGGATTCTTTCTTCTTCTGTTATGACAGCATGAGCTCAGCAGTCGTGGGTTTTTCAGTGTTAAAAATAATAGTAGTTGAGAGATCGACTGCTGCGCTGCGTGTCGCGGGTTCGATTCCCGCACAGAACAGATATTTGTATGATCTACAGATAGTTGTTTCGGCAGCCTAATTATCGATGTAGCGACAGGCGTAGGTCGCGCGATAACTTTTGTCAAACGTCATTTTCGTGTCATATAATGTATTGGCTGACAGTGAGATTGCAGTCGCGTGGCTGTCGTGTTGCTGTCGCTTTTTTACGTAATTAGGCTGCGGGTCTTTGTGTATGTGAATATATGTGTTTGTAAACGCACCTACGATACAGGAATTATTCCTAGTGTGGGGCAACGATGTTTAAAAGAAAGAAAGAAAGAATCGATTAAAACCAAAAATAATATTCGAAAACAATTCAAACCAATTTGGACTCTCAATCATGACCTTTTGCATTATTCAGAAATGTACATGTAGTCCTCAATTGGATTTAATAGTTTACTATAACTATTTAAACTTGGCTAAAGCTTGGTTCGTAAAGTTGCCTGTTTGCGGCATCAAAGGTAACCTTTGATGCCGCAAACAGTAGACGTTATAATTATTGAGTTATTGAATATAAGTACAAGGTATTATAGGAATAGATACGGGCAAACTTAAACCCAATCCTGTTTAAAAAACTGAAAGGTAATCAGGCAGGTAATATATATATTATTACCTAGTCAAATTTCAACAGTAGCCCAAAGGCCTACGTAGATCTTTACGCGTTAGCAAGAAAATCCAAAAGTTAGAAATTGAAATTGGCGTTGGATAAATTGGGATTTTATTAAATCTTGTAGGGGATGTAGAGAAAGCGGAGGAGAGCCTCGAAAGGAGCCTTGAAATGAGTTTCAACCTTATTACCAGGTAATACAGTTTAATACTAGACAAAATTTTCAAGAATCTCGTTGCCTCTGTAAATAAAGGAGATACGTGCTACAAGCAAAATAGATAGGATATCTATACGTTATACAGGAAAATCAAGGCGTTGGTTTTAATGAAGCCAAATTGATTTTGCAAATAAATTTTCCTTGATAAGGTTCGATCGTAAGTTAGTTGACATCGAACTAGACATTATCTTTGACTCACGCACAAGTGGGCCAAAATATTAAGGAATTATTTAAAATTATTTCATAGAAGATTATAATTATTATGATTCTTAAGATTATTAATTGTAAATTATTTTTTTATTTTTTTAAATGTATATTCTTGGTAGTTTCTTGCCAGTCTCTCGTCCATAAGAACCTTTTGGAACTGTGCGCCTAAAGTTATCACATTGTTAAGGTATGCAAATTGTATGAGAAACCAATTTTTAGTAACAAAAAACAGGCAAGAATTTCCGGAACAATACTATTCTTGCAGCTACGCAATTAAGTTTTCAAGAACGAAATTGTTTAACGCGCAGATGGCGATTGCCAAACTTCAAAGCGGCCATGATTAACTAACGAAACTGTAGGTAAGCTTAGACTGCTTAATTTAGTTTAAATAGTGATAGTTAGCAATTACTGTTGAAATAGTAAATAAACCACCTTTGCGTAACCCTTCGCAGAATACAGGCGTGTTGCTATTTTAAATTATTTAGATTAGGAAAATATCCAAAAATAGAAGGTTACTATAAAGAGCAAAATAACTGACCAAATATTCAAATATTGTATGATGGAACTTTGGAATGTCTTTATTGAATAAACACGAGATATTCAACAGGTTGATACTTTTTCCCAACTGACGTACAGTAAATATTTATTGCCATTGCAGGATACGTACAAAATCACAATACCTACCATATTATTAAGATGACTGATGAATTGACAATGTAAGGCTATTCTAGTCATAGAAATGTGCAGTGGTATAAAACTTACCGATTGTTTTATATTCCTCCAAAGCGATATCGGCTTGGCGTTAAGGCTTCTAATTTTGCTGTCATGCAGTCGGAAGGCGATATATGCGAATAATATTCCTAAGACCCATCTATACGATTAATCAGAACTTTTGTTATGAATAATTGTGTACGTAGATATTATCGGCTAAATGATTAACCCCATTAATAAAGTAGGAGGAGGATTTTCCCATTTTTTTGTGAATGTACTTTTTTGAATATAATATTTCGTTAATTAAATTTCATATTATACAATACCAAACTACTTTCGGCAAATTTATAAAATAGTTATATTTTAACAACGCGTCCATTTAAAAATGTGATTACAAACTGCGGCGTTTCCCGGAGAAGTCAATTGTTTACGAAAAGTATGTTTCTGGAAAAACCATTATTATTAACACGCTTTTATTAGCTTCACGTGTAACTAAACCTGTATGTATATGTAAACAAATCATGGAAATCGAATTTAACCAACTACTAATTGTTGTATCTATTTGAAATTTTGCAAATCTATATAATACTGATGACAATATAATAATTTGATTCCATCGAGCTGATCTCTTGATGGAACCAGGAGGTGGATAGTGCAACTCTTCTATGGCTTCTGGTAAACCCCTCGAGTTTGGTTTGTTTTACCAATTCTAATACAGCACACTTAGTGACGAGCGTCTGATGATGGAACTGGGCAGTAGATAGAGGCACTCCATAATGGCTACTAGTAAATGACTCGAGTCTGGGCTCCTTTGGTTTCTTTTGATGAGTCCCATTAGTAGGTACATTAAAGGTACAATTGGTGAAGAGAAGTCTGATGATGGAGCCCAGAAGCAGAATGTGTTTGAGTTCATTTAACGCTGCGTACTATGAGTAGTCAATTAAGCCAATGTGAGAAACGTGCGGAGGTCTGAATGGCATGAGGGTGGTAAAAAAATGTTACATGGAGGCATTATCTCAGGGTACTGGCACAATCCCGTTGTAGTTATTCTTGCCCCCTTCCCGTTGAAGGCCAAGACTCCTTGCAACACTGACGCATTGATGGAAATGGAAACAATGCGCGCTCAAAGATTAAATTTCGGTGCGCAAGGCCGTGCAAGTTACAGAAGGGAACAATAAAGACCTACTGATTCTACTCTTAAATCGTAAATATGTAAATATTATGACGTACTTAATTATTAAAAAAAAAAAACAGAACTAAGCCATCTTTAAATGTATTATGTAGCAGTAATAAATATGTTAAAATTCTTTTATGACTAAAAAGTAAAACATAAATGGTTTGTAGTTTAAAAAAATAATAAAACGCGCTTTTATCACGTACTAAAAATTATAAAATAATTAAATTGACTTTTATTTGTTACGATATATGCATTTCACCCTTGCCAATATTTTAGCTTCATTGTAGAGTAAACTTATTTTTTCTCTTATTCAATAGGTACCATGACCTTCATACTTTATAATAACATACTATAAGTTTACTAATAACTACCTAGCATATCTATCATCCATTACGTATTGCCGTCTACAAAAAAATGTCGTTAACTCAAACTTATTAATCCATTGCAGGCAATACTTTCAAATTTCGGGGTACCTACTTCCTCACAGAAAAATCCTTAGAGCGCTTTAATCTGGGCATTAAACCCAGAGCTCAACAGCCGCGCTTCCATTTAGTCAATGATGCATTATTAGCACAATAATAAGCCATTGTTAACTATTATCAGCCTACGTGTTAATTTAAGATAAATTAGGTCACATTAAAGCAAATTAGAACAATAGTATGCACATTTGGTACAACATGTTTAACAGTCTAAAAATTGTGTAGATGCAGAGGTATACTTACATGGGTCAGATAGTTCAACTGAAACACAAAAAAGTTGAAAGACGGATAGGAAAATGCTTGAAAAAGATTCCCCAAAGATGAATATCGGGATTTGTCAAACTCCCGATATTGAATTTTTCGCTGAGGCATAAACTTATCGCGGTTAGGGCGCGGGGCAGCGCTGGCGGCGGCGGGAGACTTGTTCAATTTATGGGGCGGCAAACCTTACAGGCCCAAGGCGCTAAATTTTAAAATACGCCACTGGTTAAACGGGTGGTTCACGACAGAACCACCACATACTCGTAAGGTCCCAGGCTGCCTCTTTGTAAAATTTCATTACGATCTGTTCAGTAGTTTAGTAGTGATGAGGTAGTAAACAAACGGACAGAGTTTCGCATTTACAATATTAAGTGTATATAGATGTAGATGTAAATTATTAAAGCTAATTATCAACTATCTACATACCCCGTGTAGGGCCAGCTAACATGGGTAATTATTTGATAAACGTTAGCATGCACGTGCATTTAGAGGTCGCTATGAACGTAACGTTAAAGTAAACGTGACCGACACACTGTAAAAAAGTGGTTACCCTATAAGGCTAACGTTGTAAACTTAATTTATGCGACTACGCTAAGCGCTATTCCATATTTTAACACGTGCCTGGTACATCGATAAACACGATTAGCGTTAGTACAAAAACGACACATACTCCGATTACCTTACACACATCCGTATAAAAGTAATTTTAATTTAATATTCTCGCTAAAAATAGTAAACTTTACAAAACACACAAGTAATATAAAATATTACCTTTCAACCTTAAGCTTGTATTAAATGACAATGCCAGATCGTGACCTACCGTTAGATTAATGTACAAAAAATCTATATTAATGAAATTATCAAGTATGGTAGGTAATTACAGTTTTTCTGTAATACTTGCAGATCAAAGCCCTCCTCAACTCCTGCTCTACGTATGTCATGTTTTTCTGGCCACTATCTCGTTACTTTATACGTATCCCTACACGACCGACATTTGTTCATAAAAATATTACCTTAATACAAATAAATATTATTTACCGATTATATATTATAATATTATTATAAAATAAATATAAATACACACCGTTAACTATAAAGCAGCAGTATTGCAAAAATAATACGTAATATTGCACTACTATCACCGTTTCGCATTTTCACGTTTTGTGTATAGAAACATAATTGAAGCGCTTATGTCAAAATGTCAATTTGCTTTCTCTCGAACCGAAATCGTTAGTGTTTGCGATTTACGGACTCCATTTCGTGTAGTCGATTTTGTGTTACTTGCTTCGGATTCTGATCACTGCTTGTGAAGATAACGATGTTGAGATGCATAAATTGTAAAATTGTCATATTGAGACAACACAGGCATAAGTTTTTATATTTAAATATTGAATGCTATTTGAAAACGTATATCTACCTAAATGTAATTATTGTTTCTTAGATTTAAACAGAAACCGCAAGTTCTAAAGGCATTATGATAAATGTCCAGTTATCAGTAATAAAACAGTAATAAAATGCTGCATACGGTACATATTGTTTTTACTGGATGGGGCAAAGTTCAAAGAAGTTCTGATATTGTTATTTCAATAGCTAACTATTGAAATAAAATACAAGCTGGATAAATTGCTGCTTTAAAAATATTATTTTCAGTAGAACTATCGCGAACTCTGGCTGTATAAAGCATATTTTTCATAATAACGAGACAAATAGAAAGCTATTTACAGTGGGTAAGGATTCGTAGGCTATAACACCGGAAGCACGTCCGCAGGCTTTAGGGTATGCCACCCTAACGTAATCCTACCATTTAATGAAAACCTCTGAGGTTATATTTTAACTGCATCATTGGCCTGTGGTAATAAGGTAGCTTGTTACACAGAGAAATAAAAAATAAGTCGGAAATCTTGCAAAACACTTAAATATTAATTACCAGTCTTTGTTTAGCTGTTAGTAGTTGTGAATAAAAAGATAATTCTTTACATACCATAAGCCTTTAATAGCCTGTATGTGGCACAAAGACCTGATACAAACTTGGAATGATGCCACTCGCGCAATTGCCATAAATCTTCTAATGATATACCTATTACTTATAATATTAACTTACAAGTTGCTTACATCGTAACTAGATTATTTCAATATTAGCTAGAGTATTTCAGGGGACTATTCTAGGTCCAGACTTATTGCTAATACTCAGGTATCAGGTGTTGTAGGCAACAAACGACTAAATACACTTAACCTCTAACTTCTCACTGTAACTTAAATCATTACTACAAAATCTTAAAACAAAACTCATTAATTAAAGGCACTGCTATCCATCCCAAAACAAATCACGCGTAAAACAAAATGAATATAAACAGAATACACGATTGTGTAATTTATATTTACTTAACTGTTCCAAATGTCCAACAAATTAAATTAACTTAACTATGGCTGCTGATGACAGTCGCTTTGTTTTGGTCGTTTAATCTCTCCATTGTGTTTTGAATATATAGCTATTTTTATTTTGTCAATGTTCGTCTTTTATTACTCATCCATGTGTTTTAAAAATTATTCTTAAACCCAAATCAGTTTCTTATGTTGAAAGCTTCATACCTGGGTCACCTTATTAACTAGCGAAATTTAATAATGTCCTTCCCGCTGGTATTTATCTGTTTGATTCAAATTTTGTCCTCATATATTCTTTAGCTTGTAAAATCTTAGTACTAATATCATGGGTTCAGGTGAAACGATAATCTAATGTCCTAATTTCGGTTTGTATTATTTAGGCGCCGAGCGCCCGATGGGAACTAAATATTTTTTTACTGTTAATGAATTTTTTAATAGGTGAGATCTACCTGGATATGTTTTTCGCCCCCTATATTGTAAATTTCAGTCAGACCCGTTTTCGAAAAAGCGATTAAATAATTAAAACTTTGTGCTAACTAAGTTTTAGTTGGTGTAACTCTTCAAGAAAACAGCTGGAAGCCCGGATGGATTTGTCTGCCTATGGATGTAGACAATAATGGTAGCCTTTTTGTGTGAAAACTCAGTAATAGAGTTTAGTTTAAATTTATGTGCCTAAAACCTTAGCCCTTAGTCCACCATGCTGGTCTGGATCGGATTGACGGACTACATAGATCAAGAATGTTATAGAGCCCTCGCAGTTGATCGGGGATCTTCTCCACGGTTAACGCAAGTGATGAATTCCGAATAATCAGAGGTGTGGACCGAGAATGTTTATATCTCCGTATTTTTGTTTGTTTTTTTTTAATGGTGTTCAATTATGTATATTCTATTCTACGGAACTCAGAACTTCCTGCATAGAAGTCGGTAGTAAAAATAAAATAAAAAATTAAATGTATGTCAGTAATTTCCTGCATGGAACGTCGTGTGAAAAGCGAAGTACCGAAGTATGTGAGTTATTTAACGCGCAGCTCTCTTTTCACACGAGAAATATTTTTAATTCAATAAAGAGAATAATAAAATTGAAAAGAATATATAGATACTAGATTCCGCCCGCGGCTTCGCCGGCGTGGTTTACGAACTCGTACATTTTTACGGGATAAAAAGTAGCTTATGTGCCATTCCAGACTATAATCTATTTCTGTGCCAAATTTCATCTAGATCCGTTCAGCCGTTCTGGCGTGATTGAGTAACAAATATCTATCCATCCATCCATCCATTCATCCATCCATCCTCACAAACTTTCGCATTTACAATATTAATAGGATAGTAGGAAATATTAGTAGGATAGGATAGGATAGGTTTAGAATATGTTTTTATTTGCACAAAATGAAAATTCCAATTCCATAAGCACGCTTGACTAGCACTAATTGAAGTCGGCCGATAGAAAGGACTTCCGGTCGTCGAGACTACATTCTACCAGGCATTTAATCGTAGGCTTTGTATCCCCGGAATGCAGCGTCAGTGGAGACAAATTTGTATTGTTAAAGTAGGAATTCTGAGTGGACAGAATTGACTGGAAAGCAATTTTTTTCTTTTCATTCATTGGACGTCAAGAATTGAGAACTCTCATATACAAATAATAACGAATTAGTAACATATACATAGTATATAAAGGATCAAACCTAGACAGATGCGGAATATGACCATATTACAATTGAAATGTTTACCCTGGCTTTAATTAATTGTTTTTCTGAAACCTCAGTCATCATATCAAGTTGGCAATGTTTTTTTTTTTTTTTCCTTTTTTTATCTTTGTATTTTGACTTTTGACCTTTTATTTGTATTGAAAATAGAAGGTCCATCTCGGATAAAAGCATCCACTTCACATTTGAACTAATAGGCGACCGCATTGCGCTCGAGTCCAAAAATATCTGGTGTAAAAATATTATTACTTTCAAACATTTGTTAACTATCTGTTATTATTATTGAAACCTGTTAATCTTGGTAAAAGTACAATTTTCACAATATTTAAATAGTTGGGGACCTGTTTAAAATTTATCACTTTCGACCTTTGGTTAACAATCAACTATGAAAATTGAAGTACTTTCATATTCATACTGTTATTTATTGAACAATAAAACGTTTGAAAAGCGATTCTTCGAACGACATGCTTTCAGAGTGAGAGTGTCACAAAAACTGGAGCAGCTAAAGTGTTCTAATATATGGCGAAACATCACATAAATGCTTATTCTTCATCTGTGCAAATGTATTTAAATAAGTAGAACACGTGTCGTACCACACATAATGATATTATCTATTAGCTATGCCCGCGGATCTGGAAGAAATTGATTTTCATACAAACCTTGAAACCCCAATTTCAACCTCTAGGGGTAGAATTTAGGAAAATTTATTCTTAGCACATGCCTACTTCCTACACATGAAAATACCTGCCGAATTCCAACTTTGTATGCTTTAAATATGTAGTATGTAGTTTGATTTCTCTAATTCTTCTTTTTTCGTTATATAAATAGATGACCATCAGAGTGCAGAAACTTATTCCTTCATATAAGTTTCGTATAGTGCTGTCGTGTTTTATCATGTTAACAAAAAAATGCATTTATTGACCCCAAACATAAGGCACACAGCATTATAGTACATTACAGTATTCGTAATTAGTGAGATTATTGAACTTGAAATCATATTGAGTCTCAACCATGGAAATGGAAAAAATAATTTTGAAATTCATTGCAATAAGTTGCGATACATGTTCGCAGTTTATTTTGCAGTAAGACGTCAAGTTTGACAAGAAAACTATATGTTTTTAGCGCTGCGAATCATATCTTTGTAGTCAGTATCTACGCTAAGAGAAAATAATAAGACTTCAGACATTTAGAAAATTGACGTTGGCTTTGTGACACCAAAATTTACTCTTAAAAGTGTTGGTGAATTAAGAAATTAATTTTCCTCTTTGAAACTCGGATATCCTTATGAATTTTTCATAGTTAACACAAAAAACTCACACACCGCAATTTTTCTTTATTTTGACCTCATTAACTGCTTTATTGGTCTACCGGTCGCATCCCTTGCCGCTGGTCATGAGATCCTAGCTTCGATTGCCAGGTCGAGCAGTGTCACACAGTAGAGCGAAGTTTGGAATTACGCCCGTAGATAGTAATAGGCTCGCTATTACATGGGACTTAATAATGGCATCGGGGAAATGTGGGTGTTTTACAAAAAGTTACCCTTAGGGGAATACAAACAGCGATGGGATGTCAGGTTATGTTATGCAAATTATAGGAAAGAGCCTTTCAATGTCACTGTCAGTTTATGAATCATAACCGCCCGGGAAATAACGATGTAAATGTAGTTCTTTGAAATAATACATAACTGAGACTTTAAACAGGAGAGAATTTATTTCCATATTTTTATTTAACCGTATTTGGTTAGAGTGGAAGCCGACCGCAACCTAAGTACTTGGGAATAAGCTCTGCTCAGCTAGTTGATGTATTTAATAACGAAAATGTATACATTATTTACAAACGCTCTCGGTATTCCGTGAAATTTTAAATAACAGCGAGCTAATATTTATTTTAAAATGAAAAAATTAATCCGTATGTCTTGAAAAATGCTCTATAATTAAAGTTAAATAGGGCCGTGATTCGTATGCCTACTTTAAATTTATAATTACGTATTTTGTCTAATCTACAAACTTATTCAAAATGCAAATTGCCTCATTGGCAAGTGCAGTTGCTGAAGATGTGATTTCATTCTCGGGACAAGCGTAGTGTTATTGATGATTGTGCCTGTAAGATTTTTTCTTTTTCTTTTTTAAAGCGTTGCCCCACACTAGGAATAATTCCTGTATCGTGGGTGCGTTTATCGTGGCCCTAGTGTAAGTTTCTTTCGACAAATTCGATTTAACTCATCGAACGCGTTCGGCGCTCCAATTGGTGGAGAGCACGAAAAGGACCAATCGGAGCGCCAAACGCGTTCGATGCATTAAATCGAGTTTGTCAAAAGAAACTTATACTAGGGGTACTGATGTTTTATTAATCTAAAATATTTTGTTACACATTTGATAACGTAAACGAGCTCTAATAATAACAGAATATAATTCATGTTGACTTGCTGCAATATTTATATTTCCTCTAATAAATGTACGTCAGAAAGTAGAGTTTGTTTTTAGTTGATACTATGAACTGCATTTACAGTAAGTTGCATCAAAAGTTAAACAAATAGAACAAACTTCGAACAACTGAATGGTCTTTTACAGAAGATAGAGTGTGATTACTTTGAAAACTCGGCACTGCCACATTTTTCTTAGTTATCTGTTTCTGAAAATATCTTTCCTAACTAAGTATTTGTTTGTCACTAACGAACTAAATTTAAAGTTCAAGATAGACGAATAACTTTGTAAAGATGCCATTTTTAAACCAGACAACACTTGACGTACAAATTGAGGTTGAGTTGCTATCTTTTTATATATTCTTTTCCTTGCTTGATCGATTTTGATAAAAAAAATATTGTACTTATGGGATCACCTGGATAGTTCTGAGCTATAATTGAACCCGGTAGGTGGTGCTGTTGTTGAGATTCAGAAAACGAAATGCACGCAGAAGTTCCTTATAACAGCTAGCTCTAATTATACAATTTCACTACGGAGTAATTACAATATTCCGAGGACTAATTTGTGAATAAGACATTATTTCTGATAGAAAATGTAATCGCATTGTAATTTTTCTGTAAAGAATTTTGTACCGAAATAATATTTGCACCGAAACATGAAAGCGGTCCACTACACAGCTATTAAAAACATGACGCCCGCAGAATATTCCACAGCGGCTCAATCGCTGTATCCATAGGGGAAAAAAACGCCCACTAACGCTCCTCAATTCCTTTACTGTTTACAAATTTATAAAAAACACAACAAAAGAATTACAGTCTAAAATGATTACAACGTATAACGGCATTTGAACCATAGTTCCAATGATATATATATTCATGATATAACTGTAAAAAAATATCAGTAAGGCAACTCGTTATTCTAAAAATAAATATTATTATGAACGTAACGCGCTCCTTTATAAGTTCATCATACATCACTGTACATTACTGCTTCTGACACAAGCTAGCACTTATAATTCCGAAAGAATCTATACAATCAGTCACAATAATCACGAAGCTGGCAACGTATTTGATCGAGCAGTCCATTAATTTCTACGTCCAGCAATTCAAGCGAACTAGTTCACAGTCAAATGAAACTGTCAATAAGAGAGACCAATCCAGTCGATAGTTATTTGCACACACACATGCAGAATAGAAATGAGAGGATGCATTTATCCAGAATTTCAGACCGTCTTTTAAACACCGATTTAATATATACCCCGAGGTGCAGTCCATCTTATAATCATGACGAAAGTAACGGCAAGTTGATATTGAGGCCTGTTTAAGATTGCTACGGTAGTAAGTATCGAATTTATTATATACTAGCGGACCCGACAGACATTTTTCTGCCCGAAGCTAACCAAGAACTCGATCACAGCGCCACCTACGGGATCTAATTGTGAATTTAAACAATCCAAGGACCCACTCGAACACACACCAAAAAAAAAACAAAATCTGTCCAGCCGTCTAGAAGGAGTTCAGTGACATACATATCTACGTACAGAAAAATTATACACGAGCATATAAAGATATTCTAATCTCTGATTAATGACGCAATTTTTGTTGGTTTCGGTCAAAAGGTGAAAAGAAAATCTTGTATTCATAAATTGTGAAAAGAACTTCA
The DNA here is from genome assembly GCA_947562105.1 of Shargacucullia verbasci. NCBI lineage: Eukaryota > Metazoa > Arthropoda > Insecta > Lepidoptera > Noctuidae > Shargacucullia > Shargacucullia verbasci. The sequence goes on from OX387279.1 coordinate 3,193,433, forward strand.
ATATAATCTTCTTTTGTGCAATCTATAATATACTTTATATCCATATTGTCTGTAGTAAAAGGTAAAGGTAAATGTAAGGTTTTTCTCACAAAACTATAAAGGTTTTCTCACAAAAAACTGATCCTACAATTAACCTGCAATTACGATTTAATCCAGAAATTAATATATGGTATAGGTAATACAGTTACGTTGTATCTATGAGATTAAGTACGCTTGGCCTGATTGGTATATTAGGAGGGGATCGAGGATTGGTTAGGCAACAGGGTTAAGTCCTTGTGAGTATGTTTGAATCACCGACGGCTTAACCTATAATACCAGTATTATAAGTTATTATATTGAGGACTTACGATGGATGATTGATAGATTAGTCAAATAATTTGCAAGCCTCTTTGCAATTGTTGCAGTAGTGTGATAAATAGTGCTTAGATGAGTTATTAAATATTCATTTGTTATCAATAGTAAAAGTAACTCACAAGCAAGATTGCATCAGAAAAGTGGCATAATTTCACTTGTTAGAAAAAAGCCGTTCTGTCGTTTTCTGAAATTGGAATGAAAAGTCCCGTATTTATTTATATCCAGTGGAACAGTTTGTAATAGAAAATAAATATTTACGAAATGAATGAGTTTGTCGAAAGAAACTTACACTAGGACCTATGAACAGTTTAAGGTAATGGTTTATCAATAAACAACCTTTTTTGTTTTTTGAAAGAGTATTTTCCCGATGTTGTCCCATTTTATGAAGATATAATGAAAGAGAACCTTTGGAGAAAAACGAACTTTTCAATGGTTAACAACAAATCATTAACGAACAAATGTCAAATGGGATCACCATAAAAACAAAAAAGAATTGAGAACCTTCTCCTTTTTTGAAGTCGGTCAAAAATGGGCATCTATCCTTTAAACTGCCATAAGTAATTGAAAATCTTCACTAAAAAATACATGAATGAAGTTAAATGGATCCATTTAAAATTTCCTAGTACCCAACCGTAGCTGGTTAAAACTTCACGACGACCTATTTCCATTAAAGCTGTCATTTTTAATTGTGACATAATTTAAGGTAGCAAATGGCCGTTATGCCTTAAGATTGTATTGAATGTGTCACAGTGAAAAATATTGTTAAACCGCAGTAGAAAAAATCTAGTTTTCTATTTATACTGCAATTGTCAGCGAAAACATGCAAGCTCCGTATTAGTGCTTAATTTATTTGAAACACTCTCAGATTGCGCTACCTCGACAGAAGCGGAACTTTGCTCTATTAGGTATAAAATATGAGGTATTTCTACGCTGAGAAGGTGAGACGCAACGAAAATGAGGATGTTTTTCGAAACATGTCGGAAATACAGTTTAGAAACTTGAAAATCTGTTCGACGGTACGTCACATTTTCGCAGACAGCGAATCGTCTATTTTCAACATTTACAAAGCTTTAAGATGTATAGGAAGATAGCTGGTCCTGTCTACCTTTATTATCTGATATCCTTCAACGATGTATGTGTGGGCGGTCTTATTCCAACACCAGAATACAATCTAACTACTATTAGGTACGTACAACGGTACAAAATTGATGAATGTGATATTTGAATAATTTCTTATTGTACAGTAATTGTTACTGATTTCACTGTAATGGATAACATCGCGATATATAGCTGCCATAGTCAAACAATCTTGGAAATGAATCTACAATCTGATCATATAATCTGGACTGACTCATTACCTACATATGCAAAGTTAAAAGAGAGCACGACAATCACGACACGACAAAGAGAGCGAACGTGACTATCGTTAGCGAAACAAACATTAAAACACGCCTGGTTCGACGAACAGTATGTAAAGACATGTACACATAGAGATAAAAATAATAACCAAACAATAACAAACCTAAGTATTTCTGATTCTTGTTTCATTTTTATTATAGATAAGAGGATTCTTCACTTGAGATAATTATATTACTTAGAAACATGTGTTCCAACCATCCGCAAAAAAACACCATTCACTATGTAAAATTATTCCACCGAATATAATGAACGAAACTCAGGTTGTTTGTTTGTTTCAATTATTTTTGTGAAACACCGTTTCTAAATTTTCTACGAATATACATAGAGTGGTAGATATTAAGAGGCTTACACACACAGCTTTGAGTCCTTAATTAATCCGATTATCATTAAATACCTACTTTCCTTTTCACTGTAAAATTTGTTTCATAGATAAATTTAACCTAACAACAAAACATAACATTACACCTGTATTTCCCGAAGGTAAAGGCAGAGGTGTACTATTTGTACACCCACATTTTGCCGAGACCAGAATTAAGTCTCATGGAATAGGGGTCGAGCCTATCTACCATGCACAATTCCAAACTCTGCTGAGAACTTGTTCAATGAAAATCCAGTAACACTTTGCTCCACCCGAGAATCAAACCCAGGACCCACTAGACCAATTAGCCAGACAAATCTATTCTCTTTAATCCAACAATAAATAAACATTTTTATTATTTAAATAGACACTAATTCATACAGTTATTCGATTTTACTATAACGCAAGTCGATTATAATGAAATTTTAAATTCTCCTTTGTTCTTAGCTCCATTTAGATATAAGGTGTCAGACTAGTGTTGCTTTTAATTTATTTTTGAAATAGGAAGATTATTTTGTATTGTATTATAATGATAAATAGAAATTGTCGGTTGCGACTGCCTCATTGGTCTAGAGTCGCGATCAGTAGTTTTTTAAAACGTTTATCTATTAGATTGTGAGAAAGTCTGGTCTAGAAGTAGACCCAAAACAACAATTTGTAGATCAGACAAATATTTGTTCCGTGCAAACTAATATTTGTATGATATACAAATCGAATTTACTCCGAAGCGAATTTAGAACACGTAGCGCAAAAAGCTAATGGCTTAGACACTGCACTAACCGTGTAGAGAAGATCTACTAAATGCAAGTGTTAGCATTTCCTATAAAGTTGCCATCACACTTTGCATGATAAAATTCTGAATAATCACCGCGCTCTTTATCCGCCGCGGAAAAAATACAGCTACACGAAGCCATCCGAATCCATTCATTTGAACGGAAACAAAATGTAGATTGGTACATTCAGCTAGTAAAGGAATATATGTGGCCCAGTTGTCAATAAAAATGACACAAATGTTAACTACAATTTATAATATTTACCATAATTTTAATGAATATTTGTTGCTGACATTACAGTTGAATAGTACATTCATTGACTTTGTGAATAGCTGAAGACAATTTGGGAAATTAAATCCAACTATGTAATATGGCTTAGGAATTACTTAATTTTAATTTTAAGGGAATACTTACCGAAAATTTTAAGAACATGTCACTTCTTCAAACATTTTCTGTTATTGGTATTAAAGAACATTTTTTCAAAGTGTTAGGTCCCAACAGAAATAGGTTGGTTGCCTATCTACAACATTTGTTTAATTCTCGGTGAAAACAACTCGTCTTTTAAACAAAGTAAGTGGTTTTGTGGTAGGTAAAAGCTTAACATCGAACGTATTCATGTTGCAATATTTTATCCTGTTACTTGGAATATCGTAAGTATACCACAATATTTCTGGGCAATATTTTCCTTACTCAGAAACCACACATTGTATCCGATGTCAGTTTATTGAATAACCAAAAAGCTTTTTATTTTCCTTGCATCAAACAGAGACAAAAAGTGTGCACATTTATTTTACCTTTCTTTCTTAAGAGCTTTAGGGTGTTCACAGACTTTAAGCGGTAAAGCTTAAAAGTCTGTCAGGCGACACAGTTTTACGGGGTTGAATTCTGACTAATTTTACATTGATTATAAGTAAAAACAACCTTTTTCGTAAACAATTTTATATGAACCTACACTCGGTAGTCATTTCCATTATAATAGTCAACTTAAAGACGGCGAATATACCTTCGCTTCAATGTTTTTTTTTTTATGCGATAGGCGGCAAGCGAGCAGACGGATCGCCTGATGATAAGCGATTACCGTCGCCCATGGACACCCGCAACACCGGAGGAGTCACAAGCGCGTTGCCGGCCTTTTAAAAAGGAGTACGTTCTTTTCTTGAAGGTTTGAAGGTCGTATTGGTCCGGAAATACCGCAGGCGACAGTTCATTCCAGTTATTAAGCTATTATAATAAAACCTACGTTAAAGCAGTAGCTGAAATAATAAAGATACGTCAGATACCCGCGTGCGGCGCCCAGACATAATATAAGTATTTTTCTCTATTGTGTCTATTGTACTTTGCGTCATTCACATAACCCGTGATAACAATAATTGAAATATAATAATATGTGTATTCATGAACAGTACCAGTTAAAGACACTTACAGTAGTCAGACTCTAGTTGTTACGTTCCAAAATGTTTTCCTGTGGAAAAGAACGGGCAAGAAACTCCAGGCTTACTTTTTTAATTGAAGATATTTTACATTTTTCATTTCAAAATATAGTACTAGGTCTTAAATAAACAAAGTAACAGGTTACGATAATTCTTTGAATTTTCTGATAATACTGCCTTGACCGCTCGAGCTGACTCCTATCCTCACTTCAAGGACAACAGAATGTGGGGCACGTGTATGAAATATGAAATCATTCGTGAAACGATATATTTCCATATCGATGGAAAAACAATTGGTTATCACGAAACTTCATAAAACCCAATGTAATATTCCTCGAATGCGTAATAGGTATTAATAAATTCTACATAGGTACTACATGTAGATTACAATTGTTTGTTTCGAATTTAAGATGATGCCGCCTGTTCTGATTATTATAATTTAAATTGTTTATTGATTACACTGAGTAAGTTGATTACGTTCATTGGATGCGGCGTTAGAGCATAATTTTAAATGGCATTAATTGTCTATCGCTATAACGTTAATTTATATTAGGGTTACCATCCCTAAATTTCGAAAATCAGTATTTGAAAGTAGAAATACCAGGACATTTCGGTTTAATAACAGGACGCAATATAAGAAAAGTATAAGAAAACAGTGTTAATGAATAGCAATTGCAATGTATTATGAAATCATCTTCAATTAAATTATAATATATGATAAAAGAAATGTAAGGTAAGGTTTGTAGCAAAAGTGGCACGCGAATAATAAAACACAGGACCTTACGAGGGCTCATTAAAAAACTCAGGACGCTACTTAATAACTATTCAGGACAACCCAGGACACTCCAAAAAGTAGGACATGTCCTAGGAAAACAGGACGGTTGGCAACCCTAATTTATATTCAAGCTACTATAGCCCAAAGAAAACCATTAACCTAATCATACAGATTAGCATTATAATACACTACACAGAATAACATAACTTCTAACACCACAACTCGAGGCTTAAGAGGACGACGGAATCATGCATCCAGGCCAAGGGCGGATCCAGGGGGGTCATTGGGGTCATGACCCCCCCCTGGGCTGGTTCTAGGTCGACCACTGATAATTTTTCGAATCGAATAAGAGCCTGTCCCTACTAGACTTCAAACATGTGACCCCCCCTGACTTGAAAGCTGGATCCGCCCTTGATCCAGGCAATCTAAATATAATTACAATTATACTCGATTCAAATAGCTTCAGATACAATATCGCCTGTTGTTCGCATTGATTAAATTTTCACTCTTCCTGCTGAGCTATTCGATCACAAAAGCTTGTTTAAACAACAAATAACAAACAGTTATTTACAACAATTAGTGAAAATAGTTAATTAGTTTGAAAACGTATACGGCATATTTTAATTAACCGAAATTAATGTGTACGGAAGCGTACGTGATATACGTCAGTGAACTTAAACTTTCGAATTAAAACGATGAAGAGGTTGGTGGATTAATTATCCGGATTTGATGAACCAAATAAAAGTAGCTAAGTGAATAATATTTATTTAGAAGTATTGCTGCTTGTGTAATAGTAGCTCGTAGCGCTTCAATAGCAATAATTTTCACACAACCACTCACTGAAGCGCTCTACTTAAACTACTAGAACTTGAGGTCTCAACTTTCATGGCGACAGCTTTTACAGTAGTGTAATCTACTGACCGATGCTTTTCTTTTTTTAATAATTTCAATTTTAAAATCTTATGACCATTTGGGCAATTTATTTCAAGGTAAAATTCGACCTGATTGCTCGTTCGCGCGGCTGCAAATAATTGCAGTCTCTAAGGGTTTTATAAATTACTCTCTCTGTTCTGAGAGCTCTTTTTGATCGTTTTGATTCTCAAAACAGCGCATTCAGAGTTTTGTGTAATATTAATATCAGTCACCAGCTTGGTCACACGAAAGCTAATTCGTGCATTCTTTTGAATGATGGTACTATCGTATTAAATCCATAAATACATGTAAAAGAGGCTGTACGAAAAAAAAAAAAAGAATTGAGTGGGATGTACCTATTTACAGCGGAAGTACTTTGTGCTTGTATTCGATCGCTAGCGCCCGACAATACCGAACATTTTCGAGTTTTACGCTCCCTATTGGAAGTTTTTGAAGCACGCCCCCGTTGTTGTTCTGATTGTATTGTTCATTGACCACCAATATTATTTTAGTACACAAACAAGCAAATAGTGTGAATGTCGATGATTTTTTTGCTTTTACAGAATGAACTAAACTTTTCTATTTCTTTGTAGTTATTTATTGTTTTAATTTAAATACTATTGAGGCTTATATTTATAAGGCAATCTTATTCTATTTCAGATATTATTAAATCTACTTAAACACAAACAACAATATAACCAAATTAGAAACTAATAACTTTAAGTATGATCAAAAGGCATATTGGCTTTTGATCCTTACTTAGAATCGATTTTGGTAACATTGTGGGTGGACTTTCTAATTAATTGTTATTCTGAAAAGTTCTATTCTGGTTTACTAATTTACACATTGAGCAGAAGACAGCCCTTTAGCCACTTGACCTCTAATGTCATATGAACATTGGTATAGACTTGTGCAAGAAACTTATATGTTATTGCACAAAATGTTTGGCTTGTATACATCCCTATAGCAATATAGCCGGAAAATAACGGTCTACGAACCAAAGCTCTTTCTATTTAACACCATAAACTGATAAAAACTGTCCTATGCCAGTATGGAACCGACAACTTAAATTGCTTGATATTGCGGATTTAAAACGTACATGCAATGAAACATATTTACAGAGAGTGACGTAACCAAACAATGATCAATCAAAATATATTTTTATTATTATAGTAGTAGTAACTCATTCAAGTACTTGGCACAAGCTTATTTTTTTATTGCTTGAATTAGCGTCGCGTCGCTATGTGGCGTATTGTTGTCTACGTAGGACAGCTCGTCTACGAGGTAAGGCTGTGTTTCAGACAAATAATTGTGAAGTTGAAATGGCTGGCAAATACTTCTACAGGTACAGATTATAAAAGATAAAGCGTACACCAAATAACTTAATGATTGAACTATTCATGATAAACTTGATATTATTGAAAAAAATCTTGGCTTAGCAACCGTCGCTTGGTGTGATTTGCAAGTAATATTTAAGGTCCTGCTTGGTCGCTATAAGAAAGAATTTTGTCGGTAGTTTGATGATACTAAAGGTACATAAAGTAGTGTATTTTGCCGCATAGGTTTTATTGGAGTATTGAAACCGATTTTGCAAATAAGTTCTGAGCAATCAATATTATTAGATATAATTTTTAAAATGCAAGTGACATCCTAGTTCCACCTAATAATTAAGGTAAGATAGTGAAATTTAGCACAAAGTTTTAGATAGTCATCTAGTCTATAATTAAATTTAGTACAATCGCATAAATATTTAATAAATCTTTTTTTAATGTTTTCTATCTTAGTTAATTATTTATCATACTTGGGATTTCAGATCTGTGTTCTTTACTTTAATACGCTCCTAACATATGTAACGGACTAAATGAATAGTTTGGCTATATGAACCCAGTTCAGTTGAAATCATGGCTTTAACCAATTTAGGCAATCCATTACACTGAACAAAGAATCGGATTGAAGCTACAACAACAAACCCTGAATCGCACTATGAGAGTTTACAACGATTCTAACACATACGAATGGCCGAGATCAATCGTCGGGCTTCGGCCCGCCAGGCTAACCACCTTGCCTGGTCGGAAGATCCTTTTCAATGGAGGAACACTATCCTCGTACCTCGTTTCTCCATACATTTATTTAACCCGAAGTGAAAAATACCGAATAGATTAATTAAAAACTTTTTGACGTAAGCGAATTTAATAAAGTATGGATAATTAAACTTAGTTAATTAGAAACTGTATCGACTTTGAAGTTATTTGAAAAGTTCGATAAAAAATCGTCTGAACGTGTGCGTCCAGGTATCTAACCACTGTGAAACAATTCTCAAGGGCTTTAAAATAAAATATGGTAATTTGAATCATTTGATACTCATTATTTTAGGGGTACTCTTATTCTATATAGAAAGAGTCACTAAAATCTCGATCACGTTAAACCAGTGGGAGCAATAATCGAGCTTGCAGAAAAAAATGTAATTTGGTACTTACAAAAATAAAAAATTATCAGATAAGTCGGGATCAATATATTGAGATTATTGCTAGAAACACAAAAGCCCGCATAATTATCGAAAATGGAACGAATTCCTTCTCCGCGTTCAGTGCTATAGATAGATATTCCAATCCAACCCTGTTATATCTGAATTTCACAATAGCCTTTCAGAGAGGAGATTATATCTGAATTTCAAAATAATTCTCAGAGAGGCGACTTCTATCTCGTATTATAAGGTAGTTAGAAAAGGTACAGGTAACCTCAATATTTCGGCGAACAACTGAGATAATTAATCGAAATCACTCAATCAAAGCCTATCACTAACCGACCTTATTCTGCAAGTTTTGATTAGTTCTATGAAATATTTGGGCTGGCGGTGGTATAAGGGTTGCCGTTCAGATATTATTGCTTTATATCTATGATTTATATTTATATAAAAAGCAGACAAACAAGAGCGTAGGCAGCAAAGCTAGCTCTGATAACAGAGCTAGCTTTGCCGCCTACGCTCTTGTTATGTTGACTAAGTTTTATGGTATTCAAAAGATATAAAATTAAATTTTTGCGTAAAGCTAGCCGTGTTTAGTAGTGGAGGGAGATAGTCGGTGAACCATCGTGTTAAAATCTCGCCGGATCCTAGTTGCTAGTCGGGACCATCAATATGCCAGCTAAACTTAGTGATTGTGGAAATAATCACGGAGGCTATTTTTAGCCACACTCCGGAGACGCACAGATGTTGAGCCGTGAAGGTTTTGAAGTAATTTAAGTTTATATTGCCTGTATTTCCTACCTACTTCAGCGCCCTCTTTTACGCGATTTGACGCTCGTAAACTTGCTTCCGTACTTACTAAGAATATAAAACGCTAAAACGTGTCGTATCGTAAAAAGTCTCTAAGTACATTACAATTCTTGTAACTATCGAATACCTGTGGGTAGGTAGCAAGTAGGTACAATTTCACAGAACAAATATGTAGGGATTGAAGATTGTTTTTCCATTGTTCCACAGTAGATTTACTGAAGCAATTTATTCTAATCAACTTATAAAAATAAGTTTCTTTTTTCGTTTTATAATACGTTATTGGTAATTACTTGATTGAATGGTTGAACATTTGAAAGTTCGAATAATTTTTATACCTGCGAAGGTTTTATGATTACAACCAAATTGATTTATAATGAATGATATTGAATTTCGTTTTATTAAAATATAGATAAAGGATAGTTTTTATGAAAAGAGAGACATTCTTTCATTTTCTAGGGTCTGAAATATAATGAGAATACCAATTAATTGTGTACTTCCAATTATTTATGCTTACTCATTGTCACTTATTTTATTATAGGCATTGTGTTCAATATATTTTACCTTCGATGGGCAGGCTAACGAAATTATTGTGTATACAGATACAAAAATAAACATTTTCTAAATCGATATCTTGTGGTCCAACTTGGCAGAAGGCCTATGTTCAGCAGGGGAATAATGTTGTGAGAATGTATTTATTTTTATTTAAATAAAACGACCAAAAAAACATTTACACTACTTACTTAAATATAATTTATTAAAGACGTTCATATATATATGAATTTGTGTCTGTATGTTCCCTACGGACTCCAAAACGGTTGGAGCGATTTTAATGAAATTTTAGGTAATCTTTAGATTAGCCCAGCAGGTGATCCTGTGAAGTTTGGTAGCGATCGGATCAACAATAAATTGTTATGGCTTTTTTATTATTCTGTATGCTACCCGTACGAAGCCGGGGCGGGTCGCTTGTTAACTATAAACCAGTAAAACACCCATGCATTCTTTCATGCATTACATGGGAAAATGTGCGAACATAAAATAAAAACTACCTAAACGAGATCATAATTACGTTTATATTGAATTCATCTGTTTGAACTTAGAACAAATGTTCTAACGTCAAACAGATATATTCAATTAGTAACAAAATCGTAACTACATAAATATGTATTAACTATTCTGTTACTAATATAACACTGCCGATCGAACCTTTAATACGCTTTCAGATTTTCCTATTTGTAATTAAGGAGTAATTACTTATTATCATAATATCGGGCTTGTTTATGTACTGTGACAATTTTGGAAAGACTTATATCTAATAGCAGACTGAGAAAGGGTAATATAACATATAATATAGCATCATGACTGTATTCCCCGAAGAGTAAGGCAGTAATAAATCTACACCCACATTTCGTTGACGCCGTTATTAAGCCCTATTTAAAGCGACGAACGAGCTTATCGCGATCTACCGGGTACAACTGCAAACTCCGGGAGACAACAGAAACACCCAATAACACTGCCAGACCTTAGGATCGAACCTCACGCTCCCCAGTCGCGTCTGAAACTCCTAGACCATTGAGGTTGTTAATTAAGGTTTAAGGCCAAGTTAATTGATTCATTTCATGAACTTTACTTACCGTAATTCCTACAGGGACGTCCCAGTCGAGATAATCCTGTGGTCCGTAAGATACGTTACCCCTGAGAGTAAGCATAATCTCTGACGCCATACAAATACTATGACAGTCGGGCCGTCAGAAGCCGGACATTGTACTCGGCCTAAGATAGAATCATGATATCGTCCGTAATTGGGTTGCGCGGAGGTCAGAATGGCAGTCGCCCTTTGTAGAGAGAATACGCACTTAGTATATTATCTACTACTAATGATATTAATTGTCTTCTGATTTTATTATCGATAGGGATACACGGAACGAGCTTTCCCAAGTAACGATATCTATTTTCATGCGTCGCACCCTGGCAGTCAGTCCCAGAACAAACCTAGTAGACTGGCGCATGCTTCCACACCAAAAACCTTAGCTTCGACACCCACTTAGCTGCTTTATGTGAAAAGTTAAGTAAAGAATTTCAGCATATATTATATAATACTTCCAAAATGCATGTCACAGGTGTAGGTAATTTCTTTCCTTTTTGAAGCAAAGTATCATAACATACGTCGCCTCGGCACGTAGTGTCTGTGTTTAGCTCCGCACTTACTCTTACACACTTTACTAGGTATACTCCTATTAGCTATAAAAATAATTATAGGTACCATAGTATGAAGACCAGATTTAGGAGAAGGCAGATGCAGTGACATATAAAGAAATGGAGGACATATAAACAAAATAAAATGGAAAATGTGTAGCATTTTCCATTTTATTTTGTTTATATCGACAAGAGCGCAGCAAAAATTTGAAGAGATATTAGTTTAGTAGTCTCGTTTAAATATAACTTGCTTGCTGAGCCCATGACCCTGTCCGCGTAGAAAGATTTTTCATATTAATTTGGAACCTTCATTCACCCCCTTAGACTGCAATTTCGAAAATTCTTCAAGGAATCTAACTACCGAACTTCAACAACGGTGACAACAACCCTTTGGTTACTCCTGTCGTCAGCAACGGTCGTTTTTAAAACCGCCAAGTTACGTTGACAGTGAAAGCGATTCACAGAGGCGACCTATGTGGTCACACCTGTACCAACAAACGTGCACATTACTCCCCACAGATTTTAATTTTAATTTGTATACTTTTGCATTCCAACTGAACCAGCTGCTTTTAGAAAATCAAACCACTTCATCTCGACACAGTTTAAGTTTAATTACAGTAAATTAACCTGATAATTGCGAAAACTAGATTGAGAACTCCTAAAACAGCGAGGGATCAAATTGAACCTTGCTATATAAATTCAGCGTAATACAATATTAATACTGGCGGCTTCGCCTGCGTGGTTTACGAACCCGTACATACTCCGGGATAAAAAGTAGCGTATGTGCTATTCCAGACTATAATCTATCTCCGTGCCAAATTTCATCCAGATCCGTTCATCCGTTCTGGCGTGAAAGAGTCACAAAGATCCATCCATCCATCCATCCATCCTCACAAACTTTCGCATTTATAATATTAGTAGGATAGGATAGGATTTATTTATAAAATTACTAATAATGCATGAGCGCGGGCACGTAACGCAGTAGTGACGCATAGGTACAACATCATCTTAAAATTATTATTAAATATTATTTTTTAATACACAATGTATTAAGTTTACACAAATTAATAAGAGGATTTAATTAATAGCTTAAATACCTCTCAAACACAAAATTATGATATTTTTCGGTATCACCTACAAGCTGTCATTGCTTAACTTTTACTTTTGCATACTAAATCTATGGAAAATACAACAAAATGATACCGATACAATACAATGTAGATAGATAAGTTTACCAGTCGCAGTAAAATACATTCACATTATAAATCTAAAATAGTATGTCCCTGCATAAAGCCGGGCTAAACATAAACCTATCTCGATCTAGGTTACATCCTCTGAGGTGTATCTAATATACATAGACAGTGGACACGTAAACAGTCTCTAGCAATAAAATAGAAATGTTGTCGTTCTACTTTGATTTTCATAGATTAATTCACGGTATTTTTTAAAATGGTAGTTAATAATTGTTTTTAATAAAAATTAGAAGACGGCTCATTTGATTTCTCAAAAAGAAATGCCAAAGACTCGGCGATGTAAAGAAGAATCAGACGAAAAGCGGATCTTGATAAAAAAGCGAAGAAAGTGGACTAAAAAATCATGGCCCTTTTTAATTTCTTTTCCAATGAGATTATTTTTTTGTTCGTATATCCACGACGGGCAGTTTTACATCAACGTTAAAATCTGTGACGTCTAAAATAAGAGAGAGCCTTTTAATCTAAATAAATGCCCAGCTAAAATTTTTATTTTATTCTTTGATAAGTAATTTTTGAACGGTTTCTTAACGTTAAAAAAACGCCCATGTGCACCTATATGAATAATTTTACCGTCCGATTATGAACGCAAACCTCGATCTAAATCATGAGCTTAATAACACAAAGCGACATAACAAATAGTACACCATGAATGTAAGTGCTTTAAACTAACATATGCGGCCGAATGAGCTTATACAAGAGAGTAGAAACATGAACCCTCTAACACCTCGTCTCCGTGTTATGATCACTAAATTATTAAACCCTCAATCAGTTGGTTATGATGGTTTCGGGCTACAATGTCAGTGTAGTGTGAACGGAATTCCTGATGGTGTTTGATGAGTCAGATGTTATGATTGAAGTCCTACACTAACTTAATATATTCAACACAACGCGATGGGCACAGTGGTTGAACGATCAACTGCTGCGCTACATGTTGCAAGTTCGATTCCATAAAACAAATATTTAGTTGTTTAGGTTCTGGATGTTTGCATGTGAACATTTCTATTTGTAAACACACCCACGATACAGGAATTATTCAAAGTGTGGGGAAAAGTTTAACAAAAAAACATTAATCATTACAGCTACACTTCTTTCGAAGTTTTTATAATTTAATTCGTCTATTCGCAGTACTCAATACAGAACGTTTGTTCTATGAATTTGTTTACAATATGAACAGTCCAGAACCTGTAAACTAAATTCTTTGCGATGTAGAAAATCCACCAAAGTTATAAAGCTCTTTGACATTTGCCGTCAAGGGTTTCCGCATGTTGCATGCCTTTGTAGAAAAGAGGATTAATCTTTACGAGAAGCGGCCTTTTATTGAACCCACATGGAGTCATATTGAAAAATAAGCACACCGCGTTAAATAAAAAGTTGTCCTAGTGTTTATTATACATTAGTTATTATACATTATTTACATTAGTGCATAAAACTTCTACAGTTCCTAGCAAAAAGGCTACAATTCAGGTTCTTCTCCCGCAGCGTCCATGGTAGCGTCGATACGTAGAAAACGGTAATTTATCTTAAACAATTAACTTCTCTTTCTGTTTAGCTAGGTGAAACAAGACTCGGTGACACAAACAAGAAATAAGGTCATGTTTACAACGCAGGAATTCCTGGAAGTATGTATACATATGTACTTCTAGGAATTAAAAAATAATGGAAATGTTTTTCTTAACTTCGTCACGAAGCGTGTGTAGAATTGGGATTGCTGTAGATTCAAATTAAAATAGTGTGGATGAGTGGCATCTCTTTTCTATTCTTCTCATATCTCTAATTACAGAATGAATTAATGTATACATATAACTTTCTCACTTAACTGAGATGACCTCTCGCTAAAATAATTCTGTGGGCCGTATGACAAAATGCTCTCCACTCTATTACTAGCAGTGTCCTGAACATATCGGCGGCGAACGTAATGTCCAGCATTGAGCTCCCGGGTAAAGGCCCGCAGTTGTCAAAAGCAAAATGCGCTAGAGGCCGTAAAAATAGGTCTGGCAAAAAAATCAGACATGTAAAAGAGGCACGTGTCAATAACCTAACAACGTAAAACTTTATGTCCGCCGTAACAGTCACAAACTGATACTCTATTTTAGTTAAAGCATTAACTTAAAAGCTCTTTTCAATTACCTTAATTTTCCTAAAATTAATATTTATATTATACGTTTATAATCCATCCAATCCATCCCTTTTTTTATAAAGACCATCCCTTTTGTAACAATTAATATATAGTTATAGGTATCTTAATGTTACCTATCTGATGGCACGGAGGCTGTGGTAAACGTCATCGTAACCGCTGACAGATGCAAGCAGTTCTGAAATTTAACCGGAGAGCAATTGCGGTGAGCCTCGGAGACCCAAAAACTGTTCTTGCACTCAAAATCCGACACAACAATGCTCTATATGAGTGTGAAACTCAATATCCTTGACATAATCTGGTATATAACTCAATAGAATAAAACATACGATTACGAAGTAGTCTATGAAGTAGAACGAAGTAGTCGTAAGTTTTACGTCGTACTCGCAGTTCTTTTGATCTTATTGTAAGGAAATTTAACGTCGTTTCATGTATTTTCTAAATCCGTACTTCGACCGAGTTGCTGGTTTATAATAGACTAGCTTTTGCCCGCGATTTCGTACGCATGGAATTTAGAATCTGATATTTTCCTGCGGTAAAATGGCGCCTATATTTTAAGTTAGACCTCTAGCAGACCTCTAGCAATACATCGCTGAAAACTGCATTCAATTTCATGCAGTAGTTTTTGCGTGATGCGTGTACAAACATACAGAAAGACAAAAATTCAAAAATTATTATTAAATTAAATTAAATTATTATATTACTTTTTCTGATGTACAGACATCGGCCTGTTATAATTTTTTTATACATATGAAAAATTCAAAATAACGTCAGTTAAGCGCTGTTGGAAGTACCTACTAATATTCAAGGCTTTGTTCTTATAATAAAGGCAGACTTCCAATTATTATATAAAGAAATGCTTTTAGTTCACTGGGAAGATTTATTTTCACTTTCAGATGTAAACAGTGCTGTGAGTTTATTCTATATTATATTTATTCTATTTAAATCCCTTCATTATCCTAAATATCAATACCGAACATGGTTTCCATCAGAGAAAATTAAATCTTAAAAAATAAGTAATTCAAATTTAAAAAAAATATTAGCAGCGCAAATTAGATTTCAACTGTGAAATGTTTAAACTTTATCGACAGCAAACTAAAGAGCTTACCACAACTAGGGTTAGGGGTCCCAAAAAAAATTGTATATTTGTTTCAAGATCAGCAGTCCTCGAGGCAAACATCCACTTACTTTGAGTATGAGCGGCAAATTATAACTGTTGAAGACGCAAGGAATGCGTTTGCCAAGAATTTTATTTCAATTTTCTTCCCCTGAGAACATGTTTTATCCACATCTGACGCTGAGTGTGAAACAGCAGACCCTCTGTGCTTTTCACGAGTTGCAGTAGAGGTGGTTGGTAGCGGCTAACTTGTGATAGCAATCCGATGCCTGAAAGCTCATTTATCGGCCAGACGGAGCTCCTCCTTTTATTCTTAAAGATTCTATAGCAGTATCAAAGGAACGATTTCTATATGTTTTTAACCTCGCTCTAAAATGAGCTCGTAAGGTTTGGAAAATCTTAAGGTTTCTCCGGCCGTACGTACGCAGACCGATCAATATGGTCCAATGGCTCAGGCCCCAAATTTCCTCAATAGCCGGATATCTGAACCAAAATTTTTAAATATTTTTTAATGTTTTTATTTTGATTCTCAATGTTTGTATTCGTTCCTTTAGCATGCAAGTTACTTGGCTTGCTGTACGAGTGGATCAATACTGTAGGTGCGGCAACCAATTGAAATAAATAAATTATAAATAGACTGGTCCTCTTATTTATTACCCCTGAGTTCTGACGATAAAAGGTTTTGAATAAAAGCTTGTGCTACTCTTTGTTGAAATAAACACAAAGTTTTAACAATTCGGACACACGAGGAGTCACTATCACTGTGGTGCATTCAAAACGAATTAGACAATGCTAGAACTGTGCGCTCGAGATACGATTTAGCGTGCATTAAAAAAAACATGACCGGTTTTAAAGTAAAGTGCACATATTTTTCATGTATCTGTGACAGCGCTTAAAAGGAACTTTCGTCAACTGGATAAGGTTTAATTTTTTTTACTATGATAACTTTGATTGTAGAGGAAAATATTTTATGATTATGATGTTCAATACTTGAACCAAAATAATGTAGATTTGATCTATTTGGTTGTTCCATAGCCTGAGGCTGAGTTTAGCTCAGTAAGTCCGATGCACCCTGGCCAGTCAGTCTAATTTATCCACCGTGACATGATAATTCTTTCATAATTCTTATGATGAGATGTCGACAGAAAATATTGTAAAAATGCAAGATATAATAAAACCATTTCATTTAAAAACGGTTTTTACTATAGTACGGTATTATACGGTGTAAACTTAATTTAGACCGTCGAAGTGCTGTGCATTTTAATTTGCGTAATGAATGTGTTTGTTCCTGAAATTCAAATACACGTTGAATTTCTGTGCGAATCTCGACCACAATCGAGGAATGAACACCTCACTAACGATGTTTATTACTGTATCTCTAAATAATAATAGTGGAAGCTTGATAACGATAGAATCTAATTTTTATTTAACAACATACATATATTAGTAACACATGACAAAGCCATCACTATGAAACAAGATTACCTATGTATATATACAGAGCGGAGACGGAAGAATTGTATAGGAATAGTACAGTGACAGAAAACAGTATCTTATTAATTTTCCAACGTGTCTCATTCGTTCGCTTCAACCGTTTCCCACTCGAACCGTTTCTCACTAATTACCGATGTAGCAATCAGTTTGCGACAGGCGTAGATCGCGCGATAGCTACTGTCAAACGTTATTTTAGTGTCATATGTGTATTGGCCGTGAGACTGCTATCGCATGACTGTCGCGTTGCTGACGCTTTTTTACGTAATAAGGCTGCCGTTCGTTTTCTAAACTGAATTTCCACAATTAATAAAAAATAGCTTATTGTATTCAGTTCAATTCTGGACTAAAGATCATTAAAGTTTCAGCATAACACGTACACTTTATTTGAGTTTATATGAAACTTTACACAACCATTCTCCATTTTCCAATTCAAGATTTGTATGGAAGAGATTGCCGTGTATCAATAATGGAACAATATACTACAAAAAATAATTTTCTAATGTGTAAAATAGGTATGTATTGTATTGATTTTCTTTTTCTCTCTTCTTCGTCTTGCTGCGAAAACCTAAATCAATTTCTATTCTGCAGTTTTTTTTTAAATTTATGCGATGGTAAATTGTAAATGGTAAATCTTTTATCTAGTGATACAACATTTACCATCAACTATAATTAATAGTTGTAATAAATAATAAAGTAAATTGGCTTCGGTTTGTGAAAAATTTGGCTTCCCTATGACATTCATAATGAACTATTAATTCAGTTAAGGATCACGTATGTAGCGAGAATAACGCCGGTTTTATATTGAAGTCATTTCGCCTCAGTAACATAAGCAAACAAAGAGAAGCAACTAGAGGGACTAGTGCCAAGTGGCGCAGAAAAGAGGTATGTGGAAGAATAATTTGGGGAAGGCCTTTGCCAAGTCGCTAAAGAAAACGTAAACCCTACATTATTGGAGAAAAACCATAAATATATTTTGTTCCCATTCATATTAAGACCAAAGGCATAATATACACTTTCACTACACTACACCTTTTTACGAGAGTTTTCTTTTCAATACCGATAAAAGGAAGGAAAGCCAATTTAAAACTTTTAAAATTTCCTCGAGGGAAAATGAATCTTTATTCGCTACTACTTGTGTTTCAACAATAACGTAAATAGGCACTTTGAATGCTCAACGGGGACCGTAAGGACTATTCAATTCCGAGATACAGTTGTGTTTAGTTGTTATGAGTCTCCAAAACTCACTATCTTGCGTAGTAGAACTTTAAGTGCATTTTATTGAATGTTGCTCCGTAGCCTTGAGAACCTGTAATTTCTGATACTGACCTTGCCATCGCTCTTCCTGTAGGCGTCGTGGACGCGCCAGATGAGACCTGGCCCTGCGGTGCTGCTCTCCTTCCCAACCTCGAAGAACGTGCAGATGGGGTTGTTCTCGAGTGGGGGAGGAGGCTGTGGGGTCACCCCACTCTTCAGTTTCGAAATCATCCCTGACATCCCGGCAGAAATTTTTCTTCCGAGAGAAAAGGGTTCGAATCTGCTCGGGTCGGAACCTTCCCCTGCAACAAAAAAAGTAATTTTAATTTGTTTATACACATACTAGAAGAGGAAAGATGATAATCCATCTTCTACGACATGACAGTTTCATTAAAAACATAATCGAAGGAAAGATAGAAGGAACGAGAGGGAGAGGAAGACCAAGAACAAGTTACATGAGCCAAATAAAAGATTGCCGTTATGTCGTATAAAGAGGTAAACAAGACTGCAATGGAGAGAGAAAAATGGAAAGAACTTCATCAACTACACCGACAAGAGCAAGGCTCTTAAATAAGAAAAAGTTACACATATCCATAATATTAATATTTATTTCATATCCTATGTAATTGTATCCATAATATACGAACAAGACTTAAGAAGTACTAGCCGACCAAGCCAATCTTCCAAAAAAATATCAATGACATTTTATTTTGGGGCTTTCGTAATATACATATATCAATGTTAATTAACCATCCGTTTTGTATCAAGTGATTAACGAGCAAAAATTATACGTTTAATCCGCTTTCATTTCCGGAAATAGACACTTGTCGTTTGCATTCTCAGCTGCCGAATTTTAATAGTACAATAAAAAATATGTTTGAAATCAGAAACGCTGAGATGTATTTTTTTTTTCGAATTAATACCTACTTGACTGATTTTACTTCCGCTGTCAAGGTTTTTCATAATTACTCCAACAGAAACATATTGTTTTGAGATTTATATTGTATAAATCCTAATCCTAATCCGAAAGTGAGTTTGTTTGTTTGTTTATTTGTTACGCTTTCACGCCTATTCCACTAAACCTATTAAAAAAATCTTTCACCGATGGAAAGCTACGTTATCAGCGAGTAGAAATTGCTATATTTTATCGGGAACGGGAATCCTAACTAATATTATAAATACGAATGTGAGTTTGTTTACGTTCATACTGCCAATGTCAAATGTCAAATCAATGTCGCTCGCAACCATAGATTTAGAGTAAGCGGAATCCTAAGTCTATGCTCGCAACTGACGTAATAGAACAAAATTAAAAATAAAATATTTGCAACGACTACAGAGATATATAACTCTTTGACAAACTCCTTGAAAAGAAACTCAATAATGTTCAAAGTTCAAACTTAAAAATTGATACGGTCGAATTTCGGCCACAAGGCGACTGGCTGGATTCGGTTATGCTTATAGAAGGCAATTTTATAAAATAGGTTTTACCAATAGATTTTAGATCTAAGAAGATTGTTTGTCCTCAGAAATATATCAATATCCTACCGTCCTATCCTATCCTATCCTACTTATAAATATAAATGCGAAAGTTTGTGAGGATGGACGGATATATGTATGTTTGTTACTCTTTCACGCAAAAATGGCTGAACGGGTCTGGATGAAATTTGGCACAGAGATAGATTATAGTCTGGAATAGCGCATAAGCTACATTTTATCCCGGGAAAACGCGGGCGGAGCCGCGGGCAGAAGCTAGTAACTAATAAAAAAAACATATCGTTACTATTTGTTACGATTTTCTAAATAGTTAATCCTCGCGAGTAAGTTATAATAATTATTTACCTCATAAGTGTCCCACAGCTGGGCATGGATTACATAGACTATCGACTACATTATGGATAGGATCAGTAAGTTATAAAAAAACGATGGTGAATTAACAAATTTTGAAAATCAAATCGTCTTTAGCACCCTGGGCAGTCAGCCTCGATGCTTGCACTGCTAATCCTAACTTAATATTATAAATGCGAAAGTAAGTTTGTATGTTTGTTACCTTTTCACGCCTAAACCACTGAACCGATCCTCATGAAATTTTGCATGTACGTTGTTAGGGTTCCAGAAAAGGAGATAGGGTACCTTTCATCCGGTAAAAGTATTGTTCCCGAGGGAAAGAACAATAACTTTTGACGGTCACAACTGCTTTAGGTCGCTAGATGGCGCTACGTGTGAGCCGAAAAAATGCACGGGTTCGTAATGAATGCGGGCGAAGCCGCGGGCGGCAGCTAGTTGGCTAATATAGCTTTCTTCTAGCTTCCGCCCGCGAGGAGTGATTCTCTTGAGATAGCTCATGCCGATGTAACGGAAAGAAAGTATCTTTAGTTTCAAGTTTGGCTGGTTCATATTCGGATCTATATTAATATGTTATTGATGGTTTAATTCACCTGGCTGGTAAGGAAATTGATTTGGTATTACAAAATAAAAAGATAACTCCGCCAATTTGGGATTACGTCGGCTTAGGGATAATACCCCAGAGTTA
Organism: Shargacucullia verbasci; assembly: GCA_947562105.1. Taxonomy (NCBI): domain Eukaryota; kingdom Metazoa; phylum Arthropoda; class Insecta; order Lepidoptera; family Noctuidae; genus Shargacucullia; species Shargacucullia verbasci. The sequence goes on from OX387279.1 coordinate 3,214,703, forward strand.
AAGGATTCTTCATAGATTTCCTCATGTCTACATTTACGATTTCTGGATCAACTTTAAGGTGGAGAATATTTTATGTAGACAGAACTTTATCTTCTTCTTGCCTAGCCTGTTCCATTATTATTACACGAGAAGAGTTTTTTTTAAGTAACTGTTTAAATATTCTTACTATAAAATTGTTCTTACTATAAAGCGATCGCAAACACGGCTATCGAGCTTCCCGTCCGGTCCACTTTTCAGATCTTTCCTTTGTATAATATCGTGCTTGTACGCTATCATAATATTTGTTCGGTGCACCGCAGTTAGGCTACTAGTTAACCATTTTACATGAAATTCTGTGAAAAGCGAGCGCACCGATAACAATATCGACACGTTCTGTTCCGCTGCCGCCGTGGAAATATTAAAAGTTTAATCATTCTTTTCATCACGTTAGTCGGCCATCCAGTTGTTAATAGTTTTTCAAAGAATTTATTATAAAATTTGTGTTTTTTACAACGGTATGGCCTAACAACATTATTTTTGCTTTACTGCCTAGCGTAATTGCGTGCTATAATTATAGCTACTGGAAAAATGGAATATGTGGCTCATTCCATCTGAAAGAATACAAAAACACTTTAGTGTGGATTTTATTTTTAACCAGTCTATTAGACTTACGTATATTTGGCTGAATTATCAAAAAGCTAATCTGTAGATTTTATTTATAGACAATTGCAGAACTGCTTCTACTGTACCCGGTTATCCGCATGGCAATTTTATTTAAAGCATTACGGCATAAATGATGAATAAAAATCTTTAATTATAGTTAAAGACAAAAACCTTATTATTATACATATAAAAAACGTAGCCGATGTAGATAAGCAAAAAATAAGTTTCCAAGAAGCTTGCATTAATAAAAACACTTTGTATGCGATAACTATTTTCTGAGAATAGAAAATTAATAACTCGTGTCATATACCGTGTTGGGCAAACTCATTGCCTATGACAATAAGATGACATTACTTTCCTTTCTGTCTTTAATCTTCGTAATAGAATTGTAGATAGTCAAGACTATCTACACTTCTATCACTAAAGACTCGGGTTTATCGCAATACTTACTGAGTCTTGACTCAGTAGGTATTCCGAAAAGCAGAATATATGGCCACGGTGCCGGGCCAATTTATTGTTAATTTTTTATTCTTTGTTAGGGTCAACGTGCCAGACCGGTGTCAAGTTGATGATAAAATAAATAATTTAATCAGACACCCTTGGACCAGACTGGCGTACACAGAAGAACGATGAAAGATACAAAAGACAGATTTGCAGTGAGTAGACGAGGTGAGGTGAAAAACTCTTAATATTAAATAGCCTAGATTGTATTGCCGTGTCCGCTCGTCAAAAGCGTTCTCAAAAGGAATCTTTTAAGACACTACTCACAACAACGTTTTGGTATCCAAGCTGTCTAGCTTTTGTCAAACTGGCAACTCCTTTGTAATAGAACCATCGAAATAATATGTTCAGTCCCTGTTAACGACATACTATTTCGATGAATGGAACCGATTCCTTAAAAATAATTTATATAGAGTCAATTTGCAACAAATATGAAACGGAACGCAATGTTCTAAAGATAGAAAAGTCGTGTAAATATTTTTATTTATACTATTTTTGAAAATAAGAAAATGATAGTTAGTAGTAATACATAAAGTACCTATTCTAAATACTGATGTTTTCATTTAAAGTACCTCCCTAATCTAATAGCTCTCCTAGCACATACCGAATTTGTTAAAATATTAACTTGCAATTCTGCAAGAATTTTATCTGTCAGGTCACTGAAAATAAAAATTTAAATAAAGATTTAAATCCCAGTTTTTGATTAAAAGTTCTCCTTGTTCTTCTTTTTAAAAGTTATTTTTAAATAGAATAGCGTCGTCGAAAAAGTTGGAGTTCGAAAACCCATTATTAATAAACTTTCTCTATTATAGCTTAGCTCTCGAAAAAAGATTTTCAAAAGTGTTATTACATAGTTGGACTGAATAAATAAGTCACTTACACAAGTAATTTAAATTTGTACGTATTCCTGTGTAAGAAAAGTGAGTTTAAAGCTGATGTGACCGCTTATGAAAGTAAGCACGCTTAAGAATGTCAAATAATGCAATAGAATTATGTATAAATGGCTAACTTTGTTCACTTCACTTGTTGGGTCAGTCAATTGATTTCATTATACAGCTTCTTGAAGGATTTCTTTTGTTTTATTGGTGAGAAATTTTAATTATGTACAACAAGTGACATAAATACCAGAAGTTGACATGTAGCTGTTTGAGTATTGTACACTCAAATACTGACAAATCCAGACCAGACCAAAAATAAAATTATTCTTTCACGACTTCTTGTATTCGGTTTTTTATTTTCGCTGTGTTGACATTATTTAGAAGCTGACTCTACTATTAGTACTAATTGAATTGTCTTTTGTCCTGAACAGCGTTTCTAGTACCTACACAAGTAAATAAGAGTTATGTACGTACTTATACAAAGCTTTGTGAAAGTTTACAAACTTTAGTACACAACGACCCTAAATATATAGACTTCCTGTATACGAAGTATCGGTCGGATATAGGGGAACGCCGAAGTAAGGGGATACATCAAAGTTATAAGGAGTTCTACGATGAACGGGGGATCGTTTGCCAATTTTCCAAGTATACATTCTACAGGTGCAATGTATGTGTATATTACGTATAGGTAAATTACTTAGAAATAAAATAGGACTGTACAAGTAGACATAGAGCTACAACAGAAACCACCAGAAATGTTATGAGTTATGGTGTGTTTATTATTCATATCCGTTTAGCATATAGCAAAGTGTTAAGGTGCTTCTGATTATAAATTATTAACAAAATAATGACAGATAACAGTTTAGTCTGATGCGCAGATCCCACAACTACCGTATAAATATGGATAGATTTATGGTTTTAGATGAATGTAAATCGTATTCGTGGCGCTCTGTAATTTCTGCCAACACCTACGGAAAAAGGCGTAAAAGTATTTATTTTTTACTTTAATTATAACGGTTAACAACCAATTACAATAATTAAAGACAAGTACAAAATAGTAATTTAAAAACAGCATAAATATACAATTATAGTTCAAACGTATCAAAGTTAGCATCACTTTAATGAAACCTTCTCGCAATACTTCTAACATACTATATAATATATTCATATATAAATTTAAAAAAATACTATTAAACAAATGCTATTATAATCTAAATGAATATTTAAACGATACGTTACTAAAATAATAATTATTATAATATAAAGATTCGTAAGATATTTTTATTCAATTTAATTTATGTGTACACGAGCTCGCTTCATCTCTCCTACTTTTGCTGTGCCCGACTGGGTCCTCAATTCGATCATATAGTTTTAAGCCTACCACCTAAGTACTCACCTTAGTACTACATAGTGGAACGCAAATAAAGTATTGAGTATACCAATCCATTCATCCGCGAACAGATCGTTCGTATGTTGGTTACAAATTAAGTACATCTTTATATATACTAGAACAACTATACATATCCTTAGATATGTGGAAACTTGTGAAGGTTATTATGCTGTCAACATTTCAACATGTTCAAAATCGCAAATCGCAAACTAGCATGAAACCATAAAGGTTAAAAGGGCTGCATTGAATATTGTCATGAAAATCTTTTAGAATTGAAATTGTGAAATAGACTTTAAGACAACAACTAGAAATAAACATTTTAGGAATTTCAATAATTCTTCTTTTTGTTTCTTTTTTACCCGCATTGCATGAGAACGGACTGTACGATCCCTATGGGACTTTCACTGTTATAAAATGTACTACAATTAGTGAAAAGCAGCTCATCGTTGCGGATACATTTTTTATAAATGAAGACTTGCATAATTATTTCATTAATTAATAAAGTAAAGCAAATGTATTTTAAGATCCTAGTAGTACAATTCATGATTGTTTAGTTGTAGCGAGATGAAATTCATTCTGAAATTTCAACATGAGCAAAACCGGTGGCGAATGCTTTCATGAATAACTAAGAAGTTCGGTCATGGACTATTAGTAGTTAATGGTAGTACTAATTAGTGAGGCTGCTGTCTATACTGGCATACAATTAAAGGCTAATTAAGTGTGTAATCGACACATGTTACCAAAGAGGTACTTACTACTAAGGATAAATATCAAGGCTATAATTAGAGAATGGATACGAATAGGACCCGGGTACGTCCTAAAACTGCGGCCAGATACCGGAGGACAGCCACAGCGTCCTCTCACTAATCGGTGAGCCACTGCGATCCCCAAGCCGCCTGCCAAGCGTGGGGATTATGGCAAACCCCCCTTGGGGGAGGCCTTCGTTCAACAGTGGACGTCTTCTGGCTGATGATGATGATGATGATGAATTAGAGAATAAAAGGTTTTCAACATTTTGAAAGTTGTTATGCTCCAGTTCGGTATTTTTTTTATTTAATAACTAGCAACCCGTTCCCTCTTCGCACGGGCAGCTGAGCATATCCGCAATTTTTTTTTCCTGTAAATTTGGTTTATTTTAATTTAATAAGGATGTATAACTCTGTTGGTTTACGCAGCGCGGGTTTTCAACAATCATCGTCATATTTTAGCCAATTTCCTCATGAATCACTATGTCCATCGGTGAAAACTGTATGTTCAGTAGTTTTTGAGTTTATCGCGTTCAGACAAACAGACGCGGCGGGGGCACTTTGTTTTGTAATATTTACCTACTATGCAAAAATTCTAGAAAACATTTTTGTAATAAAATGACGCAATCAATGTATATTTTGAATATGAGACGTAGTATGACATTCATTTATTATTATTAAGTTTACTTTCAGCCTCTATGGAATGATTTTAAAAACCTGCTACTCGGAAATAAGCTAAACCATTTTGTCGAAGCACAATATCTTTAAACTTTGATCATGATGGTTTTTGATCATTGTAATAAATTCACCACACAGTATTAACAGCGTTTACAGCTAGAAGAAAAGTGATTGTTGTAAAACTAAACCTAAACAAGTAATTAATAAAAAGAAAAAACAACGAGCCTAATATCGACCCTTGTGTAACTCCAGTAAGTATCGGCTTCAACCTGTAAGGTACATTTTCTATGAATAGGAAGAGAAAAGGTTCGATATATCAAATATGATTGAATAACCTTTAAATAACGTCTCATTCACTGGTAATGGATGACTTACATAATAGATTAATATGTTAGACTGATTTGAACACCATTTCTATACATGTATAGTAAAAATGTAATGAAATCAGTTGCCAGTCGCTCGTTACACAAACACAAAATATCAAATAAGACGCAGCTTAGTTCACTATAGGTAATTGCTTTGGATAGCATTAAAAATTACAACCTCAATAAAATATGTCTCAATCTAAACCAGTACCTTAGGGATTAAAAACAAACATTTAGGGTGCCACTATATTTATTCAACATAGATTCAAACATTCTCAGCATAACAGGTAAGCAGGATAAATTAACTTCACTGTGTAATACAGATGCCTTTGTTTTATATTTAAGAAAAATTGATATAAGATCTTATTTACGCGCAATTTCGTTTGCGTATTCCGTTCGACATCCGAGACATCCCAATAAAGTTAGAATCCGTACCTTTTATATTACCATTTTTTATATTTATATAATTCTCCAAGTAATCCTGTAAGCAGCTTTATGAAAAACAGCTTTATTTCTTACCATAATAACCGATGCCGATTGAATGGGATTTTTTTTATCCATTCAACCAGCCTTGAAAAGCGCCTCCACGAATGATGAATCAGGAGATCGTTTGACCCATCCTGGCCAGTCAGCCTCGATACCATCGTTGTTGACCGGCTAATCTTTCCACTAATGCATGAGCGACGTCCATGTGAGAGCTCGCCCCGACTCGATAGAAGAATAAGAAGACCGGCTATATATTTGTAGTTACCAACAAAATAATGATCCGGTTCCAAAAAGTTATTCGTAAAAGGAAAAAACCGGAATCTTCGTCACCTTGCCTCAAGCCTTTCCTGAAAAGTACGTTTGCGGCAAATTTCAATTCTTTACTATTTCAGGTTACGTGTCGGTTTCATAAGGCGACGGTTCCGCTCGCCAATTTGTTCAATACCTATTGGTCCCTAACCTTAATTTATTACTACCTGATTCCTTACAGTATGCCTTTAGCGTCTTTTGTAAAGACAAAAAAAAAATACTGCCGAAAAGCGTGTTTTTGTAAATTATTATTTCAACGTTGATTCTCAATATTAAAAACAATATTTATCATCAATATATATTTATTCTACTGGGACTATTTCTGCACACGAGATATTGGTTTACATTTTTCTGTACTCGTCTGTAGTTCGCTGACCATTGAACATTTATACCATACCTTAGAGATCTGGTAACATAATATATTTCTTCACACTATCGCTCATACATGATCTGAGCATTGAAACATGTTTTTGTTTGTATATTATGAAGGAAGTGTGAGAGTTCACCGATTTTAAGGCTTTCTCTGATATAATACACAGTATCAAAATATTTAAACATAAAGGTCAAACATTAAAAAAAATGAGTCACATTAAACATGATTTCATATTTGCCATATTTTGTATATTTACTGTTCGATGAAATAGCAATAAATTTAATAGTCAAACGAACTTACCTGTAAGTGAAGTTCGACGGTAATTATACGAAGTTGTTGTCTCGTCCGAAGATGATGATTGAAAACAAGTGTAGTCTCGGTCGCGTCAGTCACTGGCGTCACATAATTTTGAAGAAATAATATAAAAAGGAACGCATCCTTACGTGTGCTGCCCTCTGTCTCTGTAACTATCTTCATTAAGTTCATAGCAATTTATTGGTTTTACAACAAAGGGTCCGTGCTCATGTCTTGACATAGCATGGAATGTTTGGGTCGGGCGGGACTCATCATCTTCGGACGAGACAACAACTTCGTATAATTACCGTCGAACTTCACTTACAGGTAAGTTCGTTTGACTATTAAATTATACTCGTTGTTGTCTCGTCCTCGATGATGATTGAAAACAAGTGTAGATGTTTAAAGACCAGTTGTAAAATCAATATACATTTATTTGATAAACAATAAAAATCTAAATTGTGATAACAATTATGATATAATTACGGCAATCAGATAACAATAAAAAAGGGTTGTACTTAATCGTTAGCATTAAATATTGCTTCAGATAAGCTTCTATTTTTTATTATAGGTCTATTATAAAATCTAGCGAAAACTGTTGACTCTCCAGTCCAACCAGCCGTTCTCCTAATATCGTCAATATTGACACCCTTACTGTAAGCTGCTGATGTTGTTGCATGGCGGGTACTATACGTTGAGAATGTGTTGATGTCTATTCCACTCTCTTCCATAGCTTTTTTGACCCAACGACTGATTGTACTGGAGCTCACGGCTTTATACGGCTGTATACTTGTTGATATAAACAAATATGTGCAGTCTCGCAGATCTTTCGTTAATTCTAAATAATTGACAACAGCTTTAGCTGGGCATATCCCTAATCTATTATTAAAAAAGGAATAGTTAAGAAAGGTTGGCATCTATTTGGCCCAGAGGTTTTAATTAACTTATCAATCTTAATTGTAATGCAGTCTTCTTTGATCACTATATTATTAATATTAATTACTGAGATTGTATGTGCCCTTTGGCAGATATTTAATGATCTCATTTATGGTAGGCTTGGTTATACTTATGTTTTCTAACTTACAGTATTTTGACCATGCTACAATTGCAGGTAAGTATTGATTCGATGTATTTTTAGATATTGAACTTATCATAATTTCAACTGCTTCACTACTGATTCCAAGATTTAAGAATGTTTTCCTGATAATATTCCTGATAATACCAATCTGGAATTGTGCAAGGAGGAGATCTCAACCAGAGAAAACAATTGAGGGTTCGCCAAATACAGAAGTAACCTTTTGATAATGTGTATCACTTAGTTCCCATTCTATATTGTCTAATTCCCTTCTTGACTCAAAATCTGCTACAACATTATCTTTAGTATTGATGTAGGTAGCAAAAATATATAAATTTCTTAACTCACACCATTGCCAAATGCTCTTAGTAATTTTATGTAAGTAAGGATATTAAACTCCTCCTAATCTATTAATATATGATATTGCATGTCATATTGTCAATAATCAACAAGATTTCACTTATTTTTTTTTTTTTTTTTTTTAAATTTTGGCAAAACATTTTAATTCAAAGAAGGCTGCAATTAATTCTAAAGAATTAATGTGAAGCTGGGCTTCTTCCTCAGTTCAGAGCCCACTGGCTGTTTGAGAGCCACAAGACACTCCCCACCCTGTGGTGGAGGCAACTGTAAATATTTCTAACTCATAGGCATTTTTTCTAATAGGATTTCCTAATGACGCTATGTTTTGATACCACCATTAGAGATCTTGTTTGCATGCTACATTCAAAGTAGCATTAATATCATAATTGTGATTATTACTTTAATGGCTGGGCAAACAGAAATTAATGTTCCTATAACATGAGCTAAAAATCTAACCTTAATTTGTTTTTTATCCAATAATTATTTTATTAATCTTAAGCAGTTATTTCTTTTTTCTTTAGTGATGTCAAGAGTCATATCCATAGTATTGAAAATCAATCCTAGAAATTAACAACCCCGTTTTGGTATAAAATCACATTTTTCTTTGTTAATTATAAAACCTAAGTTTTTCAAAATATTAATCGTTGCCTGCATGTTTCTCAAACACTGTAACTATTTTCTATACAAAGGAAGTCATCCAAATAAACAACTTATATAAATCCCTTTTCTCTTGAGTAAGCTATAACTGGTTTCATAATTTTTGTGAATGTCAAGAGAGCAGTACATAAACCAAATGGTAAAACATTAAATTGGTAGTATTTCCCTTGGAAAAAGAATCTTAGGTACTTTTTACTATCATTGTGAATGTTTATCATATAATAAGCATCTTTTAAGTCTAATGATACTAGATAATCGTTTTTCTGTAAGTGTTTGCATACTGTTTGGTAATTTTCTAACTTGAAATGTTCTGTTTTAATAAAAGTATTCAACTTTTTAAAATTTAAAATAGAATGAAATGTCCCATTGAGCTTCTTGACAAGAAAGATAGGTGAACAATACTGGTTCTCTTGAGTGTGACATATTTCTATAGCTTATAATGTAAGTAATTTATTAATTTCAGATGTTATTTGTAAAGACTCAAGCATTGAGAATTTTTCATTGAGTGGAGTGTTACTCTCATATGGGGTAAGCTGAAAAGGGATTTTATACCCTGCAACCTAATCAAGAATTATGGTGTCTGTGGTAATTTGTTTTCAATCTGAAAGGTGAAATTGAAGTCTGCCCACCTGAGAGTTTACTTCCAGCGCTGATGAGTTCTCTTGTCCTCCCTCTTGCTGTTCACTGCTGGTGACCTGTATGGTGCCCCCCTCTCTTCTTCACTTCTGTGTGAGGAGGGCCCCGTCAGTTTAAAGCCTTATTTTTAACAGGGTTTGGTCTAGACTTTGATGTACTCGGTCTAGGAATAAACTTACTTGTGTCAGTAATCTTCAGTTCTTGACCAGATTTCTGAACTGACTTAGCAGTCTTTATTTTGTCTGTAAGGTTCTCACCAAAGAGGTAAGAGTCTGACTCAGACTGTAGTAGGAACTCTTTCATGTCTTTATTAATAATAGATAACAAGAGAGATCTACGTCCCTTTGTGTCTAGATATAATGAGTCACACAATAGGCGGCATCTTCTGGCTCTCAAAATCCTTCACACACATTTGAAGGCCTGAGCCTATGCAAGTCAGAGCTGTCTGTGTATGCAGTACTTCACCTTTGTTCTCCTGTTGAGGAGCCATGCCAAGTATTTCCAGCACCTGACTGTCCAAGGTCTCTTCTGAAGGTATTTGTTCATTATTTAACAACTCAATATCAGCCTCTGGCTGAAGATTCCCAATTAACTCCGGAAGGAGATTCTCATTATTCTCATCATTCTCATCTGAGTAGATTATTGGGGTTACTACAGTATCTGAAAAAGCACAATGCATGCTAATGCCAACATTGCATATACATATAACCACGTAAGTTCCCGCAGAACTTCCCTTTAAGGTTATAATGAAAAAAGTCAACCACGTGTGTCCCTCCAGAACACCCCACAGGTTGCTTAGTTCACAACAGCCGTTTTAGACCACGTGTGTTCCCGCAGAACACCCCACAGGTCAGGCAAGTTGTTTTAAGGCGTAAAATATTCATTTCTAGTTACAAACACGTGCAAAGCCGCATGCCACATCACGCCCAATGTTGCGATTAAATACTTTAGAATAATGAAAGTCTTCGAGTCTTGATATATTATTTTACTGTTTGTCTTAATGCATATGCATGGAACACCAGAAAATCATAATTATCCAATAGGATTGTTACCTTCATCAGTCGAATCAGAGTTTAAACTTTTAATTCGTTTTTCAAGTTTTCTTATCTTTTTTAGTAAATATGATCTCTTTTTCTTTTCTTCTAATTTCCTTTTTCCCATTTTTATGTCGATTTTAACTGTTTTTTCATAAAAAGAACACAAAATTAATAGGAACAAAGTGACGCCGTTGCTTGACATAAAAACCGAATGAAGATAGTTACAGAGACAGAGGGCAGCACACGTAAGGATGCGTTCCTTTTTATATTATTTCTTCAAAATTATGTGACGCCAGTGACTGACGCGACCGAGACTACACTTGTTTTCAATCATCATCGAGGACGAGACAACAACGAGTATAATTAACCATTATATCTGTTCCCTATATTATGTCACCGCAATTAAGTTGCCAAGCGATAGTTAAGCTTTCAATTAGTCCAATTTAAAATAATATTATCCTCGGGATAATTACACGTTTGCAGAAATTAATAACTGTAATTAAATTTTCCACGGATTATTGTATAGATTATACTCGTGAAACAATGGAATAATAGTAGTAGCTTATACTTGGCTATTGGAAATTAATAATAATTGTAATTCGCCCGAATACCGGCCGGTACGCTGAATTCAATCCGGCTACTGGATACTTATGTGTAAGGATTAACGACTTTCTGCTAAATTATTGTTATTGACACCGCTACCACCCTAACTACTAAGAGCTAGTTCTTTGTGGTGGTTTAGTGTGGCATACAAACCTTATTTGAATAGGTTCACTATTACTTGCTGAAAAAATTCAGTTCTCATTTTTAGTAGAATATTTTCCTCCAAATCTACCTGTAATGCATTTTTGAGTAAAAGTGTTTACATAACTTTAACCATTTATCTCCAAAACGAATTGACTAATTTTGGAGCAATTTTTTTTCAATTCAGGTCGAAATTTCCAGAACAGAAGCGGGCAAAGCGGGCAAAGAGGTGATGCGTTCGTTTGTAGTATTCGCTCCGTAAACGTGGTTGATTTTGTGTGCTGCTTGTGCCGCTTATGCCGCGTTGCTGCCACGACGGTACTCATATTCCATAATTACTCGAATTTTTAACGTATCCATGATGACAAAAAAGATTCAAATGCGATGAAAACATAACGCTAATCAATAAACAAATAACTAATTTTGAAAACAGAATTCCATGTATTTAAAATTAAATTAGAATTTTTGGCCAAAAAAAAATTTTTTTAATTTCAAATGGCCAGTACTTCAGAACGGCAATGTCATAGGTATATTATTATCAAGTGATTAAAATAAATATTGAGTCCTAAAAAGTTGATATTCTGAAGATTTCTTAAATCTTTGAGTGCGATTTATGAAAAGAATTCTTGTAACTTTATCTTTTAATACTAGGCCATTTCATTAATTATTTATTCTGTAATTTTCATTGAGCTATCTTTAGTGCATCGTATTCCAAATTTGAACTAAAGCACAAATTGGAAAATTTCAGTTCTAAAGGGAGAATGAGAAATTTATTAAATAAAATAAAAACGCTTGGGATTGAGCCGCTCCACATTCGTATTAACTATATTTTTGCATTTGCATTTTTTTATTTTTTATTATTGTAAATGTGAGTATCATGTAGGCTAGTTTATTATATTCTGTATAGGCTAGTATATTTTCCTATATCTGTCTGGCGATTTTGAGTATTTTTAAATGGCCTACGCAAATGTCCCGATGTGAGTGACGTCGTGTCGAGGAGCTCCCTAAAATATGGTTGAGCTCCACGATGGCTGATGCATGTGTCCCGTCAGTTGGGACAGGTCAACTCAAAACTGTATAGCTTTATCCTCAAAAGGCTATTCCAGACCCCTACATGTTCTCACATTATCTAAAATAAATGTCTGGTATCTTCTCAGAGGCAGTCAGTAGGAAACGCCGGCACCACCTAGATCTAAAAAAGACTTGTGAAAGCTTCCTATACGGAATTATTTACAGAAAATAAATCATTATTTCATTATTAAAACTACGATATCTTTATAGACTAATTCTCAATAATTCAAGGGTATTTTTTATGTGTTAACTATTTTCTGGGATACCCTATACATTATACACGAAATATATAACTTTATACACACTGTAAGCGAATATACAAACAAAATACTAATTTCGTGTTAAAACCTTCCACTGCCATATTATAATTAAATTATTTTCAGGTGTAACCAAAGGTGTAGCCGTAGTAGGTGTAGGTTGTAGAGGCCAAACAAAAATTAAATGACCTCAAAATATCCCTTATAACAAAAAAGGACGTACTCTATTAAAATTTTCAAGTAGGTACTTAGTTGTTTAAAATGAGTAATCAAAATTTAATGAAGCAATGCCAGACTGAGTACAACCCCTCATTAACCACAGCATTTTTTTTTTCTCAGCTTAATCATATTTGATAAAGCAGTGATAGCCTAGCGGTTGAACGTTTGCCTTCCATGAGGAGGGTCTGAGTTCAAACCCGGCTCACACCTCTTACTTTTGAAAATCAAGTGCGGATCAGAATTTGATTATCACTGGCGTTAACAGTATCTCACGATGTTGGACCCTAAATCAGTATGTATGTTAAAAATCACGACACTCGCCTTTTTTTTGATAAATAACTATACACGATACTCCTCTAATTTTTATAATCAGTGCCACGTTACATTTATGTAGTGTTTAGTGAGCCGTCAAGTGATGCGAAATTGTCAATATATTGAAATAATACTACGCAAAACATTCTGTTTTATTTATTCCTAAAATTGTAAAAATATCATTTGGCGGCATTTTTATTTCACTTCCTTACCTCGTGTTAACCGTTTCATTTTACATTCGCTTATAATATAAATACGTGTCTCTGAAACACGCCGAATTAAATGAGTGTGACAATATGATAACAATGCTTTGACCTCGCTCAAAGTTGCAAGGCTGAAAATAATAAAATACGACACCATTTAAAGTTATCATTATAATTTTTATGATTCTACAAAAAATATTTACCCAGTCCTTACTTTTAAAAGCGAAATACATTTTCAGGAAAGTAAATAGTTATGCTGTAGTTGTTTACATAAACAGCGTCGTAAATATTTCTTTGAATTGAGCGTAGATTAAAATGTATTCAGGCACCTACGCGTTCTTCAATTGTAAGAGCATGGTATGCAGATAATATAATTAGTTTCCAAGAAGGGCCTTCGTAAAATAACAAAATGTTCTTTATAAAATCAGTTAAATTACAAAATTTAAATAAAATTAATAAAGTATTAAAATAAGTGTATAAATTGCCTATTAACTCATTGTTGGTTTTATAAAACGTTGCTCCACCCTAACAATAACTGATGTATAATGCGTTTACAAACACACATATTCACATACACAAATACCCAGACTCAGATAATCGGAACAAATATATAAAAGGGACATTAAAACATTTTTCATGCGACACATATCACGGCACTCGATATCTCAACCACTGCCTAAATCATGTCAAGAAACCTAGTAATATTCTTACAGCTTACTTACTATATTGAAGGCTACACCTTCGATATAGTAAAAGCTGTTAGAATATTACCCACTTATTTTTCAGATTTTTGTCAAAAATCTGAAAAAGACGTGTAATTTGGAGATATTTCGCATTAAAAAAAAATGAACCATATTTACCATTCTAAGTTATTTCACGGAAAATAAAATTTAATATTTTGATACACAACGTTGTTTAATAATCGAATAATTTGTCGTGTAATTTGAATCTGTTTAATTTATCGATTATAGCCAGAGTTGGAGGCTGGGATGGGGCGCGCGGCGGCGTCGGGCCCAAAACCCGAATCTCCGGGGCTCCAGCCTGCGAGAACCGGAACATATCCCAAAATCAATAAACATTTCATTTTACTCTGCCCCGAACGCCACCGAGGCCACCACATGCTTTCTCCGAAACCACAAATAACGTCTGTAAATAACTGTTTATATCTGTGAACAAGATAAATATCTGCCGCTATAACGCTTGCGCTGTCATAGGTAATCTTGTTTTTTTTTTATAGGTCGTACGTATCCGTCCTTTATACCGCCCTGCGACTTTCATTTAGATATTTTTTTACTTATATATTGGTATACCAATAGTAATATAATACTTAGCACTGGCTGTGGAGTTCTGTTGATTAATCTCAAGAGAACTCATTACTTCGATAAAAGTTTGCTCTCCTTTGTGATTCAGGACATGATTAGCTTTGTGCGCTAGGTGTCGCGGGTTCGATTCACGTAAGGAATAAATATTTGTATGATCTATAGATAGTTGCTCCGGCTCTGGTTGTGTGTATGTGACATGTATGTTTTTAAACTGTACCCACGACACAGGAGAAATCCTAGTGTGGGGAAATGTAAAATATAACCGGTCAAGTACGAGTCGGACTCGCGCACGAAGGGCTCCTTACTACTGACTAGGTAAACAAAAGTAGGTATTTATTATTAAAGTAAAAATACAACTGAGTATTTTGTGAATATTTCAAGTGCCTACCTGTTGCCATTATTGATATCGACCAAAAAAGGGCAAAAAGATCGCGTTTGTTGTATGGGAGCTCCCCTTAAATATTTACTTTATTTGTTTTTAGTATATGTTGTTATAACGGCAACAGAAATACATAGTTTGTGAAAATTTCAACTGTCTAGCTATCGCGGTTCTTGAGATACAGACGGACGAAAGACAGACAGACGGACAGACAGCGAAGTCTTAGTAATAGGTTCCCGTTTTTACCCTTTGGGTACGGAACCCAAAAAAAGAAAAAAACAGCATAATCAGTACAGTCTATTATGCGTGATTGCGTAATAAACAACCAAATATTGTTACACACTTTCACATTCATATTATAGTAAATTAATAAGTGTGGCATAAAAATAGAATGGTAGCTGAAATTAAGATAAATGGTTGAGATAAAATAGCTACGCTATTGACCTGAAACAATACGATTTTTTGGTAACATACCCTTAAACTTTATGAGATCTAACCATATATAATGAATTAATAACGGATGGTATGCATATCGATGGTGGAAAGGAATAATTTACCAGGCGACAATAAGATCAATTCAATCAGAATCAGATTCTTTGTCTGATTATTTATCCCGATGGAAGTCGATACAACTGTGGACGCATGAAAATAAAGCGTAGGTACACTATAAAACTATTCTGCAAAGGTGATTCTATTTCCAGCTTTGTATAGTTATTTGATTGTTAGATACTTCGTTATAGCTACGTAAAATATTTTAACATGAATGCAGTATTCTGATTGTGGTTATTGACAAAATTACTAATTAGTATTAGCAATTAATACAATATAATAAAAATCTACTTTATTGTTCATCAGAAATATAAGTACGTATAGTATGTAACTACTATGCTTAGTGAATTTCTTAAAACATTTTTCATATTCC
The DNA here is from genome assembly GCA_947562105.1 of Shargacucullia verbasci. Lineage (NCBI taxonomy): Eukaryota > Metazoa > Arthropoda > Insecta > Lepidoptera > Noctuidae > Shargacucullia > Shargacucullia verbasci. Next base: position 3,230,559 of record OX387279.1, read on the forward strand.
GCTTTAAGTTAAGACGTCCAAGGCGGCCTACTTCCCGGAAATTGCTCGGTTCGTATTACGACTTAGCGCAAAAGCTGAAGTGAAATATAATCTACACTAGTTTGTACACTCGCTGTCAAAACTTACTGATAATTGTACAAAGTTTTATTAGATTTTTGATGAAAGTATATTTCCTCTTTAATTATATTTATTCTTCAATATGTGCAGATAGCGTAAATTAATCGATTAGTGTAATGGTTACTTATACATAATTATCTTGTTTGATATATTAATTTCATATTCGTGAAAAGTTCATCTTATGTACTATGTAGCTTATTACAAGGACATGGATTATCAGTTTCGATAAACCTAATTGTAACCATTCCTGTTATATCAACTGTTTTAAAATTATGTGAAGTCTGATGTCGGAGATTAAATTATTATCATGTTTTCTAAAATATTACACTTCGTTAGTTTTCAAATCTTTAAGTTATATTTAGTATCCCTATATTTTTTTAAGTTAACTTTACCAAATTAATCACAGCACACACACAGAGAGTAACAATACAAATCATAGTATCCATTCCAGTCCATTGATCCATTTATCGCAAGTGGTCTGTATTAGCTGAAGACAAAATGCCCGGGATACGAGTAGAAGCAACCATCCATTCTAACTAAGGAATAATTTGCTACCAACTCGTATGTTATACGTGTAAGGCCTAATTAATACCTACATACACGGCCACCACCCTCCCCTCTCATTCTCCGACTCGCTCAACAAGTGAAGCAATGTCATCACGAAGATTGAATTTTGCTTAGTCACATGATCTACATAAAGCTTTATATTACAACATTGTGACAGGTCGGTTAAATACATTGACCTATTTCAACATTCATGATCGATATTATAATTTTCATATATGACGTCATTTGCTGTGGCAACCCTCTATACTTTAAGCGAGTACTCGATGCGGTTCGATTTCTAAAGCCATCTTGCTCGATTTAACGCCCTTTCTTTGTGAACATTATTGGCTCATATAAAATATTATCAGCTTATGAATCACAAGATACGTGAGCGTATCTTGGGATTCAATGATTATAGATTTTACGGTCGAGTATCAGAGTTAAATAAAGATTGTCATACTATTTATATTAAACGAGATAACTACCTTATTGGTCTACTGGTCAACGGCACGGTCGTTGAGCGTGAGGTTTGGAGTTTGATCCTCAGATATAGTATTTATTTTTTTAGAGTTTCAGCAGCCCGCCAGCTGATATAGGGCTTATAGAAAATTTGGGTCTATAATTGTATACCTCAAACTTAACCTTCGGGAAATACAGGCGTGATATTATGTGATGGGAGAACAACATTATTGGTATTCAAGTCTTCGCCCGTAGAAATTCCTTGAATATACATTTTGTGAACCTCCCACGTGAAGTCAGACGAATTTTACAAAGAGAAAACGACTGCTAAAGTAACATTACACTTTGCACTAATTACTTCATCATAGTTTTACTTGCATATCGCAGAGATATGCGCCTCGAAATGTTTATTCTGTACTTCAACATTTCTGCGTCCAACATTTTGCAAGTTCAATGTGAAGGTTACATATATATGACATGTTATGCTATTTACTCAAAGTTGCAAAGTTAAACTAAACATGCCCTTGGATCCTTGTATGCAGCTTTTACTTTACAAACACAGCATACAACAAATACACATGTCAAGTAATATTCATAACTTCTATCCGTCATGAATGGCTAGATCCAATTATTTATGGATGGATTACCTTATTGATATATGTAGAGCCGCGGCTTTGCCCTTTGCTCTTCGAACCACAAAAGACTGAAGTACTTTTCCTAGGCAGACAATTTACTACGGCCACCCAACCGTTTCTCGGGTCTACCAAATTGTTTTATTGAAATAACTGGACCCGTTAGAAGTAAAGGACTTTTGCTTTTGCAATAAAAGTAATTGCGTTAGACCAATTGCTCTTTTTTAATAACAGTTTACGTTGGTGACCGAGTACTGAGATGATATTTTTTCACGGTTTCGAACTAGGTAATGAAAACGAATAGATGTGCTCGTAATTTAAACCGAGCTGATTATATTGCAGTGTAATACTTGATGTGGCTATATTTTTATTTACACTTAGAACTAACACATTAAAAGTACCGAATGTAATTTAGAACCTATGTAAAAATTGTTTCGAAGTAAATTCATTTTGAATTTCCTTTGCCTGTAACTATTTCAGTATGGATAAAAAAATCCTGTGCTCTAATCAATGGACTATAATATGTATTTAATTTCAGTAAATACATGTGAATTAAACTTAGATTTGCTCAGTAAGCTACAAATATAATCTACGTTGAATAAATGTACCTACTTATTTTCCAAACGTATAATTGCTTCCTAAAATTTCGAGTCGATTTCAAATTTGCGAATTTCCGATGCATTAGTACAAGTACACTTGCGCTCGCGATTTCATAAATAGGTCATAAGGAAACGAGGAACCTTGACACAAGTTCCGCATAACATTTCCTTATATTTCGCAATTTTGTTTTATACAACATCTTGAATTTTACGTCAATAAGTTTTTCTTAGCTATATCTCGACCTTGGTTATATGAGGAAGTACCACGTTACAAAAAAGATGATGCATGCATCCTATACTGATAACGCTTGGTCAAATCGTCTTTAAAAAGCGATGTACCACGTTACAAAAAAGATGATGCATGCATCCTGTACTGATAATTGCTTGGTCGAATCGGCTTTAAAAAGCGAAAGTAAGAATTTATCCATAAAGTTTTTTTTGTTTTTCACGTCTATCACGAGAGCTCGTATCTATAAAATGTAGATTCGCTGCTTCACAACACGCTGTGTGTGTGTTTTGTTCCTCCAGTTCAAATCCGGCTCGAAGGTGCAATAACGTGAATGTTGTCTATACTTGATAATGTTTAATAATTCGATGTTTTAGCCGGAGTTAAAGCAAAGCATACTAAGTAGCTGAGGTACAAAACGTGCGACAAGCCCTAACAGAAAGAAAGTGCCGTGTTTAAAAGCTTTATCGTTGTATACCTTCGGTTGTTTGAAGAGACGGCTTGGAGTGTTGTTTACTGATGGGACCCTTTTTAAACCGTCTTCATTAGATGTGTTTTTGTTAAAAAAATATAAGGGATAAAATTATTTGTTTATTATGACCCTCGGCAATTGTTATAAAATCTCAAGAGTCACAGTTTTAGTGACTCCAGAACAATCGAAAAATATACGTATACGTATACGTTTAAGAATCGAAACTGCTAGCGCTTATTTCATTTAAAATAATTATTCAGCCTATTACTGCCCCACTGATGGGTGAAGGTAAACGCCGTAACGTCATTGTAAGATTGCGGCGCGTGAGCAAAGTCGTGTTTAGGGAGGTGAGTGTGAAATAGCGCAGTCTTGTACAAGCAACGAACGGATACACTTCTCCGACACGAAACTGTCGGTTTGCCCCGAGTTTGAAAACAGTTGGTTTGTAATTTGTACCAAGATGACAGCCACTATCGCTCAGTCGTCGCTGACGACACATATAAATAAATATTGCTCGTATAATAAAGTCGAATATAGGAGATCTATGATTCCAACGAACACTAGTGAATAGTAATAAAATTCAAAATCAATTAATATTGAAATATTTCGTTGTCAATATTTTAAAGAACGAGAGGTCTAAAATACACATAAAACTAACTACTCAAATAAAACGAATGAAAAATATTTTTATTTCAATCAATCTCAATGTCAATATTTATAGTTTTAACACAGAAATAAAATGCTCAACTATTCTTTTATATTAATATAACTGTCATGCATGAACAGCTTACTTCCTAGCGATTTAGTTTTATTCATCAATGGTAATCTGAACAGCGCTGTGGGCTGCATTATTATTTAAGTCATATAATTAATTCTGTTTGTAACAATAGACAATGTAGCTGTTTCCTGCTCCTTATATAATCTAATAAAATATATTTTTATAATTATTATGACCCTAAATAGGTTGTAGATTAAAAATACTCGATATAATACCTATATTCAGAAAACAAAGGGCAAAGTAATCGCCCTTAAAATTGCGGATACCATAGCTTTGTTTCAGTATAATCAAAGCACAACATGATTACAATGAAACGCTGTCTTAATTAAAATGTAGTCTGGTGTGAACGAGGCTTTTTAAAACACTTAAGACAAATGCGGCGTGGCGGTCTTTGTTCTCCAATACTAAGAGTGTATTTACCTGTTGCCGCTCATTGCCCAGCTCAATGGGGCTTTACCTTCTGCAAATTGTATAAGATTATAAAGAAAAGGCCGCTATTTACCCGATTTTAGGGTATGGTATATCATTATATATTTTTTGTAGTAAAAGTAAGCAAATAAGAATAATATTTTTTTGCTGCTATGTATGTTGAGCCTCAGTTTTAATCGAGGCTTTGAAGTTTTGATTGATAAAAGTTCTAACAATCAAGACTTCGAACTATTATTTGTTATTTGTGTAAACCTACTGTTTTCAGCACACCGTTCCATTTTTGTACATTTACAAGCATATATAAATACGAGGTAACCTTATAAGTACCCTACGAATATTCTCCTGGGAAACGTAAAGCAGCTCACTTGAAATGGACAATTTTCAGATACCGTTCTTTATTTCACTCCTTATGAATATAATAAAGATTGCATTTATTATTAACTAGCAACCCGCCCCAGATTCGCACAGATGCATTTTTTTTTTTTTTGAGGTTTTCATTCTATAATACCATCTAAATAACCGATATTTCCGGTGGAATTTCCAAACCTAGTCCTGACATTTACGAAAAATCAGCCAAATCGGTCGAGCCGTTCTCAAAATGCTCCGTCATATATTTATGTGGCAACTGTTTCTAGGGTTCCGTACCCAAACGGTAAAAACGGGGCCCTATTACTAAGACTTCGCTGTCTGTCCGTCCGTCTGTCTGTCACCAGGTTGTATCTCAAGAACCGCGATAGCTAGACAGTTGAAATTTTCACAAATTATGTATTTCTGTTGCCGCTATAACAACAAATACTAAAAACAAAATAAAATTAATATTTAAGGGGGGCTCCCATACAACAAACGCGATTTTTTTGCCCTTTTTTGCTCGATATCAATAATGGCAACAGGTAGGAACTTGAAATATTCACAAAATACTCAGATTTATTTTTACTTTAATAATAAATACCTACTGTTGTTTACCTAGTCAATGGTACGGAACCATTCGTGCGCGAGTCTGACTCGCACTTGGCCGGTTTTTTTTAAATATATATATAATAATTAGCTTCCGGCCGCGGCCTCGCCCGCGTGGTTTACGAACCCGTACATTTAAAAGTAGCCTGTGTGCTATTCCAGACTATAATCTATCTCTGTGCCTAATTTCATCCAGATCCGTTCAGTTGTTCTGGCGTGATTAAATAACAAATATCCATCCATCCATCTTCACAAACTTTCACATTTATAATATTAGTAGGATTAGTAGGATAGGATACGATAGGATAAGATGTACGACGTAATTTTGATTAATTTAGAGAAGTAAAGGTATGTCCAGTTAGCAACAGGTACATCAAGGGTAGATATTTCAATAGCTAAATAAACCACCAATATGTAAATTATTCCTCTGATAAATCCATACAAAAAATGTTCCAAATTCAAAAATCGGGCTTAAGACGAACGGCAGTCTAATTACCGATGTAGCGACAGGCGTAGATTGCGCGATAACTTCTGTCAAACGTCATTTTTGTGACATAATGTATTGGCTGACAGTGACATTACTGTCGCGTGGCTATCGCGTTGCTGTCGCTTTTTTACGTAATTAGGCTGCCGATTTCAATTTATTTTTATACAACATTTTACACCTGTGTTCTAAATAAAATAATATGATGGGTAACATTTATTAGTGTAAGAGATAAGTACCTATTTAATCTTCAGTACCTACAGCGAAAACAAAATTTATTTAGTGACTGGTATAGATCTCAAATGCAGCTTTAATGTAGTATTATATTTATTTTGAACTACCTAAGTAGGTAGTACTTTAATTTTTACAATAAAAAATCACCTGTTTACAAAATTTTGTTGTTAAGAATACCTGTAAAAAACAACTTAAAATCATAAGCAGTGTACATACTGCTTATTATGTAGCAAGTATGTCTCATGTGTCTCACTTAAACATAAGTTGATTTAGAGGCAAGTGAGTGGCTGAATATTTAAAAAGGCAGCCTTCTTTTTATATGATGTTTACTCAACAGAGTGATAAAATGTCAGGGATGAAACGTTAAGGTTAATCTAGAGGAGATATTCTTGGTAGCAATAATGTGATCGGTGAATATAGAGGCCTAGTTATTTTTAACATATTGAACGTTCAACATACTACTTAATAATGGGGATAATTCTCGTGCGCTTCGACATAAATCTCTATTAGAGGACAGCCTCTCCCTTTGTAGAAAGATCATCCGACCTTTAGTTACATGCAGAGTAAGAGCGTTTCAAGTAAATATACAATATAATTATTTTCAATGTGATAATAATGAGAATTCGGTATAAAACATACATAATCGTAACATAACGCCTATATTCCCCGAAGAGTTAGGCAGAGGTGTACTATTCTACACCCACATTTCGCCAATGCCATTATTAAGTGCCATGTAATAGGGGGCAAGCCTATTGCCATCTACCGGGCACATTTTCAGACACTGTGCTACTATTGAAATTTTCCTTAGAGAAAAAAAACAATAACACTTTGCCCGACCCGGCAATCGAACTCAGGACCTCACGCTCAGCAGTCATGCTTGCGACCAATGAGATAGTCAAAGTTTTTCGTAATAATGTCGAAATATATTAATATTAAATATAACCATCTGCTACTGCAACTTTAGAATACATATTTCTGCAAATAAGTTAGTTTAAGAGCTATAATCTGATAACATCATTATAATACTTGGCAAAATAAACATCTTTGGATCTAAGACACGTTCTTTGCGTGAGAATTGCACCCCATTTCTATATTTTAAGAATAAAGGTATTTGAAAGAATATTGTGTGAACTCAAATTCGTGTCTGTGGAAGTGTGTTTACCAATAATATAATTAAACCTTTTCATGAATAAAATAAAGTCGGACTCCGTATAACACACCGAGATGCAGCTGAATATCAGATATTTTTAGTTTTATTTTATTTATTTATTGTTTGAAACGGCCTGCCAATATGTGTTGGCCGTAAGAACATAAAGTTCATACTCCATAAACATTCTACTAATACAAATATATAACTACGAATGAAAATTTAAGAACAATAATTATAGCTTTGAATACACAGGCACAAAAAAGACTTATCGATTTGCTACCCTTATATAAAAAGTCTACATATTAAGTAACGATGAAATACATAGAGGCGGCATTTGCTCAGTTATGAGCATTTCAATTCCGTGAGGTACATAAATATATTCTGCGGTTAGTTTACATTATCCGTAAATAACACGTGATGCAGCGTCGCTAAAAATCAGTGAGCGTACTCCATTATCAGGCCACAATCGCCGTCGTCAATGGACGACGGGGGACTGATTGACTAGGGAGTTACAACCCAACTCGCGTTTTACGTTTCGCAGTCCATGAGACTTGGAAGGAACGCGCTTGATAGTTTTTAGGTATCATAAAAATACTTTCAGGCCAAGGAAGAACTATCAAACGATATGCCCTTAGAAATGTAATGATATTCTAAGGTTAATTTGTGTTATCTTTTAAACTAATAGTGTAGTGGTCAATACAAACAAAAGTGTGTACGCCCCAACATCAGACGAGCAGCGCTGTCGGCAGACAGCGGAACACTGAGTGAATAACGACTCATGCTCATTCACTCTATATTCGTGGAACGGTCCTACGATTGTATAAAGTTTTTACTCTATATTATTTCTTCAAATGATCATAATATTTCGGATGAAAACCGAAAAAAAGGGTCCTTTCTATTTATCCGGATTTTGGTACATGTAACAACGACCTATCTAGGGTCTTAATAATTATAACCAGATTGAATTTATTATCAGTTCCAGCTACCTATGTCAGTGGCTTGGGTATCGGAATGCTAACCGAAAGGATGTCGGTTCGATTTCCACTCCACGATATATTGTAGCGAAACTAAGGACAGCAATTCTATTTTTTTACTCTGGTAAATATTATTTGGTATTTTGACTCCGTTGCAAAAAAAAACAGATGAATTCAGTTACTAGAAATCTTAGCTTCGGGTCATGAAATCTTAAAGACTGGAATAATCATCGTCCTCATCTTACGATTGTATAAAGTTTTTACTCTATATTATTGCTTCAAATGATCATAAAATTTCGGATGAAAACCGAAAAAAGGGTCCTTTCTATTTATCCGGATTTTGGTACATGTAACAACGACTTACCTAAGGCCCTCGTGACATGAAAATTAAAATTTTTAGGACAGTAAAATACTGTTCTGAACTCGGGTAACACTGATTGGACTGGAGAGAACTGTGCATTTTTATTCGTTCCCAGTTCGCTTGGGAATTAAGTTATCGGAATCATGTCAATCCCTTATAGGCAAATAAAAAAAAAATATTACGCAAAATAAAATTATCACCATTGCATTACAACCTACTTGCTTGAAATTAACCATTTATACGTGCAATATGTACTTTACACACAATTTTTAGTCACGTTGAATTTCAGATGTGTCTGGAGTGTCACTCAAGTTTTCTGAGAGAAAATTTTCCATTTTATTCAATACTCAATACTCAATACTTTATTGCTCTCCACGATATATAAAGGTCTTAAAATATAATGTATAATTATGTAACAATTGTGGACCCTGTCGGGCACGGCAAAAGTAGGAGAGAAGAGGAACACGAAGTGAACAGAATAATAAGAAGGTAAGTTTATGTAGGTACATCAAATATTAAGTATATTTTAGTTAGCAATATAAGTTTATTATAATATAATTTGTGCCATGTAAATAGTAGCAATTTAGTACAATAGTATTTAAAATCATTTTGGTAGTAGTGCTGTAATATATTTATATAATTGTAATTGTAGTTATTCAGTGTTTTTATAATAATAATATGTTCTTATTCATGTATCGTTTAAATATTCATTTATGTGGTAGTACCATTTTTCTATTAATAATTGTTTTAATTTATTTATAAAGAGGTTATTTTTGTCCTCATATTCTGAAGTTAGAGCTGTGCTTGAGAAATGGCGATAGCACATCGTATCACACCCCTTATGATACTCGAACCCTTACGTTCATCTCTCTAACCAAAGTAGATACATTCACTTTTGCCTTTTCGCTGATAATAGGCATGACTATAGAGTATAGGCACTATTCTGCTAATAAATAACTATCTGTACTTATCAAATTATTGACAAAATCTTATTGAGTTTACTATTTGGAAATTTTTAATATTTAGCTTATTTTCATTAAATTTTGCGTAACGTGGTTTTATTCTAACATTGTCGGAAGCAGTGCTCTTTAGCTGAACAAATGTTTTGTATGTAATTATGTTCAGCAAACGGACATTATTTTTGGATAAATAATCACCCTTGTCAATATACTACTACCAGTCATTTCCAAAACGCTGAAATGAGAATGTCTGAACAAAGGAACCAACAAGTAATTAGTATTAGTCATTACCAGAGGCCCTAGTGTAAGTTTCTTTTGACAAATTCGATTTACTACATCGGACGCGTTCGGCGCTCCGATTGGCGGAGAGCACGAAACGGACCAATCGGAGCGCCGAACGCGTTCGAATTTACTCTGGTAGATATTATTTTGTATTTTGGCACCGTTGCAAAAAAAACACAGTTGAATTCAGTTACTAGAAATCTTAGGTTCGGCTCATGAAATCTTAAAGACTGGAATAATCATCGTCATAAAATTATTTAATCACGAATCAATCAGACCATCTACAAAAAGATAAAGGCTTAGAAAACCAACAAGACTTTCATAACAGCCTTTCACGTAACATCACAATTCATTAGATTCCGGCCATTCACGTTACTAATTCCGTTACAGAAAAGCAATGAGACGACAATTGGTTTTTAATTGAAATTTGGTTAAAAATTCATGACAAAATTAGAAAGCATGACATACGTAGTTACAACATTAGTGCAAGTTAAATAATAACATAGATATATGTTTTTATTACAACGCCGTCACCGTGTTATTTATTTTTACTACGATTAAAGTACCTATACGGCCCCGAATACCCAGGCAAAACTATTCGCTCCATCAATTATCGTACGAAAAGTCAACCCCGAGACTCACTAGCTATAACCTTCATAACATAAAAAAATCAACGACACCGATGAATTTGTTCAACCCTGGAATCAAACCTTAGAATCATATCACGCTCCGGAGCCGCGTTAGTGAACATGAGAATAAAGAATAATACAGTAAAAAATCTAAACTCACAACAAATAATCTGAGCTAATAAAAACAAATGAAGTTATTGAAATATTGCAAACTAGCCGCCTGCGGCTTCGCCCACGATTTTTATACCAAATGCAAAAAATGCAACATTTCAAGATGATATCTTTAATATAATTTATTTTATACTATTTTTAAACCTTTTCGGTCAACCGAGTTTATATTTTCGTAATATTTTTCAGTCGTTTAGTCACAAGCAACTCATAATAATATTTACTTATTATAGATATTTACGTAAAATGTGTAAAACTTTATTGGACCAAAGTATTATCATACTAATCTTATCCTACTTCCAACTAATCCTATCCTATCCTATTCTAATCATATCCGCAAGGGTTCATTAACCACGCGGGCGAAGCCGCGGGCGGAAGCTAGTGTTCGATATTATTCCTTTTAGACATACAAGCCAAAAAATTAAATCACGTATCGTGACTATCCGTTTACTTATCTGCTTTACAAAAAACTTGACATCAAAAGCATGCAAAAAAATGTTTATATAAAAGGGTCTTAATTTGGATAAGGTCATCAAAGGAAACTGTTATAAGAGTAACCAATTGACCATACAGCCTCGTCATAAATCGATCCTGTGCTTGATCGCTCCAGCTACGCGAATAAAATATGTTTATGCATCAATGAACCGAATACAAATCCAGTGTAGTTATATAATTGACCCACCTATAGAACCCAAGAAGAAAATCAAGAAACAAACACCTAGAAAATAAATATTCTTACGCACCCTAAAACGTACTTACAGTAGGTATCGTACCATAAAAGTGCCTAGGCACCTAAATTTTACGATTCACCAAATTAGTGGTTGTATCGTTTTTCTTAATCGATCCTAGTTTGGTGCTATGCCCAAAAAAGCCTTCCACAATTATCTGAAATTAATCCAAAGTATTTCAAGAGGGAATTATTATTGAAAATCCTAATAATATTGAGCGGTAAATGCTCACACTTATAAACAACATCTGCATTTTATTTGATATCCTAAAGAGATGAAAGATTAACAACTCTTTTGACTGTTCAGATATCATAAAACTAATTGACGCCGCAAAAGGCAGACTACAATTCATAAAATATTCCGTAATAAAATCCTCGAGGTATGCAAATCCGTATAAAATGCAGAAGGACAGACAAATTTGCGCAAAATCTAAGTTCCATTGAAATGTACCTCATGCCAGCTGCTAATCTAATAATATTGAGAAGACTGCTACACTGCAAGTATTTTCACATAGATAGTTAATAGGGTTTACCATTATTTAAATATCAGATCGGAATAAAATTGAAATTTTAGGTGCTCGTTATGTAGCTACTTACCAACCAAATCAAAATATTTTATTCCGCAGAATCTAGCAGATAAATTAAGATCACAATGTTTCAAAAGCTTTCGTTATAATTATTAAATTCTTCCTAAAAAATTAAATCGAACTGCCGTTGCCGTCGGCTAGCTGGCGGAATGGAGATAATGTTAAAATTATGTCAACCGTACGAATTAGCAATTAAAATTATGCCCAATTTTATTGAACATGAGCTCGTTTAGCAATATAAAGTACTGGTATAAATTATACCAGTATAATCATGCACCTAAGTTAATCTGTTCAATGAATCTAATTAATATACGCTCTACATTGATTTAAAACATTAATAACTAAAACAAGAAACTTTTTACACCACATATATCATCTTCATACATTCAGAATTATTATTTCTGAGTAGTTTAGCATACAATATCTATATTTTTAAAGTGGACATAAGTTTTCCTCCTGCTGAAAGTAGAAGGCCTGAACTTTACTTTACAGAAGTACCTGGTACAGAGCACGCAAAATCGCGGGGAGTGAGATGGTACTTTAAGATGACGAGAATCTTACAGTGTAAGGTGACCGCGGCGCTGAAATAAAATGGCGGGTATAGGTCGGGCCCGGGATTACGAAAAGTAAAAGTAAGCGTATCTACGCTCGATATCGTCCTACCTGTTGCGGCGACGCGCCCGCCTTACGCACCGAGACGCGTTCAAACTTTTACGCGCCCTTCGTTTACTTTCCGCGCCAAGTGCTAGATCCAAACATTACTAAGTACTTACCTGAACTTTGGGGCTGGGAGTCGGTTCCGACACCAGAGTATTTTTTAAAAACTTTACTGAAAGTTGAAAACAGTTTGAAGCTTTTTCTTTACTGTTGGGTCAAACTACATGACGCGACGAGCGCGCCGGTTCGCGAAGTCTGAGTACGGCTCAGAGCGTGTAGCCTCAAAGCCGTCCTATACGACAGTGAGCCATGAGCGCCGCCGATACCATTGCTACCCCGCGTCCCGCACACCCTCAAACCCGATGTGTCTTGTACTACCTTTCTAGCGCCTTTTCCCTAATGATACCCTAAATTGCTTTCCAAAAAAAACACATTTTTGTTTTTTATTTTTAATAGATATTAATCCTGCGAAATTAGGAACCAAACAATAACGGTATTCACCACGTTTTAGGTACATTGATATTTCTAGTGGTGGCTTTTAATTGTCTGAACACAATTTAAACTTAAAAATGCTTGTAACACATCTGAAAATCAAAATCCTTCGAGGTTTTAGGCATCACAAAAATCACGTAAATAGAAAAACTAGTAGCTAGAAAACTGGACACATTATAATTAGTAATGAATGAGAAAACGCTTCAAAATGCATCGTATTCCAAGAAAAGGATTTGTTAAAAAATCTATCAACCCATTTAATCAATTTATGTAACTTATACTCAAAAAAGCTAACTCAAAAGTTAATTTTCGAAATCCCACATTTTATTAAACTCTAAATTGAAATATACCTACCTATCTACGAATTGAAGGGTTCGATACAATTTATTGAATTTGTAGGTACCTACGCAGAGAGAATAGATTTGTAATCTCCTTAAAGGTATGGTATCTTTTTGTACACGGAGAAAGTAATTCGTAATACGATAGTTATTAAATAAACCTTTGATTTGTTATTTTGAGAGGGAGACCTCTCTGTCTTCTTTGAAAATATGTTATGAATGAAATAATTTAAACATGTTTAACGTATTTCTTCCCGTTCATTATACACATAAAAAAGTACAAATGTCTTTATCCTCTTTTATGAACTCCTTATCCTTAATCCTTAATAAACTCACATTATTTTATCCCTATACAGTGGTGGTCATATAATTAAGAACGATTTGTAGTATCAGACATTTTTTTTTTATTCAATGTCATTTGTACTTTTATGTTCCTTCTTAAAAGTAATTAGTTATGTTATGAAATAGCTACATGGATAGAGTAAGGATTAGGAGAAAATACATATTAAAATCACTTATTATTTTTCTTATAAATTTAATTTATTACCGATACCTACAAATTCAAAGAGTAATAAAGCTGGACAAATAATTAAGAACGATTCTTAAACTGCTCAAGAGTTGTTTCAGTAGATACTTAGATAAAAAAAACACATTAATTAAGACGGTGATAATGTAAAAATTGCAATTTAATACATTTTATTCTAAGTTAATAGTTTGTAGCGTGGCCACGACTTTTAATGACTGCCTTACACCGGCGAGGCATTGACTCTATCAATTCTTTACATTTTTCAAGAGAAATAGAGCGCCATTCTTCTAAAAAAACGTTGTATAACTCACTTAGGTTACCACACCGTCGATTTGAAACCTTTTTCTTGTCTTCGCACCAAAGATGCTCTATGGGATTTAAATCTTGCTGTTTGGTGGCCATTCTAAGACAGAAACTGATTGAGATGTGAGGAATTCTTTAACGGTGCGTGCAGTGTGCTTCAGATCATTGTCGTGTTGGAATGTCCAAATAATCGGAAGCACGTCTTCAGCATATGGTAACATTGTTTCTTCCAGTATATTTTTGTACTGGAATTGATCCATGTTTCCTTCTATCAGTCTAACAGGTCCAACACCAGGACCAGAGAAGCACCCCCAAATTTTCACATTTCCACCACCATGCTTTAATGTCACTTTTGTGTAGGTACTTGGGGTCGAATGCTGTATTCGGAGAACGTTGAACATATCGTTTCCCATCAGAACATACTCTGTTAATTTTTGTCTCGTCAGAGAAAAGAACATTTTTCCACTGTCTTACTGTCCAGCTTTCATACCTCCTAACAATTGCAAGCCGGGCTTGCCTATGACACCGTTTCAATATGGGTACCTTTCTTCAAACGCTGCCAAACGCCTTCGGATAGTGCGCGCTGAGATCGCTGAAGAGTTATTTTCACCAAAATATTCTTTTCTCAACTCGTTAGACCACTTAAAAGGGTATTGTTTTGCCAAAAGCACGATATTTCGATCGTCTCGCCGAGATGACTTTCTCTGTTTAGGCACACGCGGAATATTCGAAGTTGTTTGATACGTGTTAAAATGCTTCACAGCGTGGAATATCATCGTTTTTGAGCACTGCAGAAGATCGGCTATCTTTTTATATGACCAATTCTTATCGCGAAGTTTTATTATCACTTCCCTTGTAAATTCATCACAACTTCTATTTTTCCCGATTGTTTTTATATGAAACAATCAACTTCTTGACTTTTATAGCAATAAATGGCGCCAAAATTACGCGAATAGTGGCCTAGTTACACAGTGTTGTCTATTTAAATTTGAATAAAAACATAAACCATCAAGCGTTCTTAATTATGTGGCCAGCCAGTAAGTTTGCAATAATATGTTAAGGTTTAATGTAAAAAGTTTATCTATATATTATTGAATTAATCATGTTATAACTGTATGCAATGATAGTATGGAACAGTTTTGCGATACCAAGAGAGATACAAAAATACATGCAATAAGTGTTATTCTCGTAAGTTTGAAAAAAGCTTGTTTTTAAATAGTCGTTTATAAAATAATACATACCACTGAATCCAATTACCAAACAATACAATAAATTTTAATGTATGCCAGAATACAAAAATTAATGTACAATATCATCAAAAAATACATCTTATTATACGAATAAGTGTGGCATATATTCGTACTCTATATTATTTCTCATCATTTCAAGACTATATTTTTAGTTAAAGAAGTTCACATAGCTTTCAGAACTCTATTTCAGAAATATATTCTTACAGAATTATGTATGCAAAATATTATAAAAGTGCTGCATGTACAATATAATTATATAAATAAAAACGAACCACTCAATACACACACCACACACACAGACAAATCACAAAATCTCAAAATCTATGGTTGTTAAAGAGTTTAGTTATAAAAAAGAAAAAAGTGGGTTCCAAGTTATGTTTAAAACTTTTCACAAGTCACGAGCACCGCTAGTTTTCTATAAATGTGCAAAAGAAAAGAGGTCCAGTTTTAATACTAAGAATGAATTGTCGAGTTATTCTTAATACGATTTTATTGCGCACAACTTTATCTTCATAGGTCTTCGCACAGAGAGGATTCTATATTCTAAACCTGCTTTGTAGACTCAGTTTAATATTACATACATACATGTATAAAGTCATGCCTTTTTCCCAAGGTGGTAGGCATAAGCTACGGAACGCCACGTGCTACGATCCTTACATAACCCTTTTGCTTCATCTACATTCATGCATCGTTTCATACATGAACGCCGGTTGTGGGTACTGCGCACCTGACCTTTTTGAAGGACATCACCAATAAGGTCCGTATACGTCCTTCTAGGGCGTCCCCTCCTGGCGTTTCCACTAACAACCGCGTTATAAACCTCTTTCGTTAATCGCCTTTCATCCATCCTCTCTCATGACCAAACCAAAGAAGCATACTTTTCTCTATCCTTGTCACTACATCTTCTTTCAGACCGCAACGATCTCTAATCACGCTGTTTCTTAATCTGTCATTCAAAGTTACACCGCACATACTTCGCAAGGAACGCATTTCCACTGCATTAATTCTACTTTCATGCCTCTTCTGCCACACCCAACATTCACTTCCATACATAAGCGTTGGTACCAGCACCCCATTGTGGACAGCCAGCTGTCCGTCTTTTGACTTGTTGGCCACAACGGCATGCAGGGCGCCGTTCACTTTATTTCCCGCATTCACTCTCCTTTCCACATCTTTACCAATTTTCCCATCTTACGTAGGTAAACATACTTCCCAAATAAACAAACTCATTCACCTGTTCCACGCTTTCCCCTTCTATTTTCACATCACACACAGACACATCGTCCTCCCTTTCAAACAACATTGCTTTCGTCTGACATACGTTTATGTTCATTCCTTTCTTCTTAAATGCTTCGTTCATTAAACTTACCAAGTCTTGCAACTCTTCCGCCGATGATGCAAATATGGCTTGATCATCGGCATAGAGAAGACATTTGACAGGTAGCCCACTTATCTTCAATCCACAGTCATTCTGTTTCAAATCAGCAACCAAACAGCTATCCATGTATAGATTGAACAGCCATGGTGACGCTACACAGACCTGTCTCACACCCCTAAAGATATTAAACTCATCCGTGTATGCCCCATTTATCCTAATGCAAGCACTAGAGTCCTCATATAGCGATTTTAGTGCTCGCGTCAAGCGCCTGTCCACACGATACATGGACAGTGTCGACCATATTTCGTCCATCCACACACTATCATAGGCCTTCTCCAAATCAATGAAAGCGCAGTAGACTTTCTTATGCTTAGCCAGATGTTTTTCGGCTATGCATCGTAAGGAGAAGATCTGATCCGTACATCCCATTCCCTCTCTGAATCCTGCCTGTACATCCCATACTTTCTCGTCTGTTATTCTGATCACTCTATTTATCAAAACTTTCGCATACAGTTTGCCGACAACACTTAAAAGGCTAATGCGACGGTAGTTTTTACACTCCTGCTGTGAACCCTTTGCCTTATATAGTGGTACGATAACAGCCTTGCACCAGTCACCTGGTACTCTGCCGTACGTAAAAATATATTTAAATATATTTTTAAACTTTCATAAATATATCATACATCAGTTTTTATTGATTCCATAACCCCTCGAGTAATATCAAATAAGTGTAAATACATTTATATGTAGGCCACAGAATAAATAATTAAACTGCATAGTTAATATCTTTAAACCAGTCAGCATCATGTAGATTACACGTTCACACAATTTGAACTTTAGTTCAGGTTCCGCTTAACTGATTCCGACCTATTGCAATAGACCTATATTTATAGGTTATCTTAAAGACACAGACTTTTGACTGTATTTGCCATAATCTCAAATTATTCATTTATTATCAAAATGCTCTAAGACACCTCTTCTGTTTATGCCCATGTGTCTATGTACGTCGTCGTACAATCGTTTTTAAATCATATTTTACAAAATTGCAGAGTCCTAGTATCGCAAAGCTACATAAAGAACACACCAACATATTAATATTATTAATTTGAACCAATGTTACCGTTATATTATATCAGAAAATATTTTCAAAATGTCAGTTGGATACAATAGCTCATTAGTTAAAATTATTGCCTCAATCAGCTGACCGTAAATAAGTACTTTACCGCTCCAGAGCTGCAGAGTCTCGGTTCCATATACCGCCGTGTATTTGACATACCCCCACATGGACAAAAAGGGAAATCAAGAGATAATTACGTTCCTAAAAAGATAATAACATTTTCTAATGTTTTATAACATTAGTTATGATTCAAAAAACTATTGATTTTACATAAATAAATTGATATAATAATAAAGCTTCCCTATTTTTTATCATTGCGGATCTACAGGATTTATATACATTCATATATGTAATTTCAGAGATAGCCATTCCAATTACCTATTATGAATGATGTAATCCACCCCTCATTAATCATTTAGAGTGGAAAACCTTTCACTTACACCTTAATCACTTACTTATAACAGCAAAAAACAGTAATTAATTAAATGATTCTCCGTTTTCTTAAAAAAATATTAAATTCCGAACTTAGTTTCATTTATAAAGACTAATTAAACGATACTATGTTTTATCGAGTTATTTGGCTGATGATGATGATGATAATTGATTAATATTATCTCTTAAATCACAAGTCAGCAGCCCTAAAATTCTAACAACCGATCTAACTTCAGGGTATCAGTGTCTTAGTGTCTCTCTTCAGTGTCTCTCTGCCCAATAATTAGGTGGCGGAGGTGAAATAGTAATCGCTTCGTGCAAAATACTGATATTCAGCTACATCTAGTTAGACTTGAAATTGACCCCGATAAACTTAAGCTTGCTTGTTGTTTCTTGATTTAATGTAAGCAGTGCAATTAATCAATAAGTATGTATATTGTCGATCCGAACATGGGTAGAAGCAATTTGCACCACACGATACATTTCCGAGAATTATGCTTAAGATATTTAAATGGAACATAATTGACGTAAACAAGCTTGAAAGCAATTAACTCTTGAAGGCTTACGTATCAAACAACTAAAACGCTAATATATCGGTAGAGTATAGCTCAGCGTTAAAGTCGGCTGCAGCCTCGGCGAATAGTGATATCGTTACATCCAGACTATTTTATTTATTCAAATTTACACATACTACATAACAGTATTCACTGTACAAACGTACAAAATAAAAATAAAATGAAACATCACGAGTACACAGTACAAATAGACATACAATGGAGTATTAACATTTTATTATCTTGGTATTTCGTCGCTTATTCGTATCACAGAATTTCAAATATAATAAAAAATGAATGGATACGAAAAATTACATTTGACTACACTCACTACACTACTTTGTCTCGTGTTTTACTAACATGTTTTTCCTAGAAAATTGGTTGATTTTTCTCATTTATATAACATTGTACATTGTACATTGTACAACATTTACGCGTTTAACTTCGCAAATTACAATTTTAAGCTGGACTTTAAATTTAGAACTTGGTTTCTCATAACGATTCACTTGTAAGTGATAGCTATTTCAAATTGCATTTATGTAATAGATGTAAAATCAATTTTAATAATATACATAAAAAATATATTTTTTTATAATATATGTATGTAAAAACGACTTCTAGATAGTTGTGTAATAAATGTATGAATGTTATTATTTATATTAAAAAAAAATGTTAGATAATAAGTGCAACTTCTGGCATCAGACAGGTTGCCAACGTGAGGCCTGAGTTTGATTTCCATAGCAGGAAAAAGTGTTAAGGATTTTTTTGGCAGTTTCGATGACACACCGAACAATATGACAGATTTCATTTCTTCGTTTTCGTTTCGTGTTTATTTGTAGATATGGGTCTCGTACAATAGATATAACACAAATTCACAATTCAAGGGTAGGTAGATATCAATGAAGTTTAGTCCTAAAATTATAGCAGAAAGCATCCACAATATGACCATCAACTAAGCTAACAACTTATGTTCATCCACATGATGCAGCCATAGATTAACTACAAACATGATATTTTAATCATAAGTTCTTGGTAAAAAAAGACACAATTCAAACTTATTTAGTAATTTCTATCTGTGTACCAGTCATCATCGCACCTTTAAAATTAAAAAGTGTATAACCTGCTTTAAAGTTAAATGCAAAAAAAAAAAAAAAGAAAAATTCATCGATAAACCTAATATGGATTTTAAAATCTTAGTTCGATATTTAAATTGTATTATCTAGCCTGCAATGAGGCCCTTTGTGTCCACTTTATTTGCAAATAGAGGATGATTGATAAAAATTTATAAACTATACATAATAATCTATACATACAAATAAATAAAATTGAAGTGTCTGTTTGTAATGTTAAAATAACAGCTTTCTACTACATATATGCATATGAAAGTATATACGGTAGTTATAAAAAAAAAAACATTTTTTGTCAGTTTTGTGTATTTGTCTGTCTGTGTATCTGTTTGTTCCGCCTAATCTCCGAAATGGCTGGACCGATTTTGACGGTACTTTCACTGCCAGATAGCTGATGTTATAAGGAGTAACTTAGACTACTTTTATTTTAGAAAAAGAGTTAGGGTGAATACCTCGCATAAAATGCACGGGTTCGTAATCCACGCGGGCGAAGCCGCGCGCGGAAGCTAATATATATATACCAAGAGTTCATGTTAACTTAAACTAAAGCTTAAAATGAAAACATGACACATGATTACTCTGAAGTAACTAAGCTAGTCCTCTGCTAAAGTGAATTTGATTTAAGTTGGCCGTACTCTTCAAGAACTGAAGTAGGTACTTGTATAAAAATATTATGCTAATTTTAAACCATTCCTGAGAGTTCATAACATTTGTGCATTATGAAACTTTACATAAGTTATGTATGACCGAACATCAAACTTCGCCGTAAACTAGTCTTGTTGATATTATTTTGCTTATAGCTGACATTCTGAATACATTACTGAACCATAGCTTTGTATATTTTCTGCATCATGTTATAGCTTTAGGTGCTCAGCAGTTTGCTTTGCTTTATTGTAAAACGGTATATAAATGTTATATTTCAATTTAGCCATATGTGGATATTTCGGGACGACCCCCTAACTATGACTCACCTCTTGTCTTGCCCGTTGTGCCCTAAAGCCTGCACTATTGGAGGCATGTTATTGACGTGATTCTCTAAATCACTTTGGTTGGGATCAATATCGCCATGTTGATAATATAGTTTTCGTACATGTAAGTTGGGTTCATGATACTATAGTTTTGGGTATGATTTAGGTCTGAATTGAAGTACTGACAGATCAGGACAAAGCCACCAAGTCCTGTGCAGCTTTCTGTACATATCAAATGGACTGAAATACGAAACCTAGGGTTATACGAAACAATTATACTGGGTTAATTTGCGTACACACTGATTACTGCCAAGTCATTCGATCTACCATTTTGTTTCCAAATTGAATTTAATTAGTTTCACTGTGTTCCTTTACATAAACATGAGAAAAGGAAGATTGTGATCATCTATTTTTCAGTAAATGAAAAGGGAATAGACTAATTTGCAAGTTCGAAAAAATATTTTCTGTTCATTTTGAATGATTGATGTAAGTAAAAGAAATAATGAGATAATATGCGAGACATGTAAATTTATATTTTTAATTAGTATTGTGTGATATGCAACAGCATCAAAGGCATAGCATAGCATCCATTTAATAAATAGTAATCCTATGAAGACAGCAGAAACTCATTAAATTACTTAGGTCTGAATAAAATAATAATTACATAAATACAACATAGCATAAAGATTATGTTCCCCGAAGGGTATACACTGCAGGGCTAAGAAGGTTGTTTTTTGTTTTTTCATTTTACTCCCAGACTTCGCCGGAATCGTTAACAAGTAACATGTCACAGGAGAGTTCGTCTCCAATTGGACATATTCGAAACTCTATGCTGCTACTGTAAACAGAAACCTTAATAACAATTTAAACGACCTAGGAATCAAACTCATATACAACCACTTGATCAATCATCACCTGAAATATTAAAATGTTTTCAACTAGAGATAAAAAAATGTCTTGAATATTTTTAGTTTTTAGCTATGGGATCATAATGAAAATCATAATACCCAACGCTACCGCCAATGGAGCACTTTAGACGTACGAAAGCAACTTTCGTGATTTCCATATCAATATGGATGTGTGTGTGATATAAAAATAAGAGCATTTTATGTGCGGCGCAAAAGACCAGGTCGAGCTTTTCAGTATTTTCAACCCAACCAATATTGCCGTAGTGATGCTTCTTGTCATGTGTACCACGTTGTGTCACTTGACTACGTATTTCAAACTACTTTATTATTCATTTTTCAAAATAATAAAAGCTCTCAAACCTTATGAAATATGGAATTTAAAAAATAAAATTCACTCGAATTTTATGTGATAAAAATTTATGAGACTGGATTTATCAATTTTATTGATCAAAAGCTCTTTCATTATTTTTTATAAATTCAGTCCTTCCATCATTTTTATGATTATTTTGTTTTGCCGAAACGTTAAAACTAATCAAAATTTTTAATCGGCTTTGTCGGGTTATAGGTTATAGGTATGCGTAAAATCATCATACCAGCTTAAATCATATAGGTACTGTTGGCAATATAAATGGGCCTTATATGTGCTATGTTTGTTGAATAATCACTACCTAATTTCACCTCAGTTAGATGGACTTTATGAATATAAATAGCAGTTCACAAAATAGCACCCGACCATCTGATTACTTATTCAAAATGCATAGTACGAGCGCGAGACAATAATGCCATAATATACCTTGCCCAACCCTTTCACTATGATAATGTCACGCATAAAGATGAAGAATAAAAACTGAAATAAATAATCTTAGCATGAGAATCAATTCAGACCCTACATATCCTCGGACTGAAATCATAAAAAAAAAGACAAACTATGAATAAAACGAACGGAAATAAAAATAAGAATAAATACTGCTATATTTCGGATTTATGAAACACAGTAAGTTAAAAAATAGTATTACTAAAAACACAAAGCAATGAAATCAAACTCAAATCTTTATTACATTCATATGTACATAAGTAGTTACGGAAAATTTTGCTCGCTATACTTTTGGAACTAGATAAAACCGTATCTATAAATGAAGTAGGTACCTGACATATATTTTTTTCTTATTATCCATCTACGATTCATTGAGAGGACGTTCCGACCCTGTCAGCTCCGGATCTCATTAACCTTTACAAGTTCCTCGGAACCACTGCTTTCCTCGGTCTTCAATGGAAAAATAACTATCGGAAAAAGTTTTCACTACAAATGGAAATAGTTGAGGACAATATGAAAAAACAAACCACGCGGTTTTGTGAAGCTGACGCGTTTAAAAAGTCGCCAGCTTTTGAATTTTTTTTTACGTTTTTTAATATAATCCGAGTAGTTGCTTGTTCCAAACAATAACGACTTCAACTCGCAAAATAAGTTAAGGTAATCTGTGCACAACCTGTGATGTTGATTAAGCCAATTTAATCAACTTCATTAAGATAGTAGCTAGCTGAATAAAATAAGTATTGGGTTTTCCTTCATTAAAAACTCCTTCGAGCTCTCATGTTTCTTATTTGCTTGATATCTTTTTACTTTTATTTATTCTCTTTTATTAATCGTTTATTCTATTTTATTCTTTAACAAAAAAGAACCATTAGCTCAATAGTAAATTATAATCTTATCTACAAATTAATCATTTATGTGAATATTTCTGTTTGAAAGTAAAGTACATTGCATATTTTTAGTCTGGAAGCACTTCGTTAAAAAAGTCAAACAGATCTTTTTGTTCATTAAGACACTCACGGCATCCGTTTATCTGCGTATTACTTAGTCATAATACCTACTTAACAATTCTGAGATAGCAGGGTGACCCGACCTAAAGCAACGTTCTCATTGGGCGATTTAAATCGATCAACTTCAATTCGTTTGCCGAATTGCATGGCACAATCGAATTAGTAGCACACTCTTTTTCATTAAAAGTTGTAACTTTATCTTGTACTAGCTTCCGCCCACGGCTTCGGCCACATTGATTACAAACCCGTGCATTTTTCGAATCACACGTAGCGCCATTTAGCGTCCTAAAGCAATTATGATCGTCGAAAGGTAGTGTTCTTTCCCTAAGGAACAGTAATTATTTTGTGAATGAAAGGTACCCTATGTCCTTTTCTGTACTCCTGACAACGTATATGCAAAATTTCATGATAATCAGTTCAGTGGTTTAGGCGTGAAAAGGTAGCAAACAAACAAACAAACTTACTTGTGCATTTATAATATTAAGTTAGGATTTGATCGACTAAAAGTTGATCAACTGACTCGCCTCCTGAGATCCCGGCTTTAGGGATGCACCCACGGGATGTTCATGAAGAAAATATAATTGAAGTTTACACATATGATGTAAGAAATTAGCGTCTAATTTATTTCTCTTCATAAACTATGTATAGAATCAGGTCGGTATAATTACGATATCTTTTGATGTAGGTAGGAAATTTAAACAACGCCCACAAACAAAAAAGAATATTAGGCTTTGTTCTTAGTAAAATTCATTGTTGTTATGCAAAAACAATTATCTTCAACTGTGTAAAAACACTGATACCTACATTTTTTTTTTATAAAGAAAGCCCTGTTCGTAACGGTCTAAAAAGTCATTTCCATTATTATTATTTTAGCAGGAAACAGACATTGTAAAAAAATTGCCAATTACTCTAACAAATCCACCAACCCGTTTCGCAGAATTCGAACTTATAATCAATTTAGTTAAATAAACAATAAATGGGAACATACCTACTTGTAGTTTAATTACTGAGTCGAATTCAGTAACCTTTAACAGAGGCAGATAATTATTTATATATTGAATATGAAATTCGATTGAACCAAAGAAAAAATCTATTTCACGCTATTAAGGCTCAATTTTAAAGTCAATAAGTACGAGCTAATAGGCTCAACACATTTTTTTTAAAGAAATTATAACAGCTTCTTAATTATCTGTTCAAGTGGTTCATATAGCACGTGCTAGATTCGTGCTTTTTACTTTCAATTATTATTTTAAATCTCATTAAGAGTTTAGTCAAAAATAATGTTTTTTTTTAGCTATATATAAACTATGTATTCATTGAAATATATGATTAATTAATTTAATACAAAAGTCAGCGGTAACCACCTTAGATCGACCGATTTATCAATAACTGAAAAAATATTGTCAGGATAAACTTAATAATTATAGTGTCGATTTTAAAGCAAAATAAAATTTCTACTAAAAGGGCTTTGTAATAAACTGTCATAACTAAAATCACAAATATACCTATACATACTTACCTATTCGTAGTAATTATTTAGTAGGTATAACAAAACTGGTCCTAGGAAACGTATGAAATTATGAACACAGATACACGAATATGGTATGTTAAATGATTTATATATAATAAGAAGCGCGTGACCTTTCAATATAAAAATTAATAAAAAAAAACATTGTAACAATCAACAAAAATCAATCAATCGATTATACAAAACGCATAAAAATTTCTTTTTTTTTTACCAATTAGCTGCATTACATTTTATGTAGCTATATTACCGACTTCTTGACATAGCCTTTGTCTTTGAGATTCATATACAGATTCTAGCTCACAAAAACTTCAGCAGATCGCGACTTGATTTTCCCTCGCGCAATACGGGCTTGTCAAAGTAAAGCTAATTTAAACTTATGTCTACTAATAAAATAAAATGTTTATTTAATTACGGATTCTCTGAAACTGAATTGCATGTTAAGTTAAACTTAAATCATTCTCCTTCCAAATAATGTTGTGCAACAGGAGTTCCTGTCTAGAAAATTAGGGTAAAATGGAAATTGTTTAAATTTTTACGTGGAAGTATCGCTACATGAACTGGGTCAGTGAGCCAATGGCCGATTAGCGAAATTATCAGTTTCAGGGATCAAGAGCCCAAGTAATGGTTCACTTCGTAGTCTATCTGTCCGTCAAGAACCATTTTTATGGAACTAATACCTAGAGGTATCAAGTTGAAATTTAGCACAATTGTAATGTTTTAAATTAAAAATATAACTATGCTTGGTATTTTGTAAATATTTTCTATCCAATGACTTTTAATTGGATATTCAAGTTTGTCTGCCAGCACTCTTAAGGTGCCTTAGTGCCTGTGCCTGATACGGTGTAGTATGGAGGCAGACCTTTTTTAAATAATATTTAATTACTTACTAGCTTTTGCGCGCGCGACTTCGTATGCGTAGAATTTATAATCTGATATTTTCCTGCTGTAAAACGGAGCAATACGTTGGTGAAAACTGCATTCAATTCCATGCAGTGGTTTTTGCGTGATGCGTGTACAAACACAGACAGACAAAAATTTTAAAAACGTTTATTTTCGCTTCTGTTGCTCTAATAAAGACCTCTATACTAGTTTTTCTCCAATATCTATAATGTACAGACATCGGCCTCTTATAATTTTATTATACATTTTGTATAGATTACGGATATTTAATTATTACGAATCCACTAATAAAAGATTCGTCATAACCATAGACCGCATCCTACTATATTAGAGAGGGTTTAATGAACTCAGATTCTGTTGCACTATCCGGATTTAATCAGCATCCATCTTTGCCGTCGACTACAATAAGACGCCTGTCTGCCGCAGTATGATGAGCAGCTGTTTCAAATTGAGGCATTGCCATAAATTGATGCTTGTACGATCAAAAATCATAAGTATATGCTTTGCATATAGTTATGAATTATTAGAAGAATATATGTGATAACGTTAAAAAAAATACCATCTTGAGAAAACCTGCACACCTTAGTTCTCAGAATGTTTTGGTCCTATAATTGTGAGAAGAGGCCCATCCCATAGGTACCCAGCATGAGCTCAGTAAAGGACGGAATTATTCTTAGGTACTACAATTAACTATACTTACAATGAAAGTATTCGTATACGTAGAAAATCGGCAATTGGAATATTGTTTTTCCGGCCGGTTAATAATTGCCGGCCGGCGCTTGTATAAAGAATAAAAATGCAATACAAAAATAAGCAGCAAACATTTTTACTGTGGGTTTCATTCTGAATTCAGGTTCTATCTATTTTTTGCACGTTTTGTTTCAGTTCAACCTAACCCGATGCGAATATAATTTCATAGTGGAGACATTGTCAACAATCAAAGGATTTTGACGCGACTAAAAATATGTTAAAACGTAAAATGATGAACACGAATATAAAATCCTTTCAAATATTATGAGCCGTAACTGCACTCATTATTTAATTCACTACTTAAAGTGATTCTAGGTACAACAACAAAGCCGAATAAACTTGTTACGAAAAATATAAAAACATCCTCAATTCGTTAGATGAAACCTAACAGCATTAAAAACAAATCTCTACTATGAGAGTTGACACGTGTTTCCACATTTATTCAACGCGCAGACAGGGAACATATTCCTTTTATTACCTTTACGGTACAGTGAACAAGATAACAATGAAGGTTAAAGAGAATTGAGTGGTACGACGCACCTGTTAAATAATATATGCCTTCTAAGGATTTTTATAATACACAGCGACTCGCTTTCACCCGCGGCTTCACCCCTGGTTAGTGGCTTTGTTCCTATTTTACCTGATACCAGTATGTTTTATTAACCTGTACCACTAGTGTAAGTTTCTTTTGATAAATTCGATTTATTACATCGAAAACGTTCGGCACTCCGATTGGTGGAGAGCACGAAACGGACCAATCGGAGCGCCGAACGCGTTCGATGTAGTAAATCGGATTTGTCAAAAGAAACTTACACTAGGGGTACTGTACAACATTCGATAATAACTCTTCCCTGTGACACCTTAGCTAAACCTCAGTGGCGCAAACTTAATGAAACCTACTATATAAAATTGACATCAAATAATGACGATAAGGCATTTAGTGAATCAATCAATTTATCTGAATCAGATATTTTCTAATACAAACTTCAATACCCCGTAGCATTACGGTTTGATATACGATTCGATATACGAAACAAACTAAAGCGAAAGAATTTCTGAAATCAGTTTTGTGTTCTAAGAGATTATTTCAAACTCACGCTTTATATATACATATATAAGAGATAAGTAATTGTACTTATAGGCCTGAATCACATTTACCAGTATTGATTCATATA
Organism: Shargacucullia verbasci; assembly: GCA_947562105.1. NCBI lineage: Eukaryota > Metazoa > Arthropoda > Insecta > Lepidoptera > Noctuidae > Shargacucullia > Shargacucullia verbasci. The sequence continues at coordinate 3,258,550 of OX387279.1, forward strand.
TTATAATTATTTATTGAAGAATCTATTGAAGAACAGAGCAAGTCAATGCGGTGCGGTAGGCACTACAAAAGAAAAAGAAATGTATATGTGGCTGAACCTTTGCGTTGCGGTGTACGAAGCTTCACAGTAACTACGTCACCGATATTGTATTATATGTTGGCAATCTAACCGTAATACTATTATCTAATATATCAATAATTCTATCCGCGCGGCTATCAAATGACTCGTCTGCGAGGAAACATAATTGCACAAAACATGTTATTTTAATAGATTAAAACAATGGAATGTGAAAGTGAAAAAATAAGATAAAAAAAATTAAACACTGATAATTGTGATAAAAATATCACCAATAAACATTACGTATGACCAACATCAGGAACGGCTATTTGAAAATTTATAATAACTAAAAAACAGAAAACAAACAAACACAACAAAACATCTATTATGTTTAATAAATACACAATTCCATTGCTGTTAAGTTAATCCGAAGCAATAACAAAACTTTGAACACAAACAAAATGTGCAATGAAAGTGGGCCCATGCAACCCGCAGACAAGGGTAGCGGAAATTGAGCGGAACCACTCTAACCACCCCAGTTCGTCCCACACATCTACATAACATAATATGCATTTAAATTAGTCGGCTATGTGTCTAACTCTGTTCACTGATCTAATTTGATTTCGTACTTCATTTCTATTCTTATACAACACAATTTATACGTATCCAATAAGGTTTTACTGGAACACAGACGAGCTTTTATTTAGCTTAGTAAAGTTATAGCGGTTAACATTCTGATGATGATGGATTGTATTCAAGCCCGTTTAAATTTAGCTTTAGTTGAAGTATTGAATAACATACCTTAAATTTTTCGTAGCGCATAATGTCCTTTTCTCAAAACGTCCTTTCTCATAATGACTTTTATGTTGATGCGATTCACTGATAAACGACAATTGGAGCTCATTTAACCTCAAGCTTAAAGCTTCCAACTTTATAGTTTATTCCTAAGTATTCCATTATAAATGTGAGTGAGATCTAGGTTGAACGCTCGTAATTTCATTAATTCTCACGATTACTGCTTACCCATGCTTACCCTCTGTTGCGACAGGTCAGCTCAAAGAGGTATGGCACTTTCTTCAAAAGGCTTTACCACCCTATATTTGTCTCACATAACCTACCTTACTATAATCTGTATGAACTTTAAAACAGACCGTGACCCCTGAGTTTGTTTCGGCGTTTCTCCTCAAGGATAGTCATAGGAAATGTCGACGATATCAAGTTTGAAAAATACGTGTAAAAGTGATGGAAAAGTCTTAATTACAAAAATAAAACATTAAATTTCATTTCAATTTCATTTCAATTTCGTTTCAATTTCATTTCGATTTCATTTCAATTTCATTTCAATTTCATTTCAATTTCATTTCAATTTCATTTCAATTTCATTTCAATTTCATTTCAATTTCATTTCAATTTCATTTCAATTTCATTTCAATTTCATTTCAATTTCATTTCAATTTCATTTCAATTTCATTTCAATTTCATTTCAATTTCATTTCAATTTCATTTCAATTTCATTTCAATTTCATTTCAATTTCATTTCAATTTCATTTCAATTTCATTTCAATTTCATTTCAATTTCATTTCAATTTCATTTCAATTTCATTTCAATTTCATTTCAATTTCATTTCAATTTCATTTCAATTTCATTTCAATTTCATTTCAATTTCATTTCAATTTCATTTCAATTTCATTTCAATTTCATTTCAATTTCATTTCAATTTCATTTCAATTTCATTTCAATTTCATTTCAATTTCATTTCAATTTCATTTCAATTTCAATTTCATTTCAATTTCATTTCAATTTCAATTTCATTTCAATTTCATTTCAATTTCATTTCAATTTCATTTCGATCATCAATCGTCAATCGAAATAAACACGATACCAAGTAACTGAAATTGCTTACAACATTGCTAAGAAAGGTTTAATATGCTCAACATTAACAGCTGATCTCATATAATTTGGAAGTAAGATATAAAGTTTTTTTAAGCACAAGACCAACTTACACGAGTACACTTTACCCTTCAAATTAAAACATCGTTAGAGGTACGATACTCATCCCCTTAAACGTACCACCGGAAATTGCCATTACTGAGGCACCACGTGTAACTAACGATAAGATTAAAGTACAAGATTCATGTATTGGTTTTAAGTTTTATCTAGTTGAAAATAGCGTACAAATCTTAATTAATAACAAGGTATTAATTATGCCAATATTTTTTGACGTTTCACTGCCTCTTTATCTGCATCTTAAATATAGGTAACGAAATGAAATCAAATTGTTTATTTTGTAATTAGGATTTTACAATCACTTTTTCACATCTTTTTTTTATATATAATGGCGTCGGCATTTCCTATGAGTATCCTTGAGAAGAAACGCCGAAACAAATTCAGGTCGACGTCTATTTAATAGTCCAAACAGACTTAACACGTTGTAACGTTTTAATCGTCAATATCTCCTGGACTTCCCCGCGCTCCAGGTGGCCTACTTGAACGAAGATTCTAAGACTTTTACCAGCTCAATGAAACGTACCCACAGAGCAACGCTACGTGTGCTGAATAGATTTCTATGAGACGTTTTAATATTGCACAAGGCCCCGGCATTTTTATTGAAATCGCTTTAGGAGATGATTCGAATGTAGGTACGTACCTACATATATTAAAGAAGACACATGAAGATATATATGTATGTTGTCTGGGTAGGTACTTTTAATGTAGACCTCATTTTAGTAGATTCCAAATAGCCAATTTACAAAACTATTCATTTAAATTTGGAACGGAAAACTTGGCTAAATATCGTGTATAAATCACATTTTATCCTAAAATCATGCTTTAAATTTTCATGAAACTTGTATACGTTTCTGCATACGACGCTACTAATAAAACCTAGATTATTAATCAGCTACACATAATTAGTTTTAACCGTAATTTAGTTTTGTAACTAGTTTAGATTTTTTTTAATAAGGTTTTATATATTAAAACCTTATTAAAAACGCTAGAAAGTAAAAACGTTTTATCTCTCATACATACTAAACAGATGCTGTAATTAATTATAGGTCTAGTACCTTTAATTCTCAAGTCAAAGGTGTCAATTAAATTACGACAGTTCTAAACAACTTGAACTTTTAGGAACATAAGTACAAATTACATAAATAACAGAACAATTAATTCAAAACCTACTACAAGTATGTATTTATAGCCGTAGACAATAGCCAAGTCCGCTACGACGCCTACGCCGTAGACCGACGTCCAAAGCGCGCGGGTTAGCGAACCGTAAAGCACGCGTCAGAAATACTTTGGGCTCAAGACTGAACTTGAACTTTGGTAAGGTCTACGTCCTCCATTAATGAACCGATTATTAATCAGAAATCTCACTATAGTGAAGTAAAAATTTATGAAGAAATTAAATATTTTGCAGCTCATTGGTTTAGCTATTTCATTGGTCTCGTGGTCGCAAGCGTGACTGCTAAGTATGAGGTCCTGAGTTCGATTCCGTAGTCGTAAAGTGTTATTGGTTTTTTCTATATGGAAATTCTCAGTCACTGCACAGCGTCTGGAACTGTGCTCGGTATATGGCAATAGGCTCGCCCCCTATTACATGGAACTCAATAACAGCATTGGCAAATGTCGGTGTACAATAGTACATCTCTGCTTAACCCTTCGGGGGATAAAAGCGTAATGCTATGTTATGTTAAGTTAATTCATTTTAATATGCAAACACAACACGAAAACCCTAGCATACCGCAAAACACTGACAATTTACTCAAGTGATATTGTATTAAATTATCAAAACCTCCATTTCAATCTCTAATATTAAATGCACCTACATGGAACCATAGACTTAGAATTTCGCCAATGTACCACTGACATTTACTCTTGACATTGACACTGACGTTTTACTTACGTGATATTGTATTCCGATAATTGCAAGTATTGATCCAGTATCACGAGTTCGAATACAAGCCCAGGTTAAAAAGCAGTCAATACTAAATACGGAACTCTCCCAGACTGACGAGGCCGTATTCGCTGATTGATCTAATCACCCACCTAACTAGATGATGACTATTTGTGACCGCAAAGGGTTGAAAATGCAAGCAAAATATTAAATGAGTATTATGTAATTTTTCTTTAATGTTCTAACAGTGGCGGTCCGAGAGGTGTTGTCCTAAAAATTTGTTGAGGAAAATTTTAATTCAATCAAATTCCTGCTTCAAACGTCTAAACAATGAAATCAAAAATAGGTAATAGGTTAATTTTTTTTTTATAATAAATTCTAATTTGCTTAACTTTAACACCCCCCCCCCTCCCCGTTATATGATCCCTAAACTGTTAGGCCGCGACCGCCTGTATTCTAATCCTAATATTGTAATAATTACTCGACCGAAAAATATTAGTGGATTGTATTGTAGTCACTCATCGATTTTACATAATAAAAACTTCAAACAGCTTCAAACTTCTTTAGGTTTTTGGTCCACATATTTACATTTTTTGCAAACGCCAATCTTTCTACTTTATTATGCCTTTTTACTCACTATAACCACCCTCGGTACCCGTCTTCAGTAAATGCCGGTTACCGTGTCTATTGGATGTATATTTGTCCAAACACTGCATGTCCCAGATGAGAACGGAAATCAGATAACCCAACAAGCCTAGTAAGTCTAAGCTAGTTTTTATACCGGTGAAATGAAATTTTCTCGTCTCGACGGTTCTCCAATTTAAAAAGGGAAACACTACAATCCGGTTAGTTAGCTAGCTAGTACAAATATTGGAAAAAGACAAACACGCAATATGCGGTTCGCCTGTTGCAGCTGCAGGCTACAACTCTCAGGTCGGAACATTATTCCGCTACTTTCAATTATAACCGTTTCAAATACAAACGCTACTTCTTTATGCATTGCCGCGCTAGACCCAATGGACCTCTTGATAGTTGCATTCTATCGCAAAAGCAACTTAACGTTTACCTGGAAATACAATTAAAAAGTTTTCGATGGAAAAACAATAGATATAAAGCGTTATTATGAAACTGAATCTACCTACATAAAACGTCACATTAACTAACTATTATTATGTGCCGGTCAGGCTAGGAACCCGCAGTAAACGCTGCTTCTCCCCGGTTCGCATATTGACAATAATGGTTCATTTTACTTGCGGACAGTAAAATATTTTAACAGGCGTAAGTAAATTTCCCATAAAAAACATTTCGTAAGCTAAATCACCGATAGCTTCCTACCTACGGATGAGAAGGTTGCAATTCCAATTTTAATTTAATGGCTCAATCGTGGTGTGACGATGATTCTGCCAATGTCAAGGTTGAATAAAACAAGCATGTGTATGTTGAGGATGGGCGGTGACGAATAACGAATAATAGGACAAATGTATGCAGATGACGGCAGATAATATTACTATGATAAAAAAAAAATGACAACGAGCTGTCAAAGTTACTTATGATATTGGTCGGTTGTGTACTAATAATGTATTGCATGTTTTGCGTTATTTATTGAAAATAATTGGAAAATGTTTCCTTCAGATAGTAAAATAAGTGGTTTAGAAAAGCTTAAGAAGGATTCATAGAACAATCAAATACGTAACGAGAGTTGACCATTTTAATATCTTTTATTACGATTCACGATTGCGTTTTGCTCATATCAGCAGCCCAAATAAACAAAGTTAATTTTTTTATTTAAATAAAAAGATTTCAACAATTCTACTAAAAAAAAGTTAAGTTAAATTTCCGCAAGAAATTGTCCATGCCTATGCATAAAATAACAAAACATGCATTCGTTTTTATGTTTATTTCGAAAGTCTCAATGGAAGGCTTTCTGAGTAACCAACAACTGTTCGTCGCAGGTAAATGACGCACAACCTTTTAAGAACGCCTTTTATGATTCGTTACTCGTAACTTAAAAACGAATAGTAGCTCTTGTACAAAGACGATTATAGGAACCGGGCATTAATATATATTTGAGATATATTCGAGATTGACATATGATAGATAGCTATTTTTAGTTACAAGCCTCTCCTAACTCCTAAATTTTCTTTTTATTTAATGCGCACACACTTGAGCTCTATAATATCTCCTGCGTAGCTGGCTAATCTCCGGTGAGATTGGCCGCCATGACCGAAATTCGGTCAGTTGGACGTAGCAAAAAATAATAAATAAACTATAATACAACAACTCCAAAAAGGTGTCGAGCTCCATTCTCTAGACATATTCCAACATACCTATTTGTGCATATTAGCAAGTGCTCAAAAGATTTTCACTCCTATAGAAAAGAACGTCGACAAAAGCCGCTTTAAATACCTTAAAAATAAAATACGTAGACCCAGGCATCATGGAATGGCGTTCCATTTCAAACCTAATTTCTAGGCACAGAAAGTAATTTATTATTCAACGTGTACGTCAATCTCGTTACGTTTCTCATGACACTCAACATCAACACAACACCCGTTTTACAATAGGTAAGGAAAGCTTATTGTTTAAAATTTTATCAGACTGATTTAATACCTTTGGAAATTTTAAGCACATTATGTTAACATACACGATATGTTCATGAAAGCGATAGACTTTAAAAGGTTGTTCTATTTAGTTTTATCATCTCACATTTACAGATGTATTCTACATGCTGTGTCCACAGCTTTCGTTTATTGTTTACGTTGTGAGAAAACGTGTACTCAGAATCATCATCATCATCAGCCAGAAGACGTCCACAGCTGAACGAAGGCCCTGTACTTAGGATACTTGTCAAAAATGTTTTCTTGTTTCATATACACACATATACATACATATATATACATGTTTTGTGTTGTTGATAGAATTTTCTACTTGTATGAAGTCAAATGTATTTTGTATACCCAGCTTAGTTTTTACTACAATTATTCTGTGATCGGATATGCATTGTGCCACAATTTGCATTAAAATACTTGCAACTTGTCTATAACATGACATAATGGTGGCCATGTTTTTGATAAGTATTTTACAAGATTTGTTGGTAACAGTATTGAAACATGATTGTGGGTGTAAACGAAGGGTAACACGACTGGCCTTTATTTTTTTATTATCACACGTCATCGTATCATCATAACTATGTAGGTATAACTTAGTTTCATTTGTGGCAAGCAAAAATATCTGATTATAAATCCGAATTAGGAAATGTGTGCTACCTACAAAAGGTTGCTGTGTCAGAAAACCAATTGTACATTTTGTACCTGGCAAATAAATATTTATATATTCTATACAACACATGATATAATTACTAGTACCTATCATGTGTACTACCCGGTAACTAATACATAACGCGTATTAAATGCTTAACTCAGTACAGTAGATCACAATAGACTGCAATCTGATTTTGTGTGTAATATGCGTTGCCTGCTAGCTATCCAGCTTAAATGATACTAATGCTATACACAATAGATACATTCGGCGACACTTACATGTGAACTTTTCGATAATATGAAATTAAATTATCAAAGAAAAATAATTGTTCTTTATACTTGTCGACAAATTTACAATATTGTATTTAAAGATGTAAACTAATTTCTTAGCACTAACTTTATGCAAACGGTACAATGACAAATAAGTACTGCAGTATTATTAATATATTACTACCTAAAACTTACTGTCCGCCAACCCTAACCCTTCTCATTCTGAGAAGAGACCCTTGCCCAACAGTGGGACAGTCATAAGTTGAATGTATTTATTTATTTAAAACTTATTTTTGTCCGGATGTTTGTGTTTCTAGCCTCTGTAGGTCTCTTGCCGCGCAGAATTCAAGACCTATTGATCAATTGCAGCGTAAAACGGACCAATTTGTATTTATAATACAATTTTATCCTATTCTCGAGATAGTAGATCCATTTAATAGACTTTCTAAAATTTAGGCGCTATGTAGGCTTTGCGTATCATCCGCCCTTTAGCCTGTTGCTACACTTTATAATGCTGAACCGCGAACCGTAGAACTCCGACAGTAATGAATAACTACACTCGCTTAGCCACTGCGCCAAACGTGCCGCCAGAATGGTCCTTTATCACCAACACAATCTAGGTATTAAGTACCTACTGCACGAGTTTAGTTAGACAATTGGACTTAAATATGATGAAAAATAAAATAAAAGATAATCCCGTCTAGATCTAGATCAAGCAAATATTTTGTTACAACACCACTAAATCTAACTCGGACGGTACGGTTGGTAGTTGAGTAATCGACTGCTATACAGTTATGGTATATTCCATGGGTTCCATTCCCGCAGGGAACAAATATTTTTATGATCAACGGATAGTTATTTCTGGTCTGGATGTTTGTGCGTGTGAATTTGAACAATTTGAATATATTGAAGACGATGATAAAACTAGTTTTCAGTATCGCATCTCTATTACTATCAATCCAATAAAAATAAATATTTTAATTTTCTATTATTGCAGAATTATAAAAAACCTTAAATCAAAAGTCTATTGACAATAAGTATTGTGTTCCAATGAGAGCACGTATCGGATGTATCGCTACCTTTTATAATAATTAATAATAATAATTTAATAACGATTACCAACCTTATTTGCGCCCCAAAAACACGCCATCCATAGTTCTTGAAAGCAACGTGACAGTACTAATGGCTCAGTAATACAAATTAGTTTTTACTACCGCGACACGTTCATAAGTTAGACTCTTTTAAGCTACATTGTACTCACATAATTTTTGTTCGAGATCAATGTGTAAATTAATATTGTATATTTAATTCCGAGTTTAAAAGAGTAACCATGGAGTTTCTTGCCCGTTCTTCTCCATTGGAAATCAACACTTTGGAACGTGGCATCTAGAGTCTGACTATTCATAAGTGCCTGTAAATGGTTTACATGAATAAAAATATATTTGAATTTGAATTTGAAAATATAGATAAAATATTGAAGCGCAAAAAAAAAAATCTTCATTAAATTCAATTGCAACAAACTATACTCCTAAGTATCCAGAGATACTACATTACGTAAATCGACTAAACAACAAGCACGATTTCTTGTAAAATTAATTGTAGAAGTCGCTAAGTATATACGCTTTACGATACAAAGACTAAAGTATATATATATCTGTAACTATAAATAAATCTATATCAGTAGAGTCCATATATTTGAATCAGTTCGTATCCAATTCAATTACAACCATTTATGAAACATACCCACATATTAAATCTTATATCTGTCCACGTACCTCCGTCAACCTCGCCTATATACGTCCTTTCAATAAAGGTCGTAATCGCTTACACGAGCCGTCAACATTTCTTCAAATTTTTACCCGATTGAAATAGCTTATAGCATATTCGTTCGATTTTCGTGGCATAGTCAGAGTCGGAGATAATAGAACCTATGGTGTAGGACCTTAAGACCCCAGGTTCTTTGAATACTTTACTTTAGTAAAGTAAGGTTTAGTTATGGAAAGCGATGCTATAAGCAGAACGATACAAAGATTGAAATATGACTAAAGCCTTACCTTACAACGTACAATACAAAGATTGAAATATGACTAAAGCCTTACCTTACAACGAACGATACAAAGAATGAAATATTACTAAAGCCTTACCTAACAACGAACTATACAAAAATTAAAATATTACTAAAGAATATTAATTGCAGAATTTGTTTATCAAATTTTACTTTTTATTTTTATTTTTTATTGAATTTGATTTAAAGGAACTGTTACATATTATAATTTTACACACATTAGAAGTGCTCTTATTATAATTTATTTGAGACTGTGCCAAGAGTCACTGTTTTCATCCCTGGACAAAAAATATACTTGGTCTGTAGATATTTTCTGACTGTAATATTTTGAGTCTTTAAACTGTAAAGGATGATATATTTAGCCGTTTTTTCTATATTACACGTAAATAGCGCAATAATATTACCCTAGTTACGTGTAATATAGAAAAAACGGCTAAATAATGCATCCCGTAAGAAAAGATACAACTCATTTTGTTTTAAATGTCAAAAGCCCCTTTTACTTAGAAAAGGTTATTCAGCGGTTGAAAAATAAGAAATTCATTGCGAAGAACCACCTTGTTGGGATAAAAATAGAATTCATCAGTTTTCTTTAGAACTTTATTTAATTACGATAGTTTTGTTCCGTTGTTCTCCGTTGAAGCTGCAAGGACTTCCCGTCGCAGTGGCGAGCCGCCGACTGATTGATGAAACTTGCAATTCGATATTTGCATAGTACACAAGAGCTCCAAATCAGTTTTATTTGAATGAAAAATTCAAGTAAAATACTTAAAAACTTGCTTTTGAGCTAATTTTAGGTTTATTTTACTAGCTATATAGAAATTCGTGACATTATTACATCATAAAAAGTTAACATTTTAAATATTCATCGAAGCTGCACAGTCTGCCCGTCGCAACAGCGAAGCACCAACTGATGGGTGAATGAGATAGTATTACACTCTGGCTAATAGTATGTGAACGCCATCTCACTTCATTTTTACAAAAGTAAAGTTACCCACTGATTTTCATGTAACCGGCCTCCGTTTATAGATATATATTATTGTTTATTTATTTCCCTTTATGACTTATTGACAACGTTAAAAAACTATTTTTTAGACAGTCGACCGTTGAGCAGTACGGTCCTCCCATCGCAACGGCGGGCCGCCAACTGATGGTGCAACGTGCAATATTTCACGAGAAGTGAGACAGAGCTAGAGCCGTTTCATTATAATAACTTTCATAATACCTAGACACGCGTTACGTACACGGCGCACTTTCATATTTTTATGAGTTATACAATAAAAAGATAACATATCAAATTTATGGAGGTTTTGAATACGCGGTTGTATGAATAGGTATTTGTAATATTATAGAAAGCCTCTTAAGTATTTGGTGCTTTTGGTCAAGTTCTCGCTCTAACATCTATAAAATATATGAGGTCGTCTAAACGCTCGCTGAGACGCTCTAGATGCTATTGTATGTATATCAAACAAATACGTTGTAATTTGTAATTGTTGTTTTCAGTTTAAGCACCTCCGGATAATTGACATCAAATATGAGTAAGGAAACACAATTAAGTCGGTCGTTGCCACAAGTCTTTAACTCATATCAATTGTATTGTAAACAAGAACTGAACCCGAACTGAACTCTCAGTGAATAATAGGATACAAGGTGCCCATTACCTAAAATTGGAATAAACTCTCACGGGAAATATGGTCCTATTTAGTGGTACTATTGCTTAAGACAAGGTTCATTTTCCTATTCACTATACAAGGTTACTTTTGAATTAGCTAGCGAAACATCACAGACGTGTTAGGTATCGTTATCTTAATATACAGAAACCGTTGTTGTAAATATATTACCAAAGTAATTGTACAAAAATGTTTTTAATAAAAAATATGCTTACACAAACGATCTTATGATGGCAAACCTTTCTGTATATAAACTCATCTTAAAACTTTATAAATATTTCACATCTTGCCCCATTTTGGGCACCAGGTGGCGATGAATGCGAATACGGCGGGCCGCTCCGGGAGGCAGTACCCGAGGCTCTCGAGTAAAGATGGGGTCTTTAGCACTGAATCGTGGAAATCACTAAAATTTATAATTCCATCCAAATCGGCATCCATACGCTTCAACATAATGTCAACCAACTCCTGCAATAAGATACACATCTTGTTAGATACTATGTAAATAGTTGCCAGCCTAACTATGACGCCCTGAAGTAGGATTATTTGTAAATGTCTTTGTTTCTGAGTAAAAATAATGGTCGAATACATAAATATTCAAAAATAAATTATAAATCATGACTAATGCAATTGAATGCAACGGCACGGTTGGCGCAGTGTGTTGAGAGATCGACTGCTGCGCTAGGTGTCGCGGGTTCGATTCCCGCACGGAACAAATATTTGTATGATCTACAGATAGTTGTTTCGGGTCTGGTTGTGTGTGTATGTGACATGTATGTTTGTAAACTGTACCCACGACACAGGAAAAATCCTAGTGTGGGGCAATGTTTTTTTTTTAAAAAGTAAAGTAAGTAAAGTAAGTATTGTAATTTTCCGAAACATTTATGTAATTATATGAAATAGTTTTAAATGAAGCAATAACAGGATTAGGAACATAATTCTCAAAGGACTCTACAATAAAACCTTCACATGCATCAAAACGTAACATATACTTCTAAGCAGTTAAACACGAAACATTCTCTCGTGTCATGCACAACGGATCCCCCGGGAAAATCTTGTGCTACGCCGTAGCTCCTCGCTACGCTCTCTCGTAGCGGTCCTAAGCGAACTTAGCTAGGACCTAAATTACGTAAACTCGTAAAACTTTACAAAGACTAGTAACGGAACAGATGGTACTTGTCGCAAACTTTATTTAGGGAACGTCCCTATAAATAAAATAGTGTAGTGAGTGGAATAATATTTATATAAGGTAAACCGGTTAGTGCAAATCTTCAAAGATCGCCTCTATTGCAATCCTCATATCATCCGATCGACTTTTAATTTGTTCAGGTTGTGGTGAGATGCTTTGTTGGTTAGCCCGCATTCTGTGGAGACCACTGATTAGATTAGATTTCTAGAGCTTACTTTTCTGATGCAAAAGCAATGTCGTAGCACAGAATACCTACCAAATTATAATTTTAATTACGTGTGTGTTGTTTGAAGCAAATATTACCACAATTATTTGTATAATGTATTCTTAAACATTAAAGCATTTACAATACACAAAATTGATATTTGATAGTTAAACAAATTTAAAAGTCTCTGCAAATTACGTTAATATTTTCAAAACATTTATTTTTTAAATTTATATATTATTTATTTAAATATGTGTTTTTGTTTTTGTGTATCGTGTTTTGCATATATAAAATTAAACTGTAAAATGTAATAAACATTACACTGACGCAAGTAACAATGAAGCTGCAGTTTAAAAAATAAGTCAATAAGAAGACAGATAAGGAACTAAGGCGGATACATAACGCGCTTAAGCTAATTATTGTTATGAAAAAACAAATAGTACTTTGCTCGGATAGTAAGGCCGATTGAAGTAAATAATTATAATTTTATAAGGGGGAAGCGATTTGTCGCTATTAAACAATATTGTTCATTGTACCACTCATAGCAATTAGACCGCCTATTGTATTGTTTTTTGGTCATGAGTATTTTCTATTTATCGGCATGCAATTACTTTTAAGTATTCTGTGCACAATAGAGTGTACTATATTATAAAAATCACAATCATCATCATCATCATCAGCCAGAAGACGTCCACTGCTGAACGAAGGCCTCCCCCAAGGGGGGGTTTGCCATAATCCCCACGCTTGGCAGGCGGCTTGGGGATCGCAGTGGCTCATCGATTAGTGAGAGGACGCTGCTGCCCGTCCTCCGGTGTCTGGCCGCAGTTTTAAGACGTACCCGGGTCATTCAAAAATCACAATACAAGTAATAATATTATCACGGCAGCGCTGCATTTGGATTAATTTGACTCTTGTGGATTGTGATTAATTGGGATTAGTTTAGATTTAGATTAATATATATAGATAAATATAATATTATATACTTTGCCCTGCAGTGGGACTGTACAGGCTTATGATAATAATTTGTTTCGAACTTGTCTCCAAAATAGAATTTCAGACCCGTTACATAGGCCTTAGACAAGCGCCCATATTAAATATACCTTTTTCGAACACCAACTACAGACGAAACGCATTCTTCTCACGCAGTGCAGTTGGTTTTAATAATCTTTCCTCACATCCTGACATTGATTTGTTCAGCATTAGTCCAAGCGCAATAAAGGGCATGTTCAATAAAGACTATTTTGGAAAAAATCGTAATTTAGCAGCATCTCAATTAATTTTAAATTTAAATTTTATTGTGAATTTTTTTTTTTACATTTTTAATTTTATATTGACATCCAAGTATTCTTTAAAAGAAATTGTCTCATAGTATGTTTATTTTAGATTTACCTTAGGTACTGAACTGCATACATGAAGAAGCTTGTTATTAGCAATTTATATAACACAATGTACCCTATTTTACATTCCATATTAGTCTGTAAGCTTTCCGAGAAATAAATAAATAAACAACAATATATATACCTACATATATGTATAATATATTGATCAATTCTCATGCGAATCTTGGTGACCAGACGATGAGTCCTTTTCTGTTGCCGCAAAAAAAGCTTTACTGCTGCTTATTCAAAATAACCTTAATGTCGCCAACACAATTTAAAATAACAGACATGCTACATATGTTCACACAGCGGTTCAGTATTACAGAACCGTTATTTTCGGATCCTACGGTGCTGCATGTGATATTCACACACATTCTGTGGGGACTCATTTTTTAGAAAACGACCGCACTGCTTTTACTATACCCGCGTCCTGCTTTAGTTGACAAAACGGAATGATACATTTTCCACTAGATCCGATACCGTAGTGTATGTGACTCGCTCAGTCTACTGGATACGCCATCACCCACCGATATAAAAAAGGATCATATAAAGAGTTTGTGCGTGAAAAAGTTATTCAATAAATAATAGCTACTGCAAAATAAGAAAAATAAAATATCCTTAAATAAAAATATTCCTATTAAATATTATAATACTTTGAAAGTCTTGGGTTCACTGTTATGATATGAAGTTAAAGCGATTAAAAGCAGTGATATTTTAATTTGCCTTTGTTGATATTCTCACGTTTGTTTTTCTTTCAAAGTTTACTCAATGTTTAAGTGTTAAAGTGAAGAATTTGACCTATTAACATGATTTCTAAGGAAACGATATTTTATATTACCAACTAAAAAACTACGTTACGAATGTTCAGGGCAAGCAGTAAACCATCAGATGACCCGCAAGCAAGCATACATTATTCTAACAATATAAAAAAAATAAACCTTCATAACAACAAAAAATGTCTTGTACAAATTTAATAAATACCGAGTAGGCATTAGCCTAGAGATCGCAAGCTGACCTGATGGGCGTGAGGTCCTAAATCCGATATAGGTATGGTGAAATGCTCGGTAGCTCCACAGATAATATAATACTATACTAGTACAGATTAGGATGTTACGGAACTTCGATTTCAAATCCTCGGTACCGGTGCCGGATTCGGAGGAGTAATTTTAATCGGAGGTTGATTAAAATTACTCCTCCGAATCCGGCACCGGTTCCGATACATCAAAACGATGGTATATATCGGAGTTACAAGTTACGACTTGCTATCGCTGCAGCGCTACCGAGCGCATTCTATGTAACACTAACATCTGACGGAGTATGTGTGTTCTGTGCAACTGACGAACGAAGAGTGAACGAGTTGTGACAAGTTTCTTCTTTCTTGTTTATTTGCATTTTACATTCATAGATTTGCTCCGACTCTGATTTACTTCCGACTCCGCGGAGGTCACTACGAAAACCTCCGGCTACGATTCCGCCTCCGATAAATCCACCTCTGTAACATCCCTAGTACAGATACCCAATCCCATACAAAAAAAATTACACCTCTCTAAGTCTGGCTATTTAAGTGGCTATTTTCATTATATATATATACACTAGCCTCTACTCGCGGCTCCGTCTGCGTTTTCCCGGGGTAAAATGTAACATATGTGCTATTCCAAACTATAATCTATCTCTGTGCCAAATTTCATCCAGATCCGTTCAGCCATTTTTGCGTAAAAGAGTAACAAACATACATACATCCGTCCATCCTCACAAACTTTCGCATTTATATTTACAGTAGGATAGGATAGGATAGGATGGTAGGATATTGATATAGTTCTGAGAACAAACAATCTTCTTAGATCTAAAATCTATTGGTAAAACCTATCTTATCAAATTGCCTTCTATAAGCATAACCGAATCCAGCCAGTCGCCTTGTGGCCGAAATTCGACCGTATCAATTTTTAAGTTTGAATATTATTGAGGTTCCTTTCAAAGAGTTTGTCAAAGAGTATATATTTCTGTAATCATTGCAAATATTTTATTTTAAATTTTCTTCTATTACGTCAGTTGCGACATTGATTTGACATTTCACATTGGCAGTATGAACGTAAACAAACTTACATTCGTATTTATAATATTAATTAGGATTCTTTTCCGTGGGAATACGGGGATAAAATATAGCCTATTTTTTTTTTAATTTTAGTCCCTGATAACGTTGCTTTACATCGGTGAAAGAATTTTTAAAATCGGTTTAGTGGATGAGGCGTGAAAGTGTAACAAATAAACAAACAAACAAACTCACTTTCGCATTTATAATATTAGTTAGGTAATTAGGTAATATTAGTTAGGATATATTATTCAGATGGCAAAGATTCTTGGTGTTAACAGAATTCATTTCAATTCTTATATTTCTAAGTAATGTAATGGATTTCAAAAAAAAATACTGTTGCCTGATTTTTCTTAAAATTAGTAGGTGATTGATAAGTGTATATGGTTGTAGTAAAAGTAATCAAATGGAAAATTAAGTAAAACGACATCTATTGCAAAGAGATTGAAACAAAATCAAATATCAATAACTTGATCATCAGAAATGGGTCATTTTTGTTGAAAATACGTGATTTATGAGAGTAAATTAACATTAAATAATAGACTTTAATTTTATCTAATTTCATTTAAGCCATTCGGTCGTTCAAGACTTTTTAGTAATTGATAATTTCACAATTGTTACTTAGGCTGCTCTAATCTATAAGATTTATTAAAGAGACCCCAAGGTTGCACCCTGGGGTATGGAACTGTTCTAGGTACATGGCAATAGGCTCGCCCCCTATTACATGGGGACTCAGTAATGGCATTGGTGAAATGTAACAGTACACTTCTGCCTATCCTTTCTTATGTACTTACTCGTATATTAAACATTATCCAGAGTACAGAGCTACTTATTGTTACTTACCGTATACAGTAATATTAAAGGTAAAGTTCACATGTGTAACATACATACTTCTTTACTAAAACGACCGCTTATACTAAATTAATTAACCTTACACATTTCCACCTTTATACAAAAATGCTTTTAAAGGAAAGCTAGAACTGGTTTATACAACACTCAAAAGACTAATCTAAGTTATGTATGAACTGCATTCAGCATTCCGGAGCGAATGTACTCTCACGCATCGGCAAACATTTTCAAATGCAAACGCAAATAAAAGTGCTTTGATATACCTTTCAGCCATAGAAACTATTGCTTTAATAAATGCTGACATTTATTTTGTGCGCGTTTAGATAACACGCATTCACAAAGTCACAATATAAACGCGCATATTCACAGTACGTATAGCTCTGAACGGGTGTTAGCACAAAATACGTTGCTGATATCAAACTTAGCTATTGTGTGTCGATCGAAACCCACTCAATCTGTCGTCAGCGTAAAGTCATTATAACCCGGTTGTTTCGCTCCATGCTGCCATAATATGAAGAGGATTAAACGCTTCTCGAATGTATGCCTCTCACACTAGATTAAACTGATATAAAGCGAAGTAAATGAGATTGTGTAAAAGCTCGTGGAAACAGCTCTGATATAGTTGGCTAACAATATGAAAGGTGGAAGGATTAAAATAAATTATCTTATGCGGTATTGCACTGATAGATAGCCTAGCTATTAAATGCTTGCCTTCCATGCAGGAAGGTGTGAGTTCAAACCCGGTCCGCACCATTGACTTTTCGTAATCATGTGTGGTTGATTTTTTGAAAGAAATCGATATTTTAACATTACCGTCTCTCTACATTCTAGAAAATATAATGTTCGTTCGGAAGAACCTTCAATAGCAACGTTCACAACATTAATACTAGAAATGAACACAAAATAGTGATGCCAAAATTTAGATTGACTAAAACAAATAAATCATTTTAGGATACGGTGTACGCTTCTATAACAAGCCACCGAAAACTGTAACCGATCTTACCGGTAAGAAGTTTAAAATCCAAGTTAAATCTGTTCTCACAAAGAAAGCATAGATCAAAGATTATGTTGACGATAGAGACTTGTGGCGGTAAATATCTTCTGCACATGTGGCTTCTTTGGTTATACATTGTGTCTACTAATTCTATTTTACATTAGATTCGCTTCACATGTCTGGACATTCTTGATGTTTTAATATTTTGTATTTTTTTTCTGTTTTATCTTTATATTATGTGTATGTTAAATGGACTGAATTAATTATTTATTTATGCGGAAGATATTCGTTTTGGCGTTTTAAAATAATGTCTGCGAGCCCTGTACCTTCTATAACTGCCGATATGATAAGTCTAATATGAAGAATTGTTTGTTTTGGTGTAAAAGATTTGTTCTCTCTATTTTATATTTGAAAACAATGAACGTTTTGCCGTTATATCGCACACGGCTTTCTCTACCTATTCATACCATAGAACCCGTTGAATGGACATATTGAATCAACAAACAAAACTTAATATAAAAAGCAATGTAAACTTGATTTCGAAAGTTATTTCATAATTTAAATTAACCACATTTAATTTAACCACAGGTAAAGCAACGTGACATTTTTTGAGATTAAAAAAACTTTCTTCGTGTTTATGCGGCTTCGTCACAAAATGTTAAAACTTCTGTCAACGTGACGTTTGACAAATAACTTACAGAAAATGTTGTCACGTGTCCGTGGAGCAATTGTTTAGCATTGATTAGTTTCTGTAATTCTCGCTAGCAGTACGCAACAGTTGGTTTATTAAAGATTTCTTACAAAAATAGGTTAGGATAAAGTTTAAATCCTTGATTATGATTTTGCCACCCACAAATATCTACAACCGGAACATATACATATAACATATCTGTAGGTCATACAAATACTTGTTTCGTGCGGGAATTAAACACGAGACACATAGTGGAGCAGTCCATCAGTCAACCAATCACATTTTATTTTCAAATCTGTAACGCTACCCTCTCTTTATATTTATGAAATAAGCATTTTTGTTTAGAAGCATAGAGTTATTTAAAAAGGCAGATGACATAAATCCTCAACCGCGACGAAATCCTCACTTGGCTTGTATTAAATGTCTTTCCAGGACTGACAAAATATAGTAAAATCTATTTAGCTATGTTTGTTCGAATGTATAATAAAATTCCAAATGATTTTAAAACTTAAAATTATTTAAAAATAAGTTACATACAATGGTAAAAAACTATAATTTTTACAGTGTAAAAGAATTCACTGACGGGAAACATTTTGTAATGTAACCCCAAATAGTTGCATGCTATATTAGCAAAACTTGTATGATCTATATCATATTTAAACATCTTTGTATACCATGTTTTTTGCAAATAAATATTCTTCTTTAAAAAACAAATATCCAGAAACTCTATTCGCTTTCTTACTAACAATGAAAATATATTGAGGAAACGTGTTGATGCAACCGCTTGTAGCAAAACAAGTCTGGCAACGATAGCAGGGAAAGGATACCAGATTTGTATATGTACAAATTATTATGATGCATGATAATTATCAATATTGGATTATAAATATTCACCTCACTAAAAAGGTCGGTATAAACAGGTTACACTCATATGGTGAAAAGGTTATTTAATAGAATCATAACATAACACAACGCCTAAATTCCCGAAAAGTTAGGCAGAGGTGTACTATTGTGCACCCACATTTCGCCGATGCTGTTATTAAATCCCATGTAATATTATTATATGGAAAAAAGCATGATAAAATACCTAGGTACCAAGAAATAACTTAAAAATGAAAAAGGAATGCTATGAATTGAATTCCTTTTTCATTTTAAGTTATTTTAAAAAACCGTACTAGGTACCTGTCAGGGCTGTCTCTGAGAGATACCAAAAACAACAGTAACACTAGTCATAGGCCTCTGACCAGTATTACTTTTGTTTTCTAAACTGCTTGTCAAATTGAATATTGGACATACGATGTTCAACTGAAATCACATAAAAAGATACAGATGACTATAGCTTTATCAAGAACTATAAAACTATAAAACGTCAGTTCTATTAATTCGACGGTTCGAACTTGCTTGCCCGGGTTTCCCAGGTGTCCCACTTAACTTGGGTGTAACTCAAACACAGTTTTAGTAATAAATGTAATCGGAAGTTTAGTCAAATATACCCACTGGATTTTGGTGCCAATGATTTAAATACCAATTTAATTGGGTACCAAATCAAATATTGGATTCGGTCCCAAATTAACGTGTCTTAGTAGGAAAGCACGTTTTTTATCATTATTATATAAAACTCCGGCCCTGCTTGCAAACTTCTTCTCCTGCATCTTGGCTTGATCGATTTTAATGTTTTTTTTTTTTGTTTGTACTCATTGTACTCACTTTCCTTTATTCTTAGTATTATAAAAATACAAAAAAGTGGTATACTTCATTCAAATTCATTCAATCCTACTAAGACACGTCAATTTGGGGCCGAATCCAATATTTACGACTAACTGTACCTTTATAATGAAAACAAAGTACATTATTTTCTACCTTAGACTAACCCGTAAGCTAGACCATTATATTATTATGTACACGTCCCTATTAAGCATAGATTAGTTGCGTTATTTCCATACAAACCCAGCTTTTGTACCGCTCTTGTGTAAATAGAGCCCAAAGCGCAACAAAGGATTACTACCAAGGTTCTCTTTGACCATTCTCTAAGGTTAACCAACTCATTTATCCAAGTATTCAAATTGATACTCAAAATTACACAACCGTAAACTAGTTTTATAAACGTGATAACACTATGAAAAATGATTAGACGTGAGTAGGACACCACAATCCTAAACAATCCTAGCGGACCGTAGAAATTGCTCCAACCAGCTACCGTGTTAATCAAATTCGAACTTCATTTATTTATACCAACCTCTTTTGAGATGGTGATGACATCTATTAGGCTGATTTCAAGATTCGTACTTAACAGTTTTCAATTAATGCTACGCTCACATTTGGCCACTATCTCATCTGTAATTTAAGAAGTAGTCGACAATAGTGTTCTTTGGCCTGGAAGTAACAATACAAAACAGACTGGGATTAACAAATTTTTGATCAAAGATTTTATACTCATGTGAGGCCATTTTACATTAAGAAGAAATATTACAATATGTATGCAGAAATTTGGAAAATAATTAAGTTCAAGTCCTGTTCGTTTTCAATAAATTTCACATCAACTTTGGTGAACTACAGTGATAGGTAGGTGTAACTTAAAAAGAACAGGCACTGGGAACATATTTCTATAATCTAGCTCCGTTATAACAGTTCAAATCCCTGTTAAAGCTTAAATCTACAACTGAGTAGCTAAACTCAGCTGAACAATGAGCGATGATTAATGAGTCTATACATGAAGAACATTCTAAAATAAATCTTCAACCAAACTACTCTTTAGCATTGATCAACACTCGAATATATTGTATATATAACATGGACTCAGGTCCATAAAAACTAAAGGGCAGAGTAACAAGTACTTTAATAAATCACTTCAAAAATAAAACTACAAAACTAAAGCCGTAACTCGCCGCGCGTGGACTTTATAAAATACCTCGACACTTTAATATAGGTTCTTAATTACAGTCGTTTCCGGACTCCGGAGTCCGGAAAGCCGGGCATATAGTGTTCATTAGAAAACTACATTCTATTCGTTAAACTAGACTGTCTGGAAACTACACCTCAGTTTTCCTGTAGGTGTCCAACTCATGCCGTTCAAACAGGTATTTTATGTATGTATAATCCTAATGCTAATTAATATTATAAATGCGAAAGTGAGTTTGTTTGTTTGTTTCTAACTAATATTATAAATGCGAAAGTGAGTTTGTTTGTTTATTTGTTACACTTTCACGCCTAATCCATTAAACCGATTTTAAACATTCTTTCACTGATGGAAAGCTATGTTATCAGCGAGTAAAATAGGCTATATTTTATCCCTATATTCCCACGGAAATGGGAATCCTAACTAATATTATAAATACGAATGTAAGTTTGTTTACGTTCATACTGGCAATGTCAAATGTCAAATCAATGTCGGTCGCAACCATAAATTTAGAGTAAGCGGAATCCTAAGTCTATGCTGACGTAATAGAACAATGACTACAGAGGTATATACTCTTTGACAAATCTTTGAAAAGAACCTCAATAATGTTCAAACTTAAAAATCGATACGGTCGAATTTCCGCCACAAGGCGACTGGCTGGATTCGGTTATGCTTATAGAAGACAATTTTATAAGATAGGTTTTACCAGTACATTTTAGATCTAAGAAGATTGTTTGTTCTCAGAAATATATCAATATCCATCCTATAAATTTGGCACAAAGATAGATTTTAGTCTGGAATAGCACATAGGTTACATTTTATCCCGGGAAAACGCGGACGGAGCCGCGGGCAGAAGCTAGTATAAAAATAAATATGTTATAAATAATTATGGATCTCATACTTATTTTTTATTTACTGAAGACAATGCTGATGATAGCATTTTGGGAGTATAAGTATTTCTTAGACGGTGTATAGTCACAATGCCCAAAATTCATGCGGTCAAAGTCAGACACTACAATAATATACCCAAAACTTATGACATTTATTATAGTCAGTCGTCAGCTAAGATACCCATGGACTGACCACAGCAAGCGTTGCTTAGACTTGCATATCAACTGATCTGCGCGGTAATTATTTAGCCGTGAACTCCTTTACAAAATGTTGAAAAGCTGCGAACTCCTTTACGTCGAATATATGATAAGGTATGAGAAAAAATTATAATTGCTGCTAGTAGAAAAAAATCGACTTTGATCACTATCTTAAAATTATCAATCAAAAAATCGCTTCGCCGAACGCCCACTGACTGAACGCGTTGGTGTAAATGAATTTTGTACGCAAGTAGATCGCCACCGTGCACGCAGTTTGGCCCCATTGGTTTGACCAAACCTTAACAAGCTATTGGACCCAGTTACCATGAATAAACCTTCATTATTATTATTAATCTTGCAGTACGAACTACTACGCACGTATGAGTATGTTTATTTTCCACTCATTTTCATGCAAATAATACAAAGTCCGACAAGATACGGGACACCCGCACAATTGCCGTCATACAAGGGACTCATATTGGATTTTACAAACAAAAGTGAACTTTACTTTGTAGGTAAATAAAGACTTGTTAGAAACATGTAGTGCATTACCACTTACATTATACCATATGAATATAGTTAAACAGAATATTCTGAACAAAGGTTTCACGTACATGTTTTTATGTGGTTGGATACTTATAATAAGAAACAAAATTAACCTAACTCACCCTTGTTTTTTTTTGCACTCAAATCTCACTGGGTACTGTTACGGAGTGGGTTTTTATTTTTATTTTAACATAACATAAACATATTAATCTATATAAATAAAAATCAATTGCCAAAACTGTACGTAAGCGCATAACTTCAGAACGGCTGCACCCATTTGGCTAATTCTTTTTTTGTTGTGTTTGTAATTGTCTGTCTGGTTTGTATGTAGGATTTTTTTTAGAAAATCCACCAGAGACGTCGGAAATTTGGATGGTATTTTTCTATGAAATTTTTTATTCTCTTCATTACTAAATTGCACTCGTGCGAAACCGGGCCGGGTCGCTAGTATAATATAAATATAAAAATATAAATCTTCATAATTACAATCTCACCCCGTATTCAACCCTCCGTTGGTACAGTAGGTATACAAAAAATAATATGATGCTTGAAACTTTAAAAAAACACTGTTTTATAAAAATAGGAATTAGAACAAAATAAAAATAGAAATTACAATTAAGAAATGTGTTCAGATCAAGGTCTAAATCCGATCTAAATTATCGGTTGGGTTTCGTACCTTTCGTAGTCCAACATTCTGATCTGACAACATTCCAACGGATTTTCATGCGGTTTTCACCAATAGACAGAGTGATTCATGAAGAAGGTTTAGGTGCATTATTCATTATGGTTTTGAATAAATTAGCTAAAATATAACACTGATTGCTGAAGATATCGGAAAAAATCATGCCGATTGGGAGCTTTACTGGCATGCGCCGCCTAAATGCTCGACGCAACAGGCTGATACGACACTAAGACAGAAAAAACATGTAGGCGTACATGCTCTGCTACCCGTGCGAAGCTGGGACAGGTCACTAGTCATGAATAAAAAGCAATAAAGTACAAAACGACCTGCTTGTAAACGGTTTTACTGGATGAGGCAAAATTCAAAGAGTTTCTGGCATTATCCTTTGTAATTAAGGTATGCTACCAAAAATAAAATAGATTGACCAAACTATTGCAAGCAAATATTCGCTCCTGGAGCAAATGGTTGTTTTATTAAGCTTAATATTTACTTTCAAATAGTTCATTTCACTATGGTACTTAAACAAATGCAAAATTTACTGTTGAAAGAAGGAATCTGTTTGGGAATAGTAACATTTATAATAATACTCGATGTACACCTAATATTATACTCTATGCCGAATACACGTAAACTTAAGTTCAGTTTTTGATATATAAAATTACAAGGATTATGTAGAATCGTATTGTCTTTGACACATTATTTGTTTAAAAAAAAAAGCATTGCCCCACACGAAGATTAATTCCTGTATCGTGGGTGCGTTTACAAACACGTATATTCACATACACAGACCCAGACCCGAAACAACTATCTGTAGATGTAGATCATACTAATATTTATTCCGTGCGGTAATCGAACCCGCAACACCTATCGCAGCAGTCGATCTCTCAACCACTGCGTCAACCGTGCCGTCGAGACATTTACCGAATCATAGTTCGTTTTTAGTTAACGTTTCAATGTATTACTACATATTATTTTCACTTTTATTGTTCAGGTTACCTAAGCATCGGTGAAATGCGGATTTACATCACCTATACCATATAAATATGCCTAACGCTTTAGTAAATATAGGCTCGATGCTATTATCCTATGTATCATAAAATATATTGAGGCCATTACTGTTTCACTGCTAGGCATGGGCCTCTTTGTAGAATGAGATAGATTAGGCCTTAGTCTACCACACAGGCCTAGTAAAAAGGCTATTTTAAACCATCTTCTTATTTGAAATACATAGCTATTGTCACTTACAGTGACTAGTTTATCAAAAACTCAGCCTGGATGTCTATCGAAATCGATATCAATTCCAGTCGGAATTATTAATCATCATTCCATGTACACCAAACATCCAACCGCTGTAAATATTATGACAACACTGATAGGTTGTTAATGGATTTCGAAATAGCCTGTCCATTATATTCAATATACAGATCTGGATACAACAGTAGCACGTGTTGTGCCTGATGAATAGTGCCAGCAGATCTATCATGATTTGTGTGGTTGTCTCAATGTTATCTACTACAAACGGTACCTACTACGGCGCATGATTGGAATGCTTTAAATGACAATTACTTACTATTTCCTTGGTGTGGAATACTTCTTTTTTATCTTTAGTCATCCTTTTTTATGGCACTATGAATACAATTATAATAATATTATATATTCAAGTGACGCAAAGTTTATTTGTACATTGGAAAACTTTCGGTTTCTAATCGCCAGACGCCTCCTGTGCCCTATTGAGGACTTTTTAATATATGTATATTTGTAATTTTGTAAATTAATGATAATTTCAGGCAAGAGTATCTATTTCATAGTCCAACCTCGCGCGGATGCCAAAATATCTACTGAGAGATTAATCGTTTTCAACCCTTGATTAACAATTTACTATTATTATATGACAAAGAAAATGATGTCTTTGGGGCTTTTAGTGAACCAGTATGGGTTTGGGTTTAATGAATTTATTTCTCAATAAGAACATTACATAAGTTTACATACAATGAGATACAAGTAAATAAAAATAATAGTATTACCTCTAGTCTGTTGGCAGCTTTGTACAGTAAACAATTTATAATACTATAATATCTAAACTTATACAATATATGTATTATTATTTTTTTTGCACAAGAATGGAACCCATGCCTGGCCCTCAGCGCCTAATCGCTGCCCGAACTGTGTCATTATTAAAGTGTACAGATATATTCCTTAAGTTTACTTTTGTATAAATTCATGCTATCGCTATTTTTTACATCATCCGGTAACCGGTTATACAGCTGTATCACTGTATCACTTATTAAACTTATTCTAAAATCTAATTAGTAGGTAATACCAAAAATACCATTCTTTTTCTGCTAAACATATTACTATTTTATTCTAATCAATATCTAATGAGACATCTAATTAGAGTAAGTTATGTTATGAGATATAATAAACAAAAGGAATTTGTCCTTTGGAATTTCGTTTTTATATATTTCGTTACAGCTCTCATGTGGCCAAAGCTCTTACATATTATTAGGTCCTAGGAAACGAGCAAAATATAAAACTCCGGGCAACTGATCTAAACATCGGTGTAGGACATGCTTAGCAACCACTCAACTACGTGTCCTCGGAGGAGTAAAAATGCCCTTATATTATAGGGGCATTTGCATCATCATCTAGCAGGTTGCAAAAAAAAATAGTACCTTATTACATAAACCAGAGCTTATGACAGTTTTCACATGGAAACAGCTTTTACCATACTGGAAAGATTAGTCAATCAGCGATGATGGTATCGAGGCTGATTGCCCAGGGTGTGCCAGACAAACTAGGGTTTCGTCAATCATCGATGCTCTGTCCGTACACCCCGAAAAACAAAAATAGAATTTTGTAGGACCAGAAAATCCTTCTTGAACACCTAAGCTATCAATTTGGGTAGTGTTTGGACTCCTACTGACTAGAACTTCGTTCTTGCATAACAACGCTCGTCCGAAAAGGCAATCGGAGCTCCTTTTACACAATGCCTGATAATAAATGAGAAACTACAAATTGGCGTATTCCAACCAAATACAATATGACTGTAAAATCACACTAAAGACAATGCATCTTATTCTGCCTAGCTAGTCACACACTACACCTGTAGTTTTAAAGACCTGAGGAAAGCCGTTGTTCATACAATATTATTAATGTGAGCAAGTCATGGTAAACAAATATTTGCATTTGGCATCAAAATCAACAAAAGAAAAGAATTGCCGACAGTATTATCTTACGGCCTGTCATCATTATCTTTATGTCGGAACCAGAGATGAAAGTCAGCGGTTGGATTGAACTTTGGTTTATTATTATCCCAAGCGTCGTTGTTGAATCACTTTGCCGAAACTGGTTTCAGAATGCTGCTGGATTTCCCTAGTGGCTTTATAAGGCCATATAGTCAGCCTGGTAACAGTGCGTGTAAAATGATGACAGTTTTAATTTTCGGGCTTTTAACAACGAACGGATATACCAGATCCATATAATCGGCTGGATTTAAGTTCGCAGCATAGGCCACCATCCTTCCACTTCATCACCTCACAGCGATGGCTGTGATATTTCTCCATAATTTTTTGGTACTGGTACACGGACACTTACCGCATACATTATCACCGACTCGACCATGGCAGTATAAATGGTTCATATGAACTCTGGATGAAAGCCACAACTAATTGTAGTGAATTTTGAAAGTTGTTTGTATGCATTCATCTCCATTTGGCGTATGTAACACTCGCTGCATATTTGGTCAAATCGGTTAAAGTCTTCGAATGGCTGATCTAGCTTAGGCAGCTGCGTCTTCCGAGTCAATGAAACGGAAATAAAATAGACATAATGCCATAGTACCTAGTGTTTAGTGTTGCAAACATAAATCGGATTTGAAACGAAACATCCGCGGTACTGTAGAAGTTATGATAAAGTAAACAAACTGCGAAAGATCTAACTCCCAAAGTTGTTTGACTGCATAAGCTTACATTAGAAATGTACGCTTTGATGTAGCGCTGTCTAGAGAAAGGACTAAACTCTACATCGTTGGGAACTAGACATGTGCAACGTGCAATTTTCGCTTATGTTATCTTTTGACCGGGCATGTACTGCCTGTAGCTAATTGAAAAACTTATAATCCGTTACTATATTTAATATCTTAAATCTTGCATTGTTTCATCGTTAAGCTATATAACTTGTATAGTGTACTTCCCTCAGGAAATCGAGCCACGCATTGGAAGTAATATCAACCCTAGAAACTTCCACAGACTGATAGCGTGCGCACGCTTGTGTGCGCACGCTATCAGCGTCAAGTACGAAGGGAGAATAATTGACTCACCTATCACACTCGGCCCCGCATGCAATCTGTTTTGTTTCCATTCGTGATTGATCGGAATACAAACACACCCGAGCTGGGTTGGTAGTACATCATCCACCACGCTAAGTACGCCACTTCTCAAGCGATTAGAGATCATTTCAAAATGGAAATATATCTAAATCTATCAGAGAACAAAGAAGATGATTGGTGCAGTGGCTAAGTGATTAAGTTACACAGAGAAGTGATCGAATTACAGATAGTTTTTTCGGATCTGATTGTGTGTACATGTGATATGTATGTTTGTAAAGCGTATCCATGATCCAGGAGAAATGCTAGAGTAAAAAAGAAGGAACCACAAAGATGTACAAATTCTAAAATATCAGGAAATAATAAGTTTCAGGCACGTAGTTAATATTAAAATGTAAATTACGTTTACCTAAAGTTACAGAATGGTAACAAGTATTAAAATCAGGCTTGTGTCGTATTACATTTCAATCCAATTGAATGTTACAGAATGGAAACAATTGAGCATTCAATTGTTTTATTAAAACAATAAAGACCAAACCTTGAAAAAGGTTGATCGATAAGTTAAGTATAATACAATCGAAGAAATGTACCCTCTTTCTTGTTTTGTAGTCAGTTAACAAAATGAACGTCGTTTTTTATTACTTAGGTAGATATTGTAATATTAAATAATATGTGTTAAAACATAACCCCGTACCTAAGTCTCAAAATATTAAATATCTATACCTAATATTATTTTAATATTTGGGTGTGGGCTACCAACCTTGAATATCCGTCCGTAATAGTCCTTGACAAATGACTGTGTGGTCAAGGTAAAACACAAACGATAATTTAATTGGTGAAAAGATAAAATTTAATTGGTGTCCGATTTTCGCCAATAAGAATTTACCCAAACGTTTTCATTATAACACATGCCTACTTGAAAAGTCAAAAGGCACATCACACCTGTATCTCCGAAAGATTACGCAGAAATGTAAGATACTACTGCAGGATCTTTATAAATAAAAATTCTGCTTCCGTGTGTTTGTGCCCGAACTGCTAGAAGAGATTTTTTTTACTCAACGTTGTATTTCTGTATTAAATTGTTTTTATATACATACTTTTCGAAACTCCCACGAGAACGGGACATAACAAGCATTTCCCGAGATTTAAATAAAAAATATCTGACAAATGACTATATGCATCACGTTATATAATACTTGTATTTACGTCCCTAATAATTAATATCAGACTTGGCCACAGCGAAGCGTGGCCGGGTTTAGCTAGTAGGTCATAAATGTGAAAAGTCAGTCGTTTAATTACGATTATTTAATAACATTTAAAAATACTACAATAAAGGAACCTGAAGATATAAATATGTTAACCATTTTGTATAATCATAATTTATTTTTTGACCTACAAAATGTAGAGACGTGTTCAGAACGGCTATAAAATATAAACGCGTTATAACGAAATGCTATAAATTAAGCGCAGTATATATATTTTTTCTTTTATGCTGTAATATAGCATTAGGACTGCGTTTGATAGTATCAGTAAATATACATTTGATTTTCGACGTTATTTCAATTGTCATTCAAAGTTTGATGTAAGTGTTTGTTACTACTGCGAAACAGGGACATTTCTTGCTCATCCAAGGATCAAAATAGATCCACGTGACACATGCCACAGGCGTTAAGCGCAGATAGCAAACTGCAGTAAAAATGCTATATTTTTATGTGCTAAGTAATATAGCAAACACCCATAACAAAGTGTTAGCATCGTTAACGCATGCATTTATTCGTTTAATTCTTCGTGTCACAAGATTTTCAGAATATTTTAACATTATACATACGTTGACTTTACGTAGACTTTCAGCTACTTCAAAATTAATATTACAATGTTTATTTTGAAAATTATAAAGATTAACCTGCGTAGGCTTCCACGTAGCACGGTCTACGAAACAGGCGTTTATTTGCTTTTAAATGTACATTTTTTTCTAGATTCTAGCACCTTCTAAATAGAAAATTTTGATATACATATATTGGATAATTGTGCCTAGAAATGAATCCAAGTTATTGCCTAAATAATATGATTGGCTTAATGTAATCGAAAGTGTCAAATTAGTTAGAAGTCATGAGCAGTGCCTTCAGGAAATTGGGAATCAGCCCGGGCCGTCTGACGAAAGATTTTTATAAGGCAGAATTATCTCAGGTAGACGACTCAGCTGTGAAAACACTATTCTTCGGATAACTTGAACACTAGCTTAGATTACATATTAGTGAGGACGACGTGTTATCACTTTTTGTTGAAGATTAAGAATTTTGCTAACAATAAAACTGCATGTTGTAAGATGGTAATCTTGTTCTTTTTTTAATTTAAGAACTTAGCTCTTGTTGGTTGAGCAATCGCCACTGCTCTTTATTTTCTGCCCTCGTTTTGACCTCTTGATACGACTCTATCTACTTTCGCCTTCACTTCTTATGCAAGGCTTCGTCTAGGTCTTCTCGCAGCCTAATTATGTAAAAAAACGACAGCAACGCGACAGCCATGAGCCACGCGACAGCAATCTCACTGTCAGCCAATACATTATATCACACAAAAATGACGTTTGAAAGAAGCTATCGCGCGATCTACACCTGTCGCTCGGTAATCAGGCTGCAATTCCTCTCTATGCTGCATTTTTTTCTTCTAAAATTGCCTCTCCTTTTTTCTATAGTTCTCAATAACAGTCATTCCTCATTACCCATTAATACTTTCTCATTTGTTTTCTTTTCTCTTTTTTTTTTTAAAAACATTGCCCCACACTAGGATTTCTCCTGTATCGTGGGTACAGTTTACAAACATACATGTCACATGCACAAACAACCAGACCCGAAACAACTATCTGTAGATCATACAAATATTTGTTCCGTGCGGGGATCGAACCCGTGCAACTGATCTTTTCCATTTAGTAATATTTTACCATAATTTGTATGGTTAAGTTTACGAGGATCGTTCTTCGAGCAGGATAGCAGAAAAATATTAAAATTTACAAGAATAAGTAGTATAAAAAAATTGCAATTGGAAAGAATCCTTTCCTATGAACGACTTACATACTACTAAGAAAAAATGCTACCCTGAAATGTAGTTAATCCCAGAATCGAAAGCCGAAATTGAATTGCAAAGTTTGCTAGTTCATACAGCTGCTAGAATACTTCGGGCTCAAAAAGACATCTTAGATAGAGTGCCAGTAGATTCCACGGAAAATTTAACCTTGACTGCGAAGTGGGGATTTGTTCTTATTATGGTTGTAAATAAATTATTTTACTTTTTGCAGCATTTTATTTAGAATAAGGCTTAATTGTGTAAATGGTGTCAAAGAAAGTGACAATTGAAAGTCTTGAGGTATAGCATCCTTAAGTTCCGCGATTTTTTATGGTTTTCGAGTTACGAATAATTTTCACGACTTTTTACCAAACTCTGCCTTTCGTGCCTTTTTGATCCGATACAAGCGTGATTATGTTTTGTGTTATAGTTGAATAGTTTACTTACCCGACGCATAAAAATTTATTACCATAAATATTACCGAAGTGATTGACCTCCCCTTCCTTTGATGAGCCTCCCTTTTTTGAAGCCGGTTAAGAATGTTTAAACTTAATAATGATTTTGTAGTTTTAACAATTTTTTTATTGTTCCTATAACTTTATTGATAATTTAAACCCAATTTTCATGAAAACTTCATTGACAAAATTACAGATTAATGACCGCCCTTGTTCGGAGCTTGAACCACCGAGCGATGCCGTTATTGGGTCCCATGCAATAGGAAACGACCCTATTGCTCCTCCAGGCCAACTCCGGGTTGCAAGTGAGAATTTTCATACAGAAACAAACAATTACACTTTCCGTGACCCGGGAATCAAAGCCAAGACCACACGCTCAGCAGTCGCCGTTACAACAACTACAGCAATGAGACATTCAATTAAATAGAACAATATAAAGCCATGTCTTAGGCAACCTCGCGATTGATCAACTATATTCTAACTATCGAGGTGAGTACTTTGTAGGTGATAAAATCAATTTTTTTAACGGGAAATTTCAAACTACGCTTATCGCTACGCTACGCTATCTTTAATGCATATTGTTCCAAAAATAAATATAGAAATGAAATGATTCAAATGTGTATTTTGTATTTTAATGGTACCAGCAGTGCCCTCTGTCGCGACATTGGCAAATTTCTTACAACCACCAGTGTGTATGAAGTATGCCCTTTTCTCGTAAGAGGCGCTAGTGTTGAATAGCTCGGTATCTCACGTTTTCCATATACCGAACGAATAAATAAAAAGGTTACATAAAATCTATATTAAGACGTCGACAATATTACAGGCGTAATATTAAGGCTTTTAATTAATAATGACAGACTCGATGGACAAAGTCAAACGAACTGACTAGTAGACTTATTTATAATTATTTTTGATTGGTTGGGTTTAATTACCTAGGTATAGGGTTGAAATAATTGGTAAAACGATGCCGTTATTGAGTCCCATGTAATAGGAGACGACCATATTGCTCCTACAGGCCAACTCCGGGTTGCTTTTTTTATATATATACTAGCTGTGCCCGCGACTTCGTTCGCGTGGATGTCGGAACTTAACAATGAATTTTTTAGTGCGAAACGCCATTTAAAAAAAATAATTATAAAAGTTACGTGAAGTTAAGAAGACCAAATGCACTTAAACCTATTTTATTCTAAAATAAAAGAATTTTTCTAAAATAAAAGTAGCCTAAGTTACTCCTTATTACATCAGCTACCTGCCAATAAAAGTCCCGTCAAAATCGGTCCAGCCATTTCAGAGATTAGCCTATACAAACAGACAGACAGATAGACAGACAGACAGACAAAAATTGTAAAAAATGTTATTTTGGTGTATGTACCGTATATATATTCATATGCATGTAGTAAAAAACGGTTATTTCAATATTACAAACAGACACTCCAATTTTATTTATATGTATAGATGTATAGATTACTATATGGCCCTGCTCTTGACCTCGATCACGCCTGATGAAAAGCGATTGATGAGGTCTGTGATGGATCGAGCGTGCCCAGAAAATGTTACTGAGAATTTTCATACAGAAACACACATTTACACTTTCCCTGACCCGGGAGTGAAACCCAACACCACACACTCAGCATTCGCCCTTACGACCGCTAGAGCAAAAAGCTAAGTCTTAGAAAACTTTTTTATCTCGTTTAGTTAGACTAGACGCATCAGTCAATCATCATAAAGAAATAATCTACATACTTAGTGCTAATTAAATATAGCAGGTAATTCCATAAAATATATTCCATCGAATATCATCATCATCATCATAGCATCACGCCTGTATTCCCCGAAGGACTAGGCAGAGATGTAATATTGTACATCCACATTTCGCCAATGCTGTTATTGAGTCCTATGTAATAGGGGGCGAGCCTATTGCCATCTACCGGGCACAGTTCCGGACACCGTGCTGCTACTGAGAATTTTCAGAATTTTTTATAGAAAAACTCAATAAGAATTTGCCCGACCCGGGAATCGAACCCTTGACCTCACGCTCAGCAATCGCGCTTGCGGCCACTAGACCAATGAGGCAGTCAAACAAACCTTTTTCAGTCATCCACCAGCATTGATAATTTTATTTAGACATTCATTCTAATATCTCGGTTTCAAGGTTTCATTTAGGTATTAAAAAAATAACATAAAATCTTCATAAACACAGTATACGATATAAGACCAACAACAGCACGGGTAATGTTCTAATTTATCAACACGTTCCTAACGATAAGGCAACCCAACAACTTTTGTACACACAACAACTCAACAACTTTTGTACACACAAAAACACAACAACATTTCCATAACTCGACCGAATTGGCCTGGTTGCCAATAACTACCTATATAAATTAAGATGGAGAGATTGTGCTAGGAGTGGCCACAGACTCCAGATACTGAGTTGGAGTACTCAGGATTCTTAGTATATGATCACGGCTCTGTTTAATTTAATTACTTAACGGACAAGGAATTTGTTAATAAATTATTTTTCTTCAATACGTTCAAAACAATCGTTCATTTCTCTAATTACAAGTCGTTCGGAAAATTATTGTCTCCCTAGCTACGTCATTGCTTCATGTAAACAAATAAATCACGGATGCGAACTGAGTATGAATTTTAAAGAATCTTTAGACAAAGTGACTTTGCAATAAAATAAAACTTACTAGCAATTAAACATACCTACTATTTCACCACTTGCTGATGAACTGTTCGATAGTTACCTAACAGATAACATAATAAGTAATACTATATATAATAAATAATAATACTTAGCTATTAATGAATCACACAGTTCGGACTGTTTGATAAGCAAATCTAGCAGATGAATTCTGTGCGCGCGTCGCAGGGTATGGCACACAGCTCCGCAGTACCACGCGGATTTTTCTATATTATCACTACGGCTATCGACTGGGAAGTGAATACCTATGTATTTGCCTTTATTTGGCGCGGTGCTACCATACACCGCCACTCCACGCGGGAACGCGGAACAAACCGCAGATCTGCGCCTCCACCACCGCATGCGTGGCTCCGTCGTTCCGCGCACCTTTCACAATACCAATTAACGGAACCCTCGACGTGCGAATCACACAAATACTTGACTTTAAAAATTAAAAACTTTACCTTGACCGCTTCTTCCACATCGTCGTCCCTGGAAGCTTTAGCCAAACTCTTCTTCATGAGCTGATACATGGTTTCTCTTCTGAGATGGCCCTCGCCCAGGAGGTCGTAACACTGTACAGTAACGATATTTGATTTCACTTCACATCCCATTGAAATTATATGGAATACATATAGTAAACTCTCTCTCTCTCCTCAACCTCGACGTCGTTAGCGTTTAGCCAAAAATATATGACAAAATCTTGCACGCGCTTTTGACTTACCTCACATCGTAGATGCGCGCACATTATTTCCTTTCATTTTGGCTTACATTAACTATTTAAATGGTCGAGCAAAACTCGTACTAGACCCCCAAAGCCCGACAGTATTTCTTTCAATAATCTTAATATTACACATCAATCACGTTGTGTCCAGATAAGCCCGCTCCATGCTTTACAAATCGAAAATGCACAGCAATTTACATTAGATCTCAATAATTAACTGTCTTTGATTGGCTACGACTTTCACGGCTATGACGTTTTTAGTTTTATATCCTTGTCTGTTGAAAAATATCTTTGAGGTAAGCATTTATGTATCGACTCTTTGTTTAGTTAATTTAGAGTATTTTGGCACTTAATGTGCTATTATTACAGCTGTATTAATTACTTGAACTTACGGTAAAAGCATATACTATTCGCTCTTCGAGATCACCTCGGAGGTAAATTGACATGGCTTTTGCGAAGGTCGCCATAGTCACATAAGGGGAGGTGCCTCGGTCTAACGCCACCATCACACGTTCCATCATATAAGCATCCGTCATCCCGAGGCCGTTATGCAGCACATCCCTGAAGTGGCCTCTGTGAACCAAATCAAGCAATTTAAACCACGAACTTCAATATTTATGCATTCTGTTTGGCTTCGCCACATACGTGTGTTTGGTGATAGCCGCTCACATCCATACTGTACTAAATCAGTAACTAGTTCACCGCAGCTGCAAATGTCCGTGGGAATTGTTTTAACTTTTCATGTAAAAAAGTTATTTTTTATGCTTTTCTGGATTTTAATCTATCAAAATATTGACAACAACTTATACTGACAATTACGGGTTACCTTTAGAGATTTTTTGATATATAGAGTTTCCTATATTTCGATGACGTTGCAAGCAACAAGCGCCATGATCTCGGGGTGATTGCAAAATGCGGGTAAATGACAATTAATTAGTGAAAACAAATCTGTTTGCCTCCGCTTTCATACATGCTCTTCTTCACAATAAAACACACTCAGACGATCACTATATTGTATGTAGGTATTATTGTGTGTGAGTCTGTGTATTACTTTATGGCCTTACCACTGGGTTCCGCGCACTTGATAATTTAAAGCCTACCTCACGATTTTCTTTTAATTTTGGTTAAACCTCGGAAAGCACGTTATGCAGTTGATCCCGGGTGTCATAAGAAGACAGGTGACGGTGAAGCGTTACGGGTGTCAACAGCTTACAAAGTCTGATAACCAGTCTGACCTTAGAATATCATCGTCTCCCAGTCATTGGGTGGTAAAGGTCAGATGGCAGTCGTTCGTTCTAAAATACTGATATTCTGGCGCAACCGGTTAGTTTGCAAGCAGGTCAGATGAGTGGTATGGAAAACCAGGTTATTGATAGAATACATGGCCGTATCGGAACGAAAGTATATTCAGAAAATATTGAGACATTGATACACAAAAAATCACGAATGATATCCCGTGTGTGACAATGTAAGCAATGACTATTTCGAATATTTTACAACATGGCTGTGATTGGACCTAGACCCTGCCAGTTGTGGCCGATACCTGATTATTGTAGATTGAAACAAATTAACATAAAGAATCTAGTTTATGTTCCCGTTCTCGCCATCGAATTTTCAACAAACAGGATCGTTAAACTCAGTTATATTAACTATGTACTACTAGCTACTATTAAATTAAGTAAGCCAGCCAGTTTCAGTAGCGAAATTAAAATAAAATTTTATTATAAGCATAGGTAAGTGTTGTACCACTTTCATTTAATCTTCAGAGTGGCTCAAGAGATCTGCATGTAATGTTTGACGGCTTTCTACTGTCGTGTGTTCGATTCCCAATCGAATCATATATTTTTTATGATCAACAGATAGTTATTCAGATTCTTGAAGTGCGTCTATGTCAGATTTATGTTTTTTTAGAAGAAAAACTACTTACATACTTTATTATGAATACAGATCTTTAATTAAGAAATATAATTTTATGTGCAGTGTAAGCAACTTAGCAATATGGCGATGCTTTCTGTGTAATGTTTGTGAACGAAAATAACTTTTGTACTAAAATTGAATGACGCTCAATTAATCACCTGCAACAACTGTGTGTTGTACGGAACCACGCCTGTATATCCAGTGTATATGTAAGTAATAGATGGAAGTGTACCAAGTGTGTCACCAGGTGCAATATTGTGGAAATCTATACTTGAAAATGGCACACAGGTAGTAGGTCGCCGAGAAAGTCATAATATTTTGACTGAACAGCCAGGACCTATCGCCTATGCACGAAGGCAAGTTGGAAACCTGGAAACTTTTCATAAATGATACTATTTTACAACATAAAAAAAATTGTACTGAGGCCGAAGCAAATCGTTGGCTTGGTCATTCATGGTATATTTCCTTAGAAGAACTTGAAAAATTCATTTCCATTCTGTATTGCCTCAGAAATGCCAGAAACTGAGCTGAGAAAGAGGTGTAATTGCTATCAAACTCATTGCAAAAATAAAACTAATAAAGCGTGTTATTTGTGCAAAAAACCACAATGTGACAGTTGTAATCAATCAAAATTGTTCATATGTCATAATTTTTTATTAAACACACTAGAAACCAAAACATAGGTATTTAATTTGCCTCCGTAACAATGTATATTACTATTTATTTCTACAATTATACTACACATATATGCATAATTAGAGACTAGATAATAGTCATGGGTCAAATGACCCTTGACCGCCTTCGTAGGTTAGCTGTTTTTCCCGTCTTGCTAGTGTTAATTAAATTGGACTAATCCCGTACTGTAACCGCACACATGCACAAAAACACCCACATTTCAAGCCCGCAATGTTTACATGACTCGGGCATAGCGGCTTTACCCGAGGGTATGCCCCTATGGAATTTCCCGAAACTTAAGACACACATTACGTTGAAACACCGCATTTTTTCAGTTGCTAGGTAAAGTGTAAGGAGCAATCATACTCGTTCAAATAATTTAGATCTATAACTTTTGGTGAGAGAGTTCCGTACGAACTCATCCCAGTCCCTGTATCGTTCTCGGTGAACGTTTATGTTTGTAAACGCACCCACACAGTACATGTATTAGTACTTACTTAAATAATAATAATAAAAGGTTGGCGCAGTGGTTGAGAGATCGAATGCTGCGCTACGTGTCGCGGATTCGATTCCCGCACGGGACAAATATTTGTATGATCTACTGATAGTTGTTTCGGGTCTCGGTCTTTGTGTATGTGAATATATGTAAGTGTTTGTTACCGCACCCACGATACACAGGAATTATTCCTGTTAAAGGGAAATGTTTAAAAAAAAAGAAAATATATATACTTTTATTCATTTAGACCGGTTAAATGCACTTATGAATAATCAGACTAGTTGCCACGCTCCAAAGTATTGTTTTCATATGGAAAACGACGGCAAGAAACTCATGAAAAGATGGTTACTCTTTTAAATTCATTTTATGTAACATTTCATATTTATGAATACATTACATACATGTATACATACAATAAATTGTTCCCTCAACGTTATGTGAGGAAAATGTAGTTCTAGGTCTAGACTAAACAAAGTGATAAATATAATGTTCGGAAATTTCTGATAGCTATCAGCTGACCAAAGCCAGGAGATGGCGCCTGTTCACGTGTATGACGTTTGTCAGTCACTTCAGCTCAACCATATTGCAAAGAACTAAACGACTCGACACACACCGCCACCACCAGCAAAACATTTGAGTGAGCATGAAAAACTGAAACTCAATAAGTAGTTTAATAGATTTTTGGAGTAATAAATTAGAACAAAAAATACACATACATATAATAAAAAACAACCAATTATTACAAATAATTAATTGACGACACGGTTGGCGCAGTGGCTAAGCGATTAGCTTTCTGCGCTATGTGTTGCGGGTTCGATCCCCGCACGGAACAAATATTTGTATGACCTACAGATAGTTGTTTCGGGTCTGGTTGTGTGTGCATGCGACATGTACGTATATGTTTGTAAACTGTACCCACGACACAGGAGAAATGCTAGTGTGGAGTAAAGATTAAAAAAAAATTAATTCAAAATGCCAACGTGGTCGCTCGTACCCCAGACAGTTTTATCGTCAATATACTGATTTATACTATAATAAGCTCTGATCATCAAAATGCGCTTTATCAGATTTAGATTAAGTAGCCATTAAACTTGATTTCCAAAATCCCATGCAGAGACGACAACTTTTATATATAAATATTTAAATTAAATATAATGTAATAATAATATATAATTATTCTCATCTATCGGGCACAGTTCCAGACTCCGTGCTACCCAGAATTTCCACACAGAAAAACCCAGTAAAACTTTCCCCGGCCCGGCAACCGAACTCAGGATCTCACGCTCGCACTTCAATTTTTAATATACTCGTATTCCCAACAAAACTAGCGTTTAAAGATGAGAGTATTTAATGTTACCTATAACAAAAATATAACCAAAACCAAACATAATGCTCTTCAGATGAAAGCATAAAACACAAAAATACCATGGTAATCTATACCATATAAATAAAATTGCAGTGTCTGTTTGTAATATTGAAATAACCGTTTTTTATAATTTTTGTCCGTCTGTCGGTCTGTCTGTTTGTATAGGCTAATATCTCTGAAATGGCTGGACCGATTTTGACGGGACTTTTATTGGCAGGTAGCTGATGTAATAAGGAGTAACTTAGGCTTCTTTTATTTTAGAAAAAAATAGGGTTAAGTGCATTTGGTCTTCTTAACTTCACGTAAGTTTTATATATTTTTTTTTAATGGCGTTTCTTACTAAATAATACATTGTTAAGTTCCGACATCCACGCGAACGAAGTCGCGGGTACAGCTAGTGGTCAATTAAACTTGCTTCGAATAGGAATAATAAATATCATAGACTTTTGTTACTATAGAATGACTTTTGGATTGACGCAATAATATTTTTAAAGCATCCAACTAATACTCATAACTTTGCCTGTTTATCTTTGCCAGAGCTGGAAAGCAGGCCTAACAATAATAGTGCGATTTATTTTATACAATTTATGTGAACAATTCTAGTTTACTTAGATTTTTCGGAGATACCTACGATGATTAACATACAATCTCGCCTTTTTCCCAAATAAGTTGGCAGTAACTACGGAACGCCATAATTCTTTTGCATCAATACATTGATGCATGGACGCCGGTGGACGGTACTGCACACCTGACCTTTTTGAATGACATCATCGATGAGGTCCGTATAAATCCTTCTAGGGCATCCTCTCCTAGCATTTCCACTAATAATCTCTAGAATTAGATATCCCTTCCGTTAATCGCCTCTCATTCATCCTCTCTACATGCCCAAACTATCAAAATCACACTTTTCTGCATCTTTTTCAAAGCATCTTCTCATCATCTCTTTATGAATTGAAAATGCCTGTTCAAGTCTAATGAGCCTATTACGATCCGTATGGGCTATTTTTCTAGTACCAGTTGTGACTGATAGCCGACCGAAGATCATCTTTAATATAAAAGAAATAACTTCCAACCTTGATATTAGATCTGAACCAGAACATTTAGCGTCCCTCTTCTGAATTTTGAAAAATATCACCATTACGTCTGGAAACAAAAATTAATTTGGTGTTACTGATGGTGGATGCCGAAAGCGAAAAGCTGGTAATTGTTGTTTATTGGAAGAGGCTTAGATGTAACATAGCAGGTTGTAACATCCAGTGAGGTTGAAATATATTTTTAGAATCGAAATCATAACTCCTGACTCAAAAAACGACGGGAACCACAGCTTAACTGGGATATCTGGGATCAATTTTGATGTTTTTTTGTTGTGCTTATTGCGTCACCTAGATGTTTCTTAGCTATAGTTAGACCAGACTATACTAACCTTAGAGTATCAGTGTCTCCCAGTAATTAGGTGGCGGAGGTCAGAAGGCAGTCGCTCCGTGTAAAATACTGATATTCAGCCGCAACCGGTTCGATTGGCAGCCGACCCCAATGCAGACAGATGGTGATGATGAGTTAGACCAGATTATGAATGTAATATTACTAGTAGGTAGAACTAAGTATATGTATCAGATCAAACTATCTGATAGACAAATCCGAATGGAAACACACACTACAAACCGATAGTACAGGTACACCACCATAAAGACTATAAAGTGTAAATAACTGATACAAGAATACTTGCGTTCGAGTTCTTCGTATGTAAAGTGCGTGTCCTTTAGAATTTCTGCCCAGATTGCACCGTGCTTCTTACGGAACCGGATCTCTTCCATAGGATCTAAGGTTGAGTCGAGTGAAGCCGACATTTTTGCTACTAAGTGGATACAGTAATGATGAAAAGGAGATAAAATTTAATTTATATTCAAAATCGATATCTAATTTTGAAAGGTGGCTATGACTATTTGACATTTATGTTTGACAGATAGATTTTTGTCAATAAACCAGAGATTTTTTTTGTATCGTCATCTTTCGTGCACGCAAATGAAACTACGTTACTGCCAGGCCATTTATGAAACCACCTTTTTTTTATATCGTCATCTTATACGCAAATGAAACTACGTTACTGCCAGGCTATTTATGAAACCACCTTGTTCAAGTGGTCACAAAAATATGTGGAAAAGTGTTATGTCTAACATAGAAACTGCGATGAGTTGGTTGGCGTTATGATTGCATCATCACGCCTGTATTGAGCAGTGATGTACCTACTTTTTGTACCCTCACATTTCACCAATGGCGTTAATAAGGTATATATAGGGTTCCCCATATAATAGGGTTCTAGCATATTGCAATCTACTGGACACAATTTCAAACGGCTTCTACTGATAAATTTCAGAAAATCGATTTGAAAATTTGCCCGACCTAGGAATCGAGCCCAGAACCTCATGCTTAGCAGTTGCGCATACGACCACTAGACAAATGAGACAGTTGTTCTAGTGGTCGTATGCGCAGCTATGATGACGATAAAAAAGTTTAATTATGATTTTTTTTCTATTACGTCCGGCGTATGGGTAAACACTACTCCGTGAATGTGTAAATTTGATAGGTACCAATTATATGAAAATTTATACAGCTGGTCCAACCAATCTATGTTATGTAAACAGTATATAATAGAATAAAATTTGTTGTAACCTAAATAATCAACGCGTAATCACACAATGAAAATGCAGCACAGCCGGAATCGAATAATAGAAATTAGACAAGACGTTTAAACACAAGAAGTAAAAAAACTGGCCAAGTGCGATTCGGACTCGCGCACGAAGGGTTCCGTACCATTGACTAGGTAAACAACAGTAGGTATTTATTATTAATGTAAAAATAGACAGACAGCGAAGTCTTAGTAATAGGGTCCCGTTTTTACTCTTTGAGTACGGAACCCTAAAAACAGAATACTTATACAGAAATAATCCTTCAAAATATAGCTTTAAAGAATGACTGCCTCATAAGTCTAGTGGTCGCAAGCGCATCTTCCGAGCGTGAGGTCCTGGATTCTATTCTCAGGTAGGGCAAAGTGTTATTGGGCTTTTCTGTATGGATGGTAGAAATGAAATGAAATGAAATTATTTATTTTGCAATTACGATTTTTCGTCACTATTAGACGTCTATTTTAAACTAGATGGCGCCGACATTTCCTATGACTATCCCTGAGAAGAAACGCCGAAACAAACTCAAGGGTCAAGGTCTATTTTAAAGTCCAGACAGGTTATAGTAAGGATTTATGGGAAACATTTATAGGGTGGAATGGCCTTTTGAAGAAATGATGGCAAGAGGCTAACCAACTTATATTCATAAACTAATATAAATAAAACTGTTGATATTCCTCAACTGTACAGTTAGCGTCCGATAAACTGTGATAACACTAAACTCGTTTCACCATTTTTGAATGTGTTTGCTTAGCCGACGATGATAGGTATCAAATGAAATGAATTTGTTTATTTTGCAATTAGAATTTTTCAATCACTTTCACACGTCTTTTTGTTAACTAGATGGCGTCGGCATTTCCATTGACTATCCCTACTAAGACGCCGAAACAAACTCCTGAGATTTAGACACTTTATCTATCTTAGTGTATATGATGCTGACTGTACGTTATATCTAACATTTCTCTTCGTACGTTATCAAAATTAATGACACCAATTATTTATTTGCCTGTTCCAATTTTAATTTAATGATCCCGGATAAACCGTATGAACCGAAAAATAATTTTAAACTAATAATATAGCTTACGATGTATCGGATGAAAATGTATTTGCGGAGGAAAAATAAATCTTATACACAAAACATAAACATGTTATGTGTTGACTACGTACCACGAGTAACTGCTATTAGGAGCAAAAGAGATAGGATACTGGCAAACAAATTTCTGCTAAGTGGTAGATATGTTATAAAAATGAGTTGTGTGAACATGTACAAAGTTTGTAATGAAGTGTAAAAATAACTCGAGCGATTGATTAGCAAGTTCGTTTTGCTAAATCTTTGAACATGCCTCCGCCATTGCCCGCGGCGTGGAATTGTATCCGTCATACATCTGTGAAAATACAGGCTTCATTACATTGTTTAGTGTGTATCTATTTTAGATTAATGTATGTATATCTATTCACCTTCGTTCTCCTCTATTATGAGTTTTTTACTATTTACTTTCATAGTAAATATAAATTTCATGCTAGCGATTTTTTTCTTAACTTGGTTACATTAGGGATTAGAGTCACTAACATGACATCTCTATAATATAATAAATAGTAAATCAAATCTTGACTATGACTAGATGTCACATAAGCGACTCTTATCCCTAATGTAACCAAGTTAAGAACTAAAATCGCTATCATGAAAATTTACTTTACTTTGATAGTAAATAGTAAGAAAACTCGTAATAGTGGTACTATTCGTGGCAGTTTTTAAAAAGCATTTTCCCAGAAAGTAGGCTAGTAAATATATATAGGGGACCAAAAGAACACACGTATAATTTTCAATAGTAGTGTGGATTTTTAGAACTGTGCGAAACAATCCTATCTGTTCAGTAATCAAAAACTTTAACGACCCTAATATTTTAGTGGCGACACCTCACTGGCTAACATTTTTATAACAAGAAGCACTTGCACCAAACTGGGTATAGTCGATTCTGGCAATGGGCCGAGATGTGACTAATTAAAAAAAAAAATGTTCCCCAAAATAGTTTAGTTTCGCGGACTACATACGCAGAAACCTACGTCTATCCTCTATTACTACATGTATCTCATATTTTAATACAATTCTACGCATGAAATATACTATGAGACGTTGCCAGTTGCTCATCATCTTTATTTCCCATTTAAAGTAAAGAACAAGTACGCTTACGTCGCTACCAAAGGATGGAGAGCATGGACTTGAAATCAGTTTAAAGAGGGTATCATGACGAACAACTACAGGGAGTATCTGAAGAACGGTACGGTTGATATTTGTCGAGCGGCGGGTGAATCCTTCAACACATTATTTCTAGTTATTCTCGTCTTGGTAACGCTAAATGTG
Source organism: Shargacucullia verbasci (assembly GCA_947562105.1). Taxonomy (NCBI): domain Eukaryota; kingdom Metazoa; phylum Arthropoda; class Insecta; order Lepidoptera; family Noctuidae; genus Shargacucullia; species Shargacucullia verbasci. The sequence continues at coordinate 3,303,116 of OX387279.1, forward strand.
ACGTTCTAGGTCCTTACTCATCACCGTACCTACCAATTTGACTAACTCCTCGGTAGTTATTAGATGTACTCAAATCACGTGTCCTATCTTTGAGAACAGAAAATACCAATGTTTTATTCAAAGTTTCAGCTAGTTGTTGTTTTCCCAGATTAAGTGCTCAACACTGAGAAAATCGTGACCTGAACACACTTCATATTCCTCACCGCAGAAATAACACCTTTTAGCTTAAATAGTCGTAGGGACTCAGTAACAATGGTATCAGTGCTGATTTCATAATCGGCCTGCTTCGAATATACTGCTAAACATATCAGCTATTTAAAATGGATCGCACCACGCGTTGTTTGTTGCCATAGACTTTTTGACTATATACATAAAAATCCTATTACCCAAAACTGCCTAACACCTATAAATTGTTACCTATGAAAACAGTTATAAAAATATAGTTCAAAACTTATAACGTTGACAGTTTGAATCCTTAGGGATTCAAACTCTCAACGGAGATCAACTGGAGAAGATATTTGTTCTTTATTAGAAACTGATAATTTATACTCAACATTTTAGTCGTTACTGAAAACCCAATTCTATAAAACCGGGGCCGGAGTTAATGAAAGTGAAGCCTATGGAAATATTCTAATGTAATTACTTGTAATTGTTACGTGTAATTGAGAGGACAATATGGGACGTTCGTCGGTCTGCCAATCACTCTAATAATAACACCAATATCTCCGCACTTAATTAATTTAAACAATTACGACGACGGCGCTCCTACGTTGAAATGGAATCAGTCAGGAAATCAATGAGTTTGTATTTATTTGTACGTGAATAAGGACTGCGGCCGTGTGGACCAATACGGCCCAAAACCTCTCACCAGCAGTTGGAGGATAAAATATATAAAGGCAAGCTTGCGCACTCATAGCAATCATGAAATAGAGATGAAGCTTTTTACTTAACATTAACTATAAACCTGAGGTCAAAACTATTTTCAGCATTTGAAGATGCGTATACGTATCCCGTCAAGACAGACAAAGTAAACACAATAGAAAATGTATTGTTTCTTACCGCCGTGCATCTCTAGTGGCTTAATGAATTATACTCCCTCTTACTGTTAACCTATATCATACTGCTGGGCAAAGGCCTCCCCCCATGATTTCCAGACCTTTCAGTATAGGGTCGGTGTAAACTATTCTATATTTAATCTTTCAAGCTCATCCCTTCTTCTCCTTCATGGTCTGCCGCGACACTTTCTCGCCCTATAAGGGTTACACTTAGTAGTTCTACCTTGGCCCACTCATCAGACAGTGTTTTGGAGTGCAGTGTAGTGTTTTAAAAATGGCCTGTCAATTTAACACCTAGAACACTTACAAACTTAAACTCAAGGTACGCTAACTTACCATGGACCGTAGGCTCCACAGCACATTGGTAGACCTTGAATTTGAACTTTTAGATGTTAGTCATAGACCAAATATGACCACAGTAGGTCACAATGGGTTTGAGTTTCCGATTCATGGTATTGGATGGTCTCCATTCATGAGCTATTTCATAGACCAGTAACTCATTTAGGCATTATCGGCCCACCTTGCGATGTCCTTGTTCTTGTGTGCACTGGAACTATCCGGCCCAACCAGAGGAACTCATTGACATATTGCCTATCCTCGTTTCCTCGCCATTAATTAGTAACTCGTATCACAAGCTTAATATTTAACATTATCATCTTAAGTCTAATCTCAAGGCTTGCATTACTGAGTAGCTGTAAAAAAAGCTCCAGTTCATACGATAATGAAGACAACAGAACAATGTCTTCGGCAAAATGGAGGTTGGTCAAACGATGGCCGCTAACTTTTTAAGCACTTTAACATGTGAACTGTTATAAAGCTTAGATGATAGTGGCACTCCTTGCTTAACGTTTTTCGATAAAGAATGGTGTTCCAAAAATGTGCATTACATTTGACATACTGAAGGACGTGATAATTTAAACTGCAATATAACGAATGAAACAACAAATAAAATAAAAATATATTTATGTGTAAATCGCGAACAAAACCTTAAAGTTATTATTTTATTAAGATAGGTACGCTATTTTTTTAAACTTCTCATATATTGCTTAAAGAGCTAAACATGCGAATTTTCACAAAATGATTAATTTTATAGGATAATAAAAATATAGCTCATAATGATTTTAATTTATGGATCGAGAATCGAATCCTTTAGTATGTACAATGTTTTCCCAGTCAGCTTAAGGTTCCGGATTTAATTGATATAGATGGGCTCGGTATCTTAATTTTTAGAACATCGAGTAGAAGTAGCGGAGAGTTAAATTCACCTGTATGTAAAAGAAAAGACTAAAGGATTACCTGAAAGGTATTATTTAAATAAGCTTTCGTGTATACAAAATATCCACGCGTCCCATAACAGGCTACACAACGGATACATTATAGGATTTTCTACAATCTTATCACATATACACAATGATAGGATTTGCTTTTCAGTTTCCCGAACCAGTTGATCCATTCCTACAAAGGACAAAATTATACAAAAATAAAAATGGTACTGTCGATGTCGTAAGTTATCACGTAAACAAACGTTCGGAATTATGTATCCTTATATGTATCCTTATACCAAGACAAGGAAGATTAATCGCATCTAAGATAAATATAATCACGAAATCTACATATTTCTTTCTGTTCCATAAATTCACAAAATCATGATTATTATATTATAAAAAAGCATGTTAAAAAAGAAGAGCTATAATTAGTACAAAATCACAACTTGAATCTGGGCAACAACGACAGTCTCCGTACTCAATAATATACTGCAATCAACAATCCGTCTACTAAACATGGTAATTATACACTATTCAAGAAAATCTAGAAAACAAGACAAGTATATCAACGAACGAATGAGCCGGGTACGTCTTAAAACTGCGGCCAGACACCGGAGGACGGGCAGCAGCGTCCTCTCACTAATCAGTGAGCCACTGCGATCCCCAAGCCTGCCAAGCGTGGGGATTATGGCAAAGCCCCCCCCCCCCTTGGGGGAGGCCTTCGTTCAGCAGTGGACGCCTTCTGGCTGATGATGATGATGATATCAACGAACGCGTCCATGGCAAACGCAGTTGTGTTGGCCCGATATAGTCAGGCCATGTTTTGTTTTTTATGAGTCTCACTTCAGATTATCTCTGCCAATTTAGCTGATAGGAATCAGTCACCCCTCCGCCCAATACTGATGAAGGATAGCCCATAACGGGTTCTCACCATGCTAAAAATCAATACCCAACACCTCCTTACCAAACGATGCCCTCGGGTGACATTAAAATCGCCTAGTATGAAGACTATTTCCATGCCACAACTGTCCATCACTGCACTTACTTCACTTCAGCAGTCCGTAGAATCAGCCATATTATTTTTAGCGTCCGTCAGCATATAAGCCGAAAACACTAAATACTGACTATCGTCAATAACTACTTTAAATGCTGTGACCCTCATACTTTTACATTCCACACTCAACTCGTACGGGTCCACACTCTTGGGCCATAGTACACCGCCGAACTGCCTGCCTCGCTGCATTCCCGTCAACGTATTTACCGCTGATTTGCCAGAATACGCAACATCCTGGTCTATTCCTCCTAGATACAAAATTTCATGGAGCACGAGTCACGTTTCCTATAGCGCCACAACATCAGCTGTTCGAAAGCCACATAGTGATCTAACACAGTCAATTGATCTTGTTATTGACAAACAATTGACGCTGATAAAGATGTACGACCTGTGTATTAATTTTCTTTTGCGGTTTGTCTACCATCGCTCATTTTATATTCCACAAACCCTAACAGATACGCTCTCTGAACACAAACTACTTTTTAAGAAAACCTTTGGCTTTAGCACACCAATTTTGTACGCATAGTATTGACACAGTATTTTTATCTTTTATTCTCTGCAAAGATACATTCACCAGCGTTTTATTTAATATGTAAGTCAGTCACTTTTTGATGTATTTTTGTTTGTTGTTATGGGCTTTCCCCTCGATAGTATTATGATGATTTCTCAACCTATTTTGCAGTACCAACGTCCATTCCTCAGTCTTTACCAAATATACAATAATAAAATTAGTTGAGAATTTAGTAAAATATCAATATTTTGATAAATATTAGGAATAATAATCGAATAATTTATAGCTAACCTTTAATTAATTATGTACTTCGTTTACTCAGTGATCATATTGTACAATCTAAATGAGGGGTTCAAATTAAAAATAAGTTGAAATCACTGAAACCGACTATGCCAAAAAGTCGTAAACCCTTTAATTTAAGTTCCAGAAATACCTTATCGTCGTCCTGGGTTTTTATGTATGGAAATTCATACTGTTAGCCTGAAGTTTAGAAATGAACCCGATAGATGGCAATAGTCGCCTTGTATATTACATAAAACCTTATCATACAATGTGTAATATTGTAGTTTCCAAAACCATATAGTATAACGCGAATTGGTTTATTGGTAGAAAACGATTACCGCATTACGACCGCCTTCGTACAATATTATTCAAGAGAATGGATAATAATGGTATACGTACTTGAATAAAAATAACCCACCCTAAAACTCTAACAGGGTTAACTAGAATAAAACATAAGTCCCGTGTACGAAATATAATATTTCTATCAATTTTTTATTAGGTACCGTGTAATCACTTTGTTTGACAAAGTGCACGGTATACAAAAATTATGAAGTGGGTTAAACCCAGATCGAAATGCTTTGAGTAACGAAGAGAAAATTCTTCCGGGGGTGTATATTCAGGCATGTAACGAAACCATAGCGCGATCTAGAAACTTGTACAACGCCATCTAGGGCGGTTAGGAGCAATGTAATGATGTGGAAACACGAGCGCTGTCGGTGGCAAACTTGGTTAAACTTGACTCCTTCTGGTACCAGCTTTGCTTCTATAGTCTAACTATATTAATTTAACTTTGGAATTATTTAGTCTATTAACAGTTGAATTATTTCTCTTTGTATCATAGGCTTTACTATATTGTTTATAACCGATTTTATATAGAATGTTGATCAGTAAGCATCTTACTCACAGTTTATCATAAAGGAATAGAAAAATATTTTGTAGGTTAAAGTAAATAAGTAAATCTTCAAGCGTAGACACGATAGAAAAGCTCTATATTACTCGCAGACGAAAGCTCTATATTAACGTGTATCTCTTTATTATTTGGTGTCCCGGCGAAAGTTCGCAGTTGAATGAATCAAAGCCCTTTATTTTGTTTCGATATTTCCATTTGTGTTTTAAACTAAATTTTCAATTGAATGAATAGCTGATTTTAGATGCTGATATTGCTTCTAATATTCACCGTAATATACGCATATATGTATATTAATCAATGAATTAGAGTTTATGTTTACGAATTTTTGATGATATATTTTCTTTTAGATTTTCTACTTTATAATAACGTACGCTTAGTGTTCATAGGTTTCATTTTTTTTATTATTTTAATTTATGTACCTACATACATCGTTTTATTTTCACAATATAAAATTCTTTAAATATATGTTCAACCCCGTTCTCGTATTTCTTCTGTATCGTAGCTACAGTTTACAGCCATGAATCATCTATACACATTCACTGCACCAAAACTATCTGGAGCTCATACAAGTCTTTTGGCACCCTAACTTGGATTTCAGGCAACAGTAACAAACATTTGTAACAAATTATTCGTTACCGTACATTTAATGTTCTGAGAATTAAAGTCTATAGGTATCTGCACTGACAAGGGTCAGTAGTAGATGGGTCATAGGTAATACACAAGCTATCAGCTGCTTTGCCTCTGATAGCTCTCTAAAAATTACTATATATTTGAAGTTCAATGGAAACTGACGTATTAAGAATTAACCGCACCGGTTCAACTTGGACTTCGCTTACTTAACTAAACGGATGTAACGAAACCATAGCGACTTCTATTTTGGCTAGTACCACCATCTATCGAGCTAGGGGGTAGTTTTAGAGCTTAATACATCCGAATTATAGCGGTGATTTCAACATTTACTTTACCTCGGTATCTTTTATATTTTACTCACACATTTTTACTGCGTATTTTGTGTTTTAACAGTGAAATGTTTCACTAAATTCAACGAATATTCTGCTTAACATGCAGCGCCATTAGCGGATGAAACGAGAAACTCACACACGCAATAACGGAGTACACTAAGCATAAGTATACAACTTTGCATATAATGTGTATGTTTTGATATTAATTTTATAACTCAGTAGTGTTAGTATTCACCGTGAGACTACCCATTCGACTCTAAATGAAAACTCAGGTAATTAAATAGTAAGTCTGATAAGTTCTAATAAATAATATTTAAAATATAAGCTAGTTAGCCTTTGTTTTTGCTTCTCTACACTGACCGTCCGTTAGATCAATGTAGTGCAGACTATCATAAAAAAGTATCCATATTGGGCCTGCCGCATGTCGGACGAGATGTGGGCAAAGCTCTCCATAGAGTGGAGCCCACACAACGTTAGACGACGTCGCGGCAGGCCCAGAAGGAGATGGCTGGACGAGCTGGACACCTAATTGAAAGATTGGCTACAGAAAGCTATTAACCAAGAGGAGTGGAAAGAGAGTAAGGAGGCCTTTGCCGTGCAGTGGGACGATTACAGCTGATTATATTGTATACTAGCTGTGCCCGCGACTTCGTTCGCGTGGATGTCGGACCTTAACAATGTATTTTTTAGTGAGACCAAATGCACTTAACCCTATTTTTTTCTAAAATAAAAGAATTTTTCTAAAATAAAAGTAGCCTAAGTTACTCCTTATTACATCAGCTACCTGCCAATAAAAGTCCCGTCAAAATCGGTCCAGCCATTTCAGAGATTAGCCTATACAAACAGACAGACAGACAGACAGACAGACAGACAAAAATTGTAAAAAATGTTATTTTGGTGTATGTACCGTATATATATTCATATGCATGTAGTAAAAAACGGTTATTTCAATATTACAAACAGACACTCCAATTTTATTTATATGTATAGATGTATAGATGTATAGATGTATAGATTATATTGTCAGAACACTGACAGTTATGTGCCAATGACTGGATGGTATGAGTTTTGTTCATAGACTTAGAATTTCGCTTTTTATTTTGTTACATGTAAATTATTGTAATCTGCGATACAGTTATGCTATATTCGGGTGCCAGAAGCTTAAATATGTAATATCAATGTTCATCGACTTTTGCTATTAATATCTTATATCAAGCTTTTTAAAATTATATGTGCACTTTGTCAGTCGAGAGATATTTTTAAAAAACGGAGTGAAGGATAAATAAAAATATATAATTATATATAAAATGTAATAAAATACACAACCCTAGAAAAAGTACGTTGAATCCTAACAGATGACTTATGTCGAGTAAGAATAAGACTACATTGAGCAGCTGCGTTTTGATTTCTCAAATAATATAGGGGAATCGGCACCCTGTTACGACGACACCGTAGAGACAATGCAACGGCAACTATACTATAGCAACTGTATTCCTCATTATAAATAGCTATGTTTGACTGCACGGATTTTTCTTTTGAAAATACATGTTTCCAAATAAGAATATGAACTCGACATCCGTCAACTTTGTCTATATCTGGTGAGCCTGTACAGGTACACCCATCTCCTAGCACGGTTGGTACCTATCTCTCTGGTGAACCAGGAATGGAAATGGAAAGGAATGTTTATGTAACTGATAAATATCTACTTGTTGTATTTCCGTTAGATATTTTAGTTTGGCACAAGGACGAAAGCATCTTTCGCGAAGTTATCATTATAAATGTAAACATAATTTAGAAAAACCAAACATACTTCGACTGACCCCAGTCGTCAGTCTTCAACTGAACATTAAACACTTGTTTTTTTTAATATATTGTATTATCCGTTTATTATGACTCCGATTGAATTGACCAATCGCTTAATAGGACGTAACGTCATGCTAAGTTTGGTTTTTAACCTAAATTCTTTGAAAAACATTCGGATATAATGGCTTCGCTTATAATAACCTACTTTTATCAAAATATGTCCGGTTATAGTAAAGATATGAACTAATTCTTAATTTTCTAATACTTTCACTCGACGGCGGAACCTCTCCCACATACCCCTAACCTGTTGCAGTGCGTGCTCGGCGCGTTGCTCGTTTTTGCTTTGATTCTTAGTGAATCTTTATCAGTCTAACATTACGTATTGATTACTAAGAATCAATCTTTATACTTTGTATGACGTCCGCTTAGTATGACGCCATTTCCCTTCAATGTCACTATAAACGAATTCTTCTGTATATGAATTCGAAATTGGTTGAACCGGCAAAATTCATTACCATACTCGGTGTGAAATGTTTACTACTCACTTCCATACCAGATACTATAGTTACATAGATTAAGGCAACAAAAATAACACTTCATATTGTTCGCATGCACCAATACCGAACCGTGAATAAACCGCATCCGCACAGAACACCATTGGAATGTGGTTTTGACAAAAAGAAGAATCCTTTGATATACGATCGTTTCTAATGTGTTCTCCAGTTTTTACCGTATTGTTTGGCCAGTATGACACCATCATAATTTCATCACTCTTGCTGTGAAAGCGCGAAACGTCTGAAACGTGAACGTGGAAAAAGCAATTTAAAAATCGAAGCGATTTTTAAATGCGCAATGTCTTTTCAGGAACTCTTCTTTTTTTATGGAACTACTGTCTATGATCATATTATTGTAAAAATATTTTTTATTTAAAGCCAGTACTGGGTGATTCTGAGCCGGAATGATGATAGTTAAGAAAGAAACTTGGTAACACTTACTTTTTCTAAAAAATAAAACTAGCCTGGGTGGAATTTCTCGAGTGAGTCGTTCCATGTTGAAATAAAGATATTTCCAAACCCATCGCGGATTGCGCTCACCTACTCTTTTCCGAATCCTCGTAATATCATATCAGAGGTCTTCTACTTTAAACGCTCGAAATGCAACTAATTATCAGATACTTTTGAATTTTTATTGTTTTTTTTTCATTACACGGAGAGATATTATTTCTAATAGAGATTTATGAGAAAGCAAGCGAGAATTGCCCCTCAGTTCGGTTAAAATATTAATTTACCGTGATCCCATCTCTAATTTTACTTTTATCACAGTCGTAATGATTAATAAACAAAAATTTAATCTAATAATTGATACAATTATTAAATTTCACACATTAAACGCCTTCACCACAATCTACTTCTGTTAAGATCTTTATAACAACGACAATAGACATTAGCGATACTCTACATAAATAAAACATATTTTACTTAAACGAGAGTACTTATATTCGTGGTGAAAAAACCACGTTTAACTGTTAAGCGGCCAACAAATTATTTTTCCTGTCAAATAGCTGTCAATGCAATAAAATTATACGGAGAGTTGTCAAATAAACTTCCCGAAAATTGGCAGTACAGCTGAAGTGTGCTACGTATCACACGTACTCTCCGGTATCAGTGTGGGAACCGTTGATCTCGAGTCTTCAGTCCTCTCACACCCGCCCCAGAGAGCAGTGGTCGCCCGCCCAACCGACACCCGTTGTCCGCCGCGCAACTTGTGGTTGTTAGTACCACTTAAATACACAATTCAAAAAGATTTGCGCCACTCTGTTAAATAAGTTACTAGTTTTTTTTTTTTATTACTACAATATGGTGCATTGGACTAGTAATCAACTTAATAACTAAAGATTCTTGTGTAATTAAAAGCGCACTTACTATTTTATGTCTTTGAATTAAATACTACGATTTTTTTTTGTAGATGGTGTAACACTGTGACAAGTTAATTTTACTAAGATAACAAATTGTGTGAGTGCTACTTCTACTATTATTGGATGATCATCGGTTCAAAAATTAAAGGTAATAAACCTAATATAAGTTTAATAAATGTATATTCTAAAGAGCAATTTAATTGCTCTTTTTAAGGAAATATCTACATTTTTTTGAGTAAACCATTCAATAATCCAAAATCCTCTTTTGATGTTTGTATTGTGATAGCATTTGATTATCCTGATAAGGCCGGTTCCTTCAAACTTCATTCAATTTTGCAATATAATGTCTTTCCTACATGTATCTAGTCAAATGTATTTTTGTGTCTACAACTTGCTTTATAAATGCACAGATAAAGACTTTTTATAATTATACTTATTATTTTACAAAACTAATTTAATGTTCCAAACAGAATAATTCTTCTGTTTAGAAAATTAACATTCTGTTATTTGAAGCAACCAATAATTGTTAATATACGTCTATTCATACAATCGTATGTCGTAATAATAGACGTATTAATTACGACAATTATTTGCTTCTTACAAAATTTCACCCTGTATAATCATACAGATTGACATTTTCAAGTGGATGTGGATGGCCCATCCGAATCTATAAGGAATATACTCAAAGGAGTCTCGAAGCCTGATTCTGATGTAAACTAAAACTGCATCATTGGATTTTAGCAGTAGCCTGGACTCGAACCAGTTGATTTTGGAAAAAACACAGCCTGTATTATTACACCATCCGATAATGACATATCAACTGTGAACTGGCAACATGTCCTATCTCGATTTTATGAGGATTTTACTTGTTATTTCACATTCAATTTGTACTAAACATCGTTTCTTCTTAATCCTGTAATATTGTCAAAAATGAGATAGTATCAGTTGCCAGTTCACAGTCGATATGGCAAATTAAAGGAGAGAGCTAATTTTTAACAAAATACTATTTTATTTTCTTACATTACCAACCTATTTACCCATTTATCTACTCACCTTTACTGATTAATTGTTCAAAATGATGGCCATTATTTTCAATACTTTGCTGGATTTGACGTCTCAAGGATTGTGTACTGCATTGTTTTTTCAAAACTCCACTGATGAAGTTTTAGTTTTCATCAGAATCGGGCTAAGGACTCCTTTAAGTATTTTTCGATATTCCTTATAGTTACGGATTCGGCCACCCACGCCCACTTGAAAAATTCATTAACAATTCGTGTTATTTTTTATTTTAAGAAACCTGTTGTTAAAACTGTTAGTTTTGTAAAATGACGGCATGGTTGACGTAGTGGCTAAGCGATCAGCTCTCTGCGGTTCGATTCCCGTTCGGAACAAATATTTCTCTGACCTCTGATTCGGGTGTAAACAGTACTACACGAGGAAACAAATTATAAGCATCGTTTAAAAAAAAACTCGTTATTATTCTATTTATACTATTATAATATGTGGCTTCCAATGCTAGTGTATTTTGTAAGTATTTACTTGTACTGGAGTATTTGTGTATTTACATGACACAACTTACTTTACTGTTTCCATAGTAACGTAAGAGATGAACACTTAAGATAGTTTGTAATTACATTAACTATAGGCAAAGGGATCAACGTAACTTAATCTTCAGCGTGATCAGAAAACTTCTACTAAATTAATCGTCAAAAGTCATTCAACAGGTATTAACCTAATATTAATGGTGTCACCATTGAATAACCTTCTGTCACCATCCTCATCTATAGCCTAAGTGTATATACTAAGACCTATGAACGAAAGAAAGAATAGATAGGTCCACACCATGGAGGTTTGGTTTGACCTGACTGTACGACCTCGATTTTCATTGAATAAAACGTTGTAAGAAAAATTTAAATATTTACGAGAACTGCCTATTTAAATTGTAAAAAAAAAATTGATGTCCATTAACGAAGAAATATCAGCTCCATACTACATATATAACTGTGAGCTTTACAATAAGACCCGTCTTATGGCCGTTTATGCAATCAGAGTAGGCATGAGCTATTTTATGAGATTTATATAGCCTTTAAGAAGCTGGTTTACGTATTTTTCCGAGCCATATGCTTTCGTATTCATTATTTTTATACGTCTGTATTGACAACGTTATCTTTACTTAATTTTCTTTATAAAAAAAAAACGTTATTTTTATGTCCTGCACTAGCTTAATGAATACAGCTTAACGACACGGTTGGCGCTGTGGCTAAGCCATCAGCTTTCTGTCCTACGTGTCGCGGGTTCGATCCCCGCAAGGAACAAATATTTGTATGATCTACAGATAGTTGTTTCGGGTCCGGTTGTGTGTGCATGTGACATATATGTTTGTAAACTGTACCCACGATACAGGAGAAATGGTAGAGTGGGGCAAAGTTATAAACTAGTATATTGGGATAGCATAAACACATCCCTATCACATACACAAATACAATATATTATTATCAATATTCTGTTTGCCTTTTACTAAGAATAATAATTTATTTAATTATTTGAAAAAGGCTCGGGCAAGCTCGTTCTTAACGACCGCTAGCGCATCCAACATAATTTTGATTATTGGTCGTACGGTCGTATTATAAAACGCTACTAGGACTCCGACCATTTGGAGTCAGTTCGAACCACCTGTTAATTCCGATCATGACTTATTCAAAACAGCTAAAATACGCAATAAAGCCTTGATAATTTTTCTATTCTATTTTGTACACTAGATACTAACCATCAGCACTTAAAGAATAAATTCATTTTATATATCATACCATAAATAAAACCTTTAATAAAGAAAATCAAAAACCACCAGAACCCCATGACACTTATTTTATTCAAATAGCTCCAATTATAATCATGCCTTGATCCTGTCAGCTCCTAATTGACACTATCGGGATACAGAGATATTCCAAGATATGATTAGCTGTTGAATTCTTTGTTGATTTTGGTCCACAACAGCCAACGACAGATCTTCAAACGAGAAACGAGTGGTTTAATGTCAGCTATGAACACAGCCTAAGGAATTCAACAGCTAATAATATCTTGAATATAATATTTCTTTTGACCTGGGTACGTCCTAAAACTGCGGCCAGACACCGGAGGACGGGCAGCAGCGTCCTCTCACTAATCGGTGAGCCACTGCGATCCCCAAGCCGCCTGCCAAGCGTGGGGATTATGGCAACCCCCCCCCTTGAGGGAGGCCTTCGTTCAGCAGTGGACGTCTTCTGGCTGATGATGATGATGATGAATATTTCTTTATCCCAATAGTTGACACTATTAGGAGCTAAAATAGAGGAAAAACGTTAGCCCATTTTACTAGAAATACCTGCACTACCCTCCCCGCTTCTCCTCCCTCCTTCTACGGGATCTTAAGAGCTATCTGAAAACCGAAATCAAGTTCAAGCTACGCCCAAGTTGTCACCTGTTGAAATGCCACAAACTTAACACAATTAATTGAAGGAAAAGGGTTGCTATGTTACCCATTTTAACTTAACACACTCGCGTTAACGCACTGTATTTTGGTTTCTCTCTCCACACTCTACTCACGCCACAAAGGAAAACAATATGAAAATACAAACAGAGAAGAAAATATTCTCAAAATGTCATACTTTATTTTCAACGTTACGTGATGATTTCGTAGAAGGTGTGTTAGAACAACCACATTTCATAAAGGTAGTGATAAACCTGAGTATTCACTTTTTAAATGATAACTAAATGCTCACATGACATGAGAATTTTGTCAAGCAGGAGAATCCCAGAAAAACATCAAACATTTTCCTTCCAACTTTTTGCTGAGCCGAGCAATTTCTTAGTGTTCCTCTGCAGGGTCACCCCGATTAATATTTTTGACGAGCATTTTCTTGAGCGTTCGCTAAATTGATTGACAAAATGTTCGAACTAAAATTTGGTTCTATTCGTTCATCATCTGCCTAGCCTTTTCCCAACTACATTAGGGTCGACTTCGAATCTAATCGGTTGCGGCTGAATATCAGTATTTTACACGGAGCGATTGCCACCTGACAAAGATGGCAGTGGTTTGCTGTCATTTTGGTCCTATTCCTTATTCAACTAAATTAAAAAATGGCAATATGATTACAAAAGAACGCTTAGGTCTATCAGTACCTTTATACAAATATCCGATATAATTTCTAAAGGAAAATTTGTTATGATATAATTATGCTAAGAAAAGAAATATAACAAATCTCCATCACATGGAAACACTTACGTTAACTCTGTCTGTCTTTCTTTTCCGTCGAGGTATTTTCTCTTATGGCCTTTTAAAATATCAAACAGCATTTATTGAAGCAATTTTGAAGGCTTAAAACAATATGAGATATTTTCGTAACTTCCTAGATGTATCGATTTTTTAACCTTTTATACTTCCTTTGTATAGCCTACGTCAGGACTCATTTCCATGTTACATTATGAATCATTCTCAAAGCATTTTTTGTATTTGGTTGCTATGGACGGTATCATTATCTAATTTGAAAGAAGGTCCCCAATATAAAATAGGTGTATCATAACAAACATACAATAAATATTGAATTTGAATGGGATGGACTGTTACACTCAATTTAAGAATGTTATTTCATTAAAAGCAATGTACCGAATTCAAAAGAACCTTTTATATAAAGTGGCTCCGATGAATATATGTCATGCATACATAAATTTATTTACTACCAATCAAGATTTCTGTGTGTCCAATTTATTAATATTCCTATTAGGCATTCAAACATTCTGACAAAGCGTTGTATTGAGTGTTTCCATATAACTAAATACGTAAGAAACTCATCTTTTACACATATACCAACCAACAAGCAAAATATGTAAATAACGGTAACCTTGTAATTATTTGCTGTCATTTCGAAAAAGGTTAAATTTCATTCCAATACTTCGTCCATTTGTGGTGTACAAAGAAGTCAATTTATTGAAATGATAAAGATGATGCTGTCTTACAGGCTGTAAATAATAATCATATTAACAATGTATTTCAAAAGAGCAATTATTTGCCTTCTAACGGTCTGTCATCATAATAAACACTAAATACGTCGGTGATAAAGGTACGAAGTCAAAAAACAAATAATTATATTTACACGCAAGACAAAACAAGTGTTTGTAAAGAACTCTCGCTGTTGTTTTTCCGTGCCAACTTATAAGCTTTCTCTGATTACAGAATAATGAAATGCTTATGTAAGTTATTTATTTTTAAAAAACACTATATGTATGGACCCGTTTGAAAATGTTTGAAACCATGGGTATACTTACGGGAATATCAAGAGAATGGGCGTAAATAATAATCCGTCAGTAATAATAAAAAATATATTGTCTATTTTCTTTGCTGCTCATGGACGTATAATCCGACTCCAAAGACACACTGACCCTTCGTCCCCTTGACCCCATTCAAACGTGAAGAGTAACATCAGTATTGGTACAACAATAACACAAAAAACTAATACAGATCTCAGGCTTACACGCGGTTGCATCAAACTTCATTCTTAATTTTTTTACAATATACTATCTACCTACTTATTATGGAATTTTAAATTAAACTCCTCGAAAAATTCAAATATTCAGTTCGATGTATCCTTTTACGGTTACATTATAATAATTCGTAAAACCTTTTGTTTTGAAGAACTTAAGTATGTAGGTACCTTAACCAATTCATATGACAGTGAATTTTGATGTATTATATGTAGCACTATAATTTTACTGTATTTTATATATTTACTTTAAATGAATTATAAACCTTCCACACAGAATTTGTTTCAGAAACGTTCGGTTTTACATAATATCGTAGAAAAAAAAAGCACTAAAATGTTGTACATGTAATAAAATGAGACGAGACACTATCTGAAGCGTTCTCTTTGTGAATGCACATACAGGCAGTATGTCTATACCTACATATAGTCTCCGTTTACGATATACTTTTGCTGGGCATAAACTGAACCCTTAATCCGCGAGCGCTATTATGAAACATCCATGTCAGGATTATCCGGAAAAATTACTTAATTCTGTAGCCGAGTCGAGCTGAACTGAGATTTCATCAGAAATCAATATCCTCTAGGTAGTGTTTGTCACAAAACAATGTAATTAGCCCCCCCAAATGAAGATACTGCTCTGAACTCTGGGCAACGCCCATGATGATGGTTAATCTTTCAACCACGAACGGGCTGGGCATTTTGTAAGATAGATAAATTTTTTGTTATATCATCACACTAGTCTTTCCCAAAGAGTTTAGAAGAAATATTCCTAGTACAGTTAACATCAAAAGTACCTGACTGGAAACTACCAGGTAATGTCAAAATTGGTTTTGATGTTGACTATACAAATGAAGATCGTAATAAATTATAACACCGGTGACATTTGATTATTTGGATAGATCCAATTTGCATTTAATCACACTTTTAATCTCCGCGCTGGTTCCGAGTTCAAACCGTAAAATGAACAGATAACAATTTTTCTAAACTAGGGTACGCTAGGCAGCCGGGTTTAGAATTACATCTAAATTACGGCATGAAGCATGATTGACTCGTTTGGACCTGATTTACTGTCACTTGTGCTTATTCCACTTCGCACAGTCTATAAATTGTTACCCAATTTTCATCATTCATTATAATTGAAATTGTAGAAACGTAGAAAGTACTAGATGCTCGTACACGCGTAGACGGGTCCATCATCTAATAATAATCCAGCGTGTATGTTACACAATTGTTTATGTAAGTAATATTCAAGTTAATGTAAACTTAAAAGCAAATAACTTAAGCATATAAACGTGAATCTTTAATTAAACCCAAACATATATTATGTTCTATGCCTGACGTTCTGAGGCCGAACCCTCATCGCTACCTTGGTGAATTTAAGAATTCCGAATTGCAATATCACTTGCGATGAAGGAATATATCAGGCATATAACAGGAATATAACAGGAAACCTTCGCGCATGAGAGGGCTCCACAAGGTATTTGATAGTGGGCGTGCTCTAACTCACCCCAAGCTACTCATCATCAGTCCATAGCAGTCCACTACTGGCGATAGGCCGCTTCAATTTCACGCCACTTACATTCTTCTCGTATCTAAATACCTTCCAGCCACTCCACCTAGACTGAGGGCATCCTGCGCTACGTCGCGTCGCCGGGCCTTGATCTCCGTGTCCGATAACTTAATTTTTAATCCGAATATTCAGAAAGACCAAGCATAACTCTTTCATGTCATTTCAGGTAGGACGCACCAATTAGACTTTCGTCTTTAGGCTCTGTAGAATGGGCGACGATAGGCAAGCCAATATGATGGAATAAAGCCTAACTCTTCTTATTCCAAGAAGAAGCTCTTGACCAGCAGTTTAACAGGAAATTGAGAGTATACTATTGGGCTGAAGTAAAAAATATTTTTTCTCACTTATCCTTATATTTGAGTTATTCAGCAGAAGTACGAAAAGACCTACACATCACCTGTATGTTTATTGGTTCAGTGATTTCGATGTGCGTTGTACAATTCCTTAGTCAGATCTTAGAATGTACACACATGTAAACATGTAGCTATAAAGTACCATTTGCCATACGTCACTGACTTTAGTGTTGAGTCAACAATAATACACAAACTGACTGAGATGGAGGACACCAGTCTACATTTAGGTAGAACTGCAAATCGCGCAATTAGTGAAGACCGCACGCCGAAACGATTAGAAGGCGTTACGTAATTAAATAATTTTGACTAAGCTTCTTAATTCGGCCGGACATCAGCGACCGACAAACGACAGATTTTCTATAGTGTCGTCACTTCTTACGTTGTCACACATTGGTAACAAAATGTAGTTACGGTGGAGTGAAAGGTGTTATGCAGGTTATCCTTATAAAGTGAAAATACGTATCAAATTAATAAAGAACATTTGGAAAAATCCGTAATAACCTTAAAAAAATGTAGTTAAGAAAGAAATCTATTTGTTAGTATAACAACATTTTACTTTTTCTTATATTCTAGTTCCAATGAAAGCAAGAGTAGTCAACTTCTTACCAACACCTCCAAAGATTTATTAAGTTATATTTTCTTGTGTTTCTAATGAAATAAATGCTGCTAATAGGATTCAAGGAAATTTCTTGTTTACTAATCATTAATTTGATTGAAGAGTGTCACTGCAGACGTTAACGATGACTCGTAACAACGGAGTGTTACTAATAAATTATACCAGTGTCACGGAAACCGCGATGAGTCCTAACTTCATCAAAAGCTGTAAACAATATGCCCGTAATCTTGGCAATAATAGAAATTTTATGAATCTTAAACGCCGTGTTGAATGCTTAAACACAAATCAATTGTATTTTATAGTTGCCTTCCTACTTTATGGTATCAGTAAAATAATCTATTTTCATCTTTCAAAGTTTTGCTAGATAGCAGCTGTTGGCATATAAAGTATGATGTGAGGTTTTACTTCCACATTTCTGTTTCGCATAATTTCATCAAAGTTATTTGAACATACGAGCCTAGCGATCTCATGATTAATCTTCATCGACATATTAAAAAATTAAATACAAATGTGATACCAAATCTGGAAAAAGAAATAATTTGAATTTGTAATAATTCTGTAGGAATTAATATGACCGAGTCTTTGATGGCAAACATAAATATTTATATTAGTTTAAAGGTAAATTCCGCCTTATTTTTGACATTATGGTACACTTTACAGGGATCAGCTGACTGTTCCAACCTAATGCTGAACATAGGCCCACAAATGAATTGGTCTTCAACAGAAAGTTGTTGGATATAGGCGTTAAAGCAGAATCTATTTAACTATCAGTAAGTTTTCAACTATATTTATTGTTTATTTCGTAAAAATAATCTTTAAAATGAAAATAAATAAAAAACAATTAATATAATGTCTGTAACATGTGAATGACCACAACATTTAAGTCATGTGATTTTTAACGAAGTTTATTTGGTCTACGTCATATGGTTTTATCATAAGCGAAATTATAAGTCTATGGGTTTAATATTGTACTACCAAGGCAGGATGTACCAAATACACTATTTTGAATGTCAGCAAATAATAAGTAATGGACTTCACCAAGGAACAATATTAGGACCCAACGCGGTTTCACTTCTTATGTCCTCCATAGACTAGTCAAATTACAATAAATATTTGCCTTACTCGCAACATATTTAAAAAAGAATTTGTAAACACTCCAAAAACATAAATTATACCTAGTATTACATATAGTCATTTTATAATACTAGAATAAGTCTTAGATTTCGCCTTCACAGTAGTAGTAATTTTGTCTGCGTGTCCATTAGTGTAATTTAAAAACGCCGTTCTGAAGTGTTATGTGTAACAACGAATAACATTTAATTTTTATTTATATAGATAGTATTTTCCCCAAAAGGAGAAAGGTTAAGTGAACCGTAAGAACGTACACAAATGTACAGATGTGCATTTGTGTTTGGTCGTAGGACCCAATTTGATTGAGGGCGCAGTTTTTAATGTTCACCTTTTCAACCCAGAACTTAGATTTTTAAAGACTTAAAGCACCATTAATATACCCAGTCAGGGTATAAAACCTAGTCTAGCTTGAAGAGGGTAAAATTAAGGGTATTAAATAGCTGTTGTGTAAAAAAAAAATTGAATAAGTTTTTATTTTATTACATTCCTCTACAATATGATGAACACTGTTTGAGCAAAATTGATACCCGACACGCGCGGTTGCAACAGCGAGCACTCTTGTAAAATAAAATTACACTACTTTGTCTTGTTACGAGTTACGATATTCGACAAGTTCTTACCGATGCCGCTGCAATGAAATAACACGCGTTTCACAAGAAATAAAATTGTATGTAGGTAATGTGTTTGTATTAAAAGTACATATATCGACGCGTGGATTTTAAAAATGCGACTCTGTGATGACAAGTTGATCTCTGAAATTACATCTTTGTTATCCGATGATATGACTGAACAAATTTACAATATAATCATGAATTATAACTGTCCAGCACTATTGGATTATTTTTGAATTCACTATAAAACTAACACCTGGGCAAAGTGGGCAATAAAACTATCATTACTCGTATAACGCGTTATATTTATTATTAACCCAACCCATAAGTCGTGCTTCTGGAATGAATCACTCGCTTGGAACAATCTACTGATTGGATGTAAACTCTTCCACTGAAACATAAATAAATTTTACTGACAACAGGTTAAAGTAATTAATTTTCCATTTGTCACAAATGTTATTTGCTTTATTGTACTTATTTCACATCAAAACCGTTATTAGTGTTGCTCACTAGTACCTTTATTCGTTTCTGAGACACCTTTCGGTTGGCGCCGTGTCTAAGCGATTAGTACGTGTCGCGGGTTCGATCACCGCACGGAACAAATATTTGCACGATACTAATACTACAGATCGTTTTCGGGTGTGTTTCTGGTCTGTATGTGACATGTATATATGTTTGTAAACTGTACCTACGATACAAGAGAAATACTGCTGAGGGAAAAGGTTTTTCAAAAAAAAAAAAGAATGGCCTTTATGAACCCTCACAAATTTTTGTATATTCTTATTGTAATGTATTTAAACCTTTGAACTAATATTGACATTTTCCAAAATAATGTTACTAAAATAATTTCATTCACATTCAATATTTTATCTGGTCTAAAGATAAAAAACAAGATTTGATCAACACTTACACATGTATCAATGACGCTGACGATCAAAGTAAAGGCAAACTAAGATAAATAAATTTATCTTAATCTCTTGTTTCAGATGCTGCCGATGCTGCTGTTGATGATCACATAAAATGTTTACCTACATGAGAACACGAAGATTATAGAAGAAAAAATATTAAAAAAAAAATGTTATAATAAATTGTAAGAAATGCAAAATTCAACTCGTACCATCAATTATATGAGTGATCCAAAATATCAATGGTTTGCAAGTTTACGAAGAAAATGCTATAGAGAAAATATCACCCATAGCAGTATCCTTAACGAGAAGTATAATGGTAAGTATGTAATATTGAATGTATATTTATGAGTCTTACAGCTATTTATTTGAATTTCCAAGACATTGAAATTAATAGCCATAAGACTGATAACATAGCAGTAACACTAGCTGTCCAACCACTGTCAGAAATAACAATTTATTTCTGTATTGGACGTCCCAAAAGACCGAAAACTTTCAAAACATGGTGTCCAATGAGTTTTTATTTCATTACCGGTGGAGCAGGATCATAATGTAAGAAATTTACCCTTTTGCCAGCCATCTCGGAACATCTGCAAAGAATTTCAACTTGTCCAAGGTTTTCAAAAATGATGATTTTGTTTTAAAGGATCTTATAATTTGCTAACAAAGTCTATTTAATTAAATGCGCAAACACATGTCAAAAAATTACATCTATCATATTATCGTTGGTCGATACCGTATTAATTTTGAAAATTACATATTAAAAATATATATATCTTCGAGGAATCACAAATGAAGCAAAAAAACCGCAACCTACAAACACAACACATAAATATGTCTTTCAATGTTTATTATTTTCCCGGTGAATAGAGGAGGATGTTTGGTGCCCGAGGACGTTCGACGGGTTCGCGTGTTGGGACGAGACCCCAGCCTCGACCACTGCATACCAGCTGTGTCCCGAGTTCATCGTCGGCTTCGACCCTAGGCGATACGCATACAAAAAGTACGACCTACTTACCTGATCACTTTTGTTTTTTACTTAGCAATCCAATAACAATTTTAAATAGCTACTTAAATTATCCTCAGCTGACCATAGATTTACTTACATAAACACCTCTAAAGAGAAAGGCGTAACTGATATTTCAGGAATTTTATATTTCAAACCACCACGGTTGGGAATGGGACTAGAGATCATATACGGAGCTAAGAACAATCAGAGGGGAGGCATGATAGGCCATGCCTTACAGGAATTTTCCCACCTAGAAATTGAGAAGGTATATGAATTGACATGAAAATAAAACCCTTATAGGTGTTTTTTGGGTGAAACAGTTTTTTCAGAGATTTAGAACTTATGTAGACAGGCTCTACTGATTCTGTTCCACAGCAAAGTTCTTTGGCGTTGAGAAGTGGTTCAACAACCATACAGCATGATAAGCGTGGTCAGAACCCATCATGAGCTATTCTCAGCCTGGGGGCGGAGGGATGTGCCAGACTCCTACCGGATAAAATCACCACGCTGGTCCGCCTCGACACCATATGGTGGATTTCGGGAACTCTTAGTAGACCGCACCTAAGCCCACCACGGTGCCATGGTGTTAAGGGCACTTCCCGAAGGGGGTGACTATAAAGAAGCCACCCCCTCGTGCACGACCCGGGGGACACTGTAGTGTGGTGTCCCCGTTACCCTCACGAGCAACCATACACCATACAATAAGTTAACATAACAATAACTTCTCCATAGCAATAATTATTTGGTATTCGCTTTAACTTATTCATTATAATGTGTAGGCTTTAAAAACCCTGCCCATTCTATTAAGTGATGTTCAGGATCGTTAAGTACTTAATTTATTTAAAAAATGTAAGACTGTCCTGAAGGAGCTTAACGGCTCTGACCAAATCGATCCCCTCCGGCAGTGTAAACAACACCGTCTGGGATGTTTTATATGGGATAAATTTATTTAATCTGTGAAAAAAGATGGTAAGTTTCCTCTCATTTCCGTAGTGTGCTGAAAAATCCGCTCCAAAGTACGACACCAAAATATTGTGCAGCTAATTCCATCTTCAACAACTAGGAAAAAAAGTCATCGAAAATGTTCTAGAATCCACATTTCAGTGAAAAATCAAGGAGGTGACTCGCTTGGGTCAGTCATTTTTAGTTTAGCTATTCAACCCATCGTTTAACAGTTAAACTCTGAATTCAACGTATGGTTTTTACGAAACAGAACTTAGGAGGTGACGTAAACACTGTCTTCAATATTATGTGTACATACATTTTTAAAAACAAACTGAACAAATTCTTACTCGTCTGACTATATGAACCATCAATAAAATCTGTTATAAACAATATACAATAGTAAAGTGAAGTCTATACAAAGTAGAGTAATTCAACTGTTCATAGAGCAAATAATTCTAAAGTTAAGTTCATATAGTTCACTATAAAAAAAGTAAAGTCGGTACCTACTCTATTTAATAGTTAAAATTATATTCACTGTAGTAGAAGAATCAAGTTTAATCCGTTTGTCACCGACAGCGCTCGTGTTTCCACATCATTACATTGCTCCTATCCGCCCTAGATGGCGTTGTACCAGTTTCTAGATCACGCTATGGTTTCGTTACATGCGTTGATATAAACGTTTTCTTCGTTTGTCCAGAAATTTAACCCTCCCCTACCCATTTATTTTTGTATACCGTACACTTTGTCAAACAAAGTGATTAAACGGT
The DNA here is from genome assembly GCA_947562105.1 of Shargacucullia verbasci. NCBI lineage: Eukaryota > Metazoa > Arthropoda > Insecta > Lepidoptera > Noctuidae > Shargacucullia > Shargacucullia verbasci. Next base: position 3,326,296 of record OX387279.1, read on the forward strand.
ACTAAAAAATCATTACAAATATTATATTTAGTACATGGGACTTATTTCTTATCCTAGTTAACCTTGTTATGGTTTTAGGGTGGGTTATTTTTACTCAAGTACCTATTCATGGTATTTGATGATGTCATTAATTACCATTATTATCCGTTCTTTTGCACAATACGAATGCGGATTAAATGCGGTAGTTGTTTTCTACCAATAAACCAAATCGCGTTACCCTATATGGTTTTGGAAACTACAAATATTATACATTTTCTCGGAGAAAAATAGATATTATTTGTTGAAAATAACTGTGCACCAGGATGAGCAAAAGAAACTTTAATTTGATGGTGGTCATAAAGTTGTTCATCGTACATACATCCTTAATATAGGGCCACCTACATAACAATGTTCTGGTTTTCAGTAAAAACATAATTCATGTGATCTCATGAAAGTAATATATTTACATAAGTCATAACTTATACATAAAGTGTGAGTGCGAGTAGGCCACAGAATCAAACTATGCCCGCGGGTCCAAATCCCAATTGTCAAAGAGTCTCATCCTACGAGTCCTACTTCATCTTCGATCTGTTCATTTAAAGATCAGAGCATAACGCATACGCCGATAATTAAACCTTAGGTATATGGCGAACGACGACTATGATGACTTACCTAAAGTGACCCGGGTAGATCTCAAGGCAACTGTGTATTGGCTTCCGGCCAAAAACATCACAACGAGCTCTTCACGAAGGTAATTGCAGACCGCTTACTTTTATATAACAAGGGCAGAGACCGTGTATAGCGGATGATCAGTTTGGTTTCCGCCAGGTGTCTCAGGATGAGGTCATTTTGATGGTGTCTCTCGAAATCGCTGACATAGTGACTTTCAACCTTAGCCTTGGAGATTCATTAAGGAGGCATTCGTATACCATCGGTTCTAACCTACTTCTGCCACATTTTGGAACCTATCTAAAGGGATCGGGGAGAGATGTCGTACGGTATTCCACAGCCGAGTTCAATAAAATAAGATGGCGCAATGTCGGCTCTATGTTTATAAAACAATTAAAATTAGTAATCTCTCGATTTTGTTCCTTATTTTATATTATCTTAAGTAATAATGTATAAATATTAACCCATCCGATTCGAGCCGAAGCCCCTTAATCTTCTGTGCTCTCCCAGATCCTCTTTACGCTGTGCACCAGCGATATCCCGATCAGTGACAAATGTCGATAGGCTTTATTCATTGACGACATAGCCGCCTTACTATTCCAGCATGAACCCTGATGGCATTTCTCGATCCCTTCAGACCGCAGCCAGCGCCCTAGAAAAATGGTTTATGAACTGGAAGATCGAAATCAATACGATTAAGGGCGCAGCCGTCCTCCTTGTAAACTCGGCGATGCTCACAATTGCATTAGTTTCATCTCCATGTTCGGCCAACAGATCCCCTGGGAGCTAACAGCTAAATAGCAGAATGTGACACTCGATCACCGACTCAGATTCAATGACCACATAAAGACGGTCTTCGATTAGGTTACAAATCTTCCAAAACCGTTTCTTGCGAAAAGCCACGTAATACGTTTACAATCCACCTCCACGTTGACCTAAACCTTCTGACCACCAGATGTTTCATCTAATAAGCGTCTAAACGTCTCCAACGTAGAACGTCTCGTGCGTAGATAAAATACAAAAGCTATTCGTATGTACCTCTATATTATTTGTCGTATCCCATTACTTCCCAGAATTTGATCCTTATTAGCGACACTATCGGATGATGTAATAATACAGCGTGTGTTTTTTTTTTTTTTTTTTTTCAATATCAACCTATTCTATACCTTACATATTGCTATTTCAAAAATCCAATGATGCAGTTTTAGTTTTCATCAAAATCGGGCTCGAGACTCCATTGAGTATTTTTCGCTATTCCTTATAGTTTCGGATTTGGTCATCCATGCCCAAAAAAAAATTTCACCTATATGTATATTATTCAATTAATTAGAGTTACGTTTAGAGTAGAGTTTTTGGTCATAAATTTTATTATAGACTAGCTGTTACCTGCCACTTCAGCAAGTAACGAGTACTCTATAATAAAATGTGTTAAAAGTTGTTAATGCTGCTGATTGCTTCTTCAAGAAATATTCGCCTATCGCCTATCGCCTATCAGCCTTGTCAATGTTAGGGTATTTTCTTCGTCTCCTTTGCTTCGCTCTTGATAGAGCGGTCATGGTCACGATGAATGTTATCCAATTACTGGTGTACTCGTTCTCACGATCTCTCTCCATTTAATTACATATATTAAATCTGGTGCATTCATTTACAGGACCTCCAACCGCGTATTTAATTTGATCGGTCCACTTCATTAGTCCTTCCCGCATGGCTTATTACCTTCTCTCTCCGTCTCTGCCCTGTAAAATTAGCTGCTCTATAGAGTCATTATTCAGCCCTGGCACATGGCCAAAGCACTTGAGTATACGAGACTGTACGTACTATTGCTGATAGACGCTGTTACTATTAAATATCTAGGCCCTAGAGTATAAAAAGTTTGTGTGAAATTCTGCAAAAGCATTCTTCTCCAGCATCACATTTCTAAAGCATCTACTTACTTTTTTCTTTTCCGGAGTTAATGGAAAGGGTATACTAAATGCATAAATAATAAAATAAAATAAAATAAAATCTGTTTATTTCAGACATAAATGTCCATATTTTGTTAGTATTTTAAAATGACTTATAGCTATGTTAATTTACTTAAGAATAAAATTAATTAATTAATTCAAATATTTGCCAGGACTACTAGGAACACTGTTTACATGCACGTGTGCATGTACCCAGTGCCCCATAATCGGACAGTCTGGCTTATCACCGATAACCTTGAGAATGGTGTTGGTACTCCCCCGCACTCTGCGCATCAGTGACGCGATGCGTTTGCGTATCACCGTGTGAAACCCATCAACGTGCGCAACAGCAAACATGGCTGAGGCACTACAGCAACGCGGGAGCCCCAACAACACTCTGAAGGCATTGTTGTACTGCACTCTGAGAGCGTTGAAATTCCTCTGCGTGTACCTGACCCACAGATTGCAAGTATACAGTGTTTGGCAGAAGGCCTTAAAGAGGGTTACTTTAACATCTGCAGTACACTTTGCAAATCTGCGAGCCAGCATATTGCAGCGGACTGCCATCGCTCTTCTTTCTCTCTCGATGTCGCTATCATCCTTCAAATCATCTCGAACAACATGACCGAGGTACCTGAAAGACGACACCTTGACGAGTGCTACACCATTTAACATCACAGGTGGTACACAGGCCAACCTTCGTCCCTTGGCTTGAAAAACTAGAAGTTCACTTTTTCTGACATTATACAGGAGACCGTGTGACTCTGCGTACTTCTCACAAATGGCTATGAGTTTCCTAAGTGCAGCGACAGATGGACTCAGCAACACCATGTCATCAGCATAACTGATACTGTTGACATACAAACCATCGATTGAGCATCCGACATGGGCGTTGCCGAGCTCACCAATCAACTGATTTACATACAGATTGAAGAGTGAGGGGGATGTCAGTCCACCTTGCCTCACCCCACACTCCAATCTGTACTCATCTGAAAACTGACTAAGCCATCTGACCCGGTTTGTCTGATGGCCATACCAGTACTTAAAAACATTGACTAGTTCAGCGGGCACACCAGAATCACTTAATTTAGCCCAAAGAATATCATACCTCACCAGGTCAAATGCCCTAGTGAGGTCAAGAAAGGCAGCATATACAGGTGTGTTCTTATCTGTGTAGTACTCGACAGTATGCTTGAGTGACATAATGGCACATTCAGTGGATAGCCCAGGCCTAAACCCAAACTGAGCATCGTGCAAATTTAGATATCGACTAAGCTGTCTCTCAAGTAAACCGTCGAGCACCTTTGATATTACAGTGGCTAGTGAGATTGGTCGGTAATTAGCTTTATCGGAGACGTCACCAGTCTTGTCTTTAATTATTGGCACCACCACCGTACTCATTAGGTCTCTTGGCAAGTAAGAATGCCTAATACACATTGTAAACAACATACCCAAAAGTCTCGCGAGATGTGGCCCGGCATACATGAGGTGCTCGATGCTGAGGTCGTCGTGTCCAGGTGATTTGCCTCTAGTCATTCCTTTTATTATTTCCGAAACTTCTTTGGCTGTAATACGCTCAGGCACGCCTGACACGACCACCTCAGGATCCCCTCTCACTGTATGTAATGGTGACTGCACCTGGAACTGGGACTTAAACATATTTGCTATATCCCTAGGATTACTGATGCCATCGATGCTCACCGGGACGCTCGGCTTAGGACTTAGTTTTTTGGTTTGTTGCCAAAACCCGCGAAAATCTTTATTTTTATGTTTAGATGCTAAAATATTCATTTTTATTAATTCTTGATTATGTTGACAATACTTTAACTTTTTTTTAAACAACCTTCTGGACTCACTCATTTCATTGTACAAGTAACCGGACAGGGGACGACCGTGCCGCACCCAGTTCAAAAACGTTTGCCTTGCATCCGGATGAGCATCGCGCACATGCTTATTCCACCCCATGATACGAGCAGTGCGGCGACTCTTTATACTGTTGTGTCCGTTTTTGACACTCGCATGGCTACACACAGCGGCCTCCTGTAGTGATTTTACTATTTTGTTATACAAATTATCTATTATAGCTGTGTGTTCTAAGCTCTTATTTGTACACAACATGTCACAGCATAGGTTTAATTCGAAAGGAAAATCAATTTCTTTTAATTTCTCTCTGCAGCATTTAGTGAATATCTCAATTTGGTTCTCATCCCTTTCTCCCCATACAACTTTGTTTAGGGAAGCGCGCGGCAGCTCAGAGGTTGGCATTACAGTTTTTATATCGCACTGAATTTCTAGTGGGAAATGATCGGACCAATATACGTCATAATGTACTTTAACTGAAGTAATCGTTTTCCTTGCGGCTTCGGTAACCAAGCAGTGATCCAGCCATCTGCGGCTGCCGTGCGCGTCACTAACAAAGGTGTAGGTATTGGACACCGTACCTAACATTTTTAAATCAACACATTCCCATTTTTGATCATAACAAAAATTTAACAGTTCATTACAAAAGAGCTCCCCAGGATGTGCATTGAAGTCACCCATAATATAGACAGATTCAATATTATTACTTTCAACAATTGCAGCTATCTCACTTAAACATTGCACGTACTCTAACAAGTTATCATGGGAGTCTACAGGCATGTAGACCGAAAAGACAAGCACAGTCCGTCCCGATACACTTACTTTAATCGCAGCAATGCGATCACTTTTACACTTAATCACTGATACACAATCAAACTTACTGTTATTCCATAATAGCGCGACACCGCCGTACGGCCGCCCTCGTAAAATTCCCTTCGTAGTATCAATAGATGATTTACCATGATAGCCAAAACTTCTGTTAACACCGCACAGGTCCGGAATTTCATGTGGCAGCAGCCAGGTCTCTTGGAGTGCTATAATGTCGGCATTTTGACTAAGCGCACTAACACATTCTATTGATCTTTTCAGAGATTTACAGTTAAAACTTACAAAAGTCATATTATTCTCACTACCCATTTATTGTAGAGTTAAGTGCACCTCTATTCATAATATTGTCTTTGTCTGCTTGCCGTTTACTAAATTCAATAAAACGACGGAATGATATACCGTCCGGCCACAAATTACAATCCATAAACAAATTTAATTTATGTTTAGGCACAAACACTTTGTATGAGTTATATAATTTTTGTTGTTTTGGTTGTAATCTTAATAATTTGACATCAACATCTGTTTTGTTTTTTATATAACCGACGATATCCTCTTCGCACGTGTCTTTGTGTACATTGTTTATAAACAATGGTATATTAATATCCGCTGCTCGAAATTTTTGTTCCTTATCAGTGCATGTACCTTTTTCACCGACAAAACGGTTTCTGTATCTTTTTCTTTGTACCGTTATCCATTCCTCATCCATCTCTTTCTCCTTCCAATTACCAGGGTTGTTACGACATATCTCCGCCATAGTTATTTGTTTATCGGTCATAACATCTTGTGGGGCCCCCTGCGTTCGCACTACTGTTTCCATGTTAGCCAAACTTTTGTTTTTATTGGCATGATCTGTAGCAAACTGTGGGTTTTGTGACTCACCACAGACTTCGACAGGCGCCAACGAGCTCGATATATGCGCACGGACACTTTGTGGAGAATTGATTTTATCACGCACGGTCAATTCCACTATATTATTGTTGGAGGTCGTTGACTCTTCTGGTATATGTATTATTCCTATAGGTCCGCTTTCACAGTTATAGCTGTCTAGTCTATTCGTAGTGCCGCGTTTCTTGTTTACATAATTCTCACAATCAAAGTTGTTTACAATCGATGCCTGTTTGAGGCTAATTACCTCACTTTGCAATTGTCGGAATTGATCAGCTGGGACGTATTTTTCTTTGACGGCTTTTACCTCATTTTGAAGAATGATTACATCTTTTAACAACCTCGTTACATCGATGTGATCAAATGTAACGGGCGGTAGTTTTTGCAAGTCGCCAGGCTGACGTAAAAGCTTAAACATATTTTCATATAGACCTGGATGCAGGTATTTCAGAGGCTGTGAGCTTAGTTATTTCATTAAACTGACATCGGCTTCGTACATTCTCAACAGATGAGAGGTACGTCGATTTTCAGTAGCATCCTTCATTAACATGAAACTCTAAAAACTATAATAGAACTTTATTTTTTTCGATTACATTTATAAATATTATATATCTAGACGACAAGTGCGCAAAATAGAGGGATGCCGACGAAATTAATGTTGAACTACTGCACTCAAATACGATATTCGGTTTTTCTTCCGTCTAATATTATATATTAAATATTCACTGTCAGTCAAATAACTTGAACTTGGCGCCGTGAAGAGGGACTTACTTAAAAAGAAAATAGTGAAAAAAAGAAAGGAAGGGATTTTAACGAAGTGGAATAATATAGGCCTTACTAAAATAATATTATCCATACTACAGCTTGTCGTTTTCTTCACACTTCAGTTTGAGGATTAATTGCGTTATAAAACTTTGTTACTCGCCAACTGAACATAAACTTTACCAATCTCACGACAAACGAAATTTATTTGTCTATTGGCCTCCAATTGTAATCAAATTCCAAGCCGATGTATTTTTTTATCATCATGAGACGTTTTCTGAATTTAAATCCATTCATAGAATAAAAGGTTTTGCTCGTGACTATAACTGCGTAGATACACTTTGGTTGCTGATCTTTCCATACACCGTAACACCCATCGTTAGGAGAAGTTTTAAAAATCCTTCTCTCTGAGAAACATATTATATCTTCTCGGCTCGAAGAGCAGTGCTGGTGCTGCTGCTGCATCTGCAGAGACTCTCAAGTGGCGAAAATATAATAACCTGATGAGTGGTTATATTTTCAATAATCAGCGTTGCCATACGGCGCGGCAACGGTGCCAGTCTTCTGGATTGACAGCGCTGCGGAAAAATATTTTGATGCGTAATGTTTTTATAATTTTTATAACTTTTCTAATCTGGTTAGTGTGTAAATATAGTGTATATGAGAGGTTACCAGACTTTTTTCTCATAGACCACTTTAAAAATTTAGCTGGTTCCGGTGGACCCCCTTCAGCTACATTTCTTCCATATTGTAAATTGAATTCTAAACCCCCATTTTTTTGTAACGCCAACATACGTGGACCTCTGGGGGTCACCTGGACCACTTTGGGAACTAATGGTGTATATAAAAGGTAGTTAATGTTGAATAAATACACGTTTTTCTACTCAACATAATTCTATCTTCAGCTGTTCAGGCTGTGGTTCCTGTTCTAAACACTTTTGAGATAATTATGAAAGGATAAGACTTGACAACGAGTGTCTGAAATAGTTGAAACGTTGAGAATTTACTCTCTTAAATAAATTAAACATTCTTCGAGCTTTATACCGTTGAACGATATTTTTCTTCGTGCATTAATTAAACTGTTTAACATTATCATTTGTGGTAAAAATACAACAAGGAAAATTACGTTGGTAGATTACAAAGTATAAGATTTACGAAATTGAATTCACTATTTTATGATGATTCATCCGGAAAAATATAATATTACATTGAATTCCTCTACAAAACAGGGTTCCGAGATTGTTCTTCTTTGATCACTGCGTGCGAAGTCGGTTACAAATGGTGTTAAGTACCAAGTATCCATCGAGATAACGTGGTCGTTAACTGTTGGCCTCTTAGAGAGGCTCAGAGTCACACAGCGGGCAATGGTCTAGTGAGAGTTATGCTCGGAGTCTCTTTGCGCGATAAAATCCGGAACGAGGATATTCGCCTAAGAACAAAGGTAACCGACATAGCTCTCAGGATTTGCTATCTGAAGTGGCAATGGGCAGGCCCATCGCTTGAGGGAACTGACAACCGATGGGGAAGAAAGGTTCTCGAGTGGCGACCGCGAACCGAAAGACGCAGCGTAGGAAGGCCTCCAACTAGGTGGACCGACGACATTCTTAAGGTCGCGGGCAACCGATGGATACCAGTGGCGGAATGTCGTTCGATGTGGTGGTCTAAGGGGGAGGCTTTCGTTAGGCAGTGGACGTCTTCTAGTTGATAACGATAATGATGATGATCCATCAAGATTACTTCCTACGCTAAAATCTATTTCTTCACTTTGGTGCGAGCAAAGTAAAAAGATAAGGTACATACGTTTTCAGAAATCCGATCAATATTGTGTAACATATGAAAATTTAATCATCTATAAATAGGGACCACTATGACTGTACCATGGATTCTTTAACTTTTATAGCTATTGTTATTTTTGTAGGAAAAATGTCCTTTAATTATATTTTACAGTTTAGTTGTTCCTAACTGAATTAAATTCAAGGTCGCATCGTCGCAGTACTGGATACTCTTCTACAAAAATAACAATTTTCAAAAAATCAAGGCCCTTTTCTTTTACTTGTTGGGCGTGTGGTTGCCGGCGTTGGCCCCTCTGCGCCTTGTCACCAATGGCTCTAACTACGGCAACAAAGGGATGACATTAAAAGGGTGGTGTTTCGTTCTGCGTTTCGCACAAACGTCCGCTCTGTAAACTCGATAGATATGGAACTAATTCCATACCTCTAAAGGTAAAGCATATGATTTAATTGAAAGCTATTTATCGAATTCATCATAATAATATTATACTTCACGAAAATCTTCGAATGATCAAAACTTTCTAAAGTCATGGTCAAGACAGTTGAAACTTAGATTATATATTAAAAAGGTACCAAATATGTTCAAAATCTTAAAAAAATATTGTTGTAAATCAGCTCGGTACCTACCGTCGAAATCCAAAGGTCGACGGGTCAACATAGTAATTGTTATATTTTCGAACACAAGGAGGTAGAAATTTTTGGAATGAAGGTACCAAATAATTAGATTCTAAATCAAAGCGTGTAATAGGATAAATTCTAATATCAACCTGCCATCCTGACGCTTAAAACAGTTATATTGAGAAACTGTAGAGGTAAATAGAGCTCTTCTAATACAAAAAGAAGAGTATCCTAACATTGTGTAGCTGACTATAGAGATAATTGTAAACCACTACTTAAGGACAGTGTTCTGAGGAGTTGTTTGCTATTTATATAATTGCACCTGTCACTATCGGTGGGAGTTCATTCGTACACCCTAGAGCCACACTAGCCTTGTACCGAGATTTCACCAAGAGACTACAGCATAAGGTTCTTATAAAATGGAGTAAAAAGATTTTTATCAGTCGACAACGCGTGAGTCATGCCTCTGGTAAACCGTTTATAGAATACGGTAACCGATTTCCATCTAGCGAGCCGTATACTCAATTGCTATCTTAGTGTATAACAATAGTTAATATTTTTTTATGAATAAGTATAGTATAAATATTTATTACGCAAAACGATGAGACGGAACAGAAACAGGAAACACAATAAATAATCTTCATGGACCATTTATTGTAACAATAAGTTTAGGGGCGAATGTTCAACAGTAGAAGTTTAAGGGCTTTAACAATTGTAGTATTTAATGCTAGCACTAGATTTAATATATGTGTGTATGTTTTAGATGCACGGAGAACGGCACGTGGTTTGTGAACCCACACGCTAATAAGCCCTGGACCAACTACACCACCTGCGTCGATGTCGAAGACTTAGATGTGAGTAACTTTACCATCATAATCATTATCATCATCATCATCCTAGCTAAATCCCAACTACATTAGGGTCGACTTCCAGTTTAACCGGTTACGACTGAATATCAAAATTTTACGGAACGACTGCCATCTGACAATTACTGAATGACACTAATAGTGCGAGATTTAAGTAACATTACCATTGACTGTGATGTCCTGGGTTTAATACATAGTGACCCAGGCCGCCTTTCATTTTTTTTCGAAAGTATGTAGGCATCAATTTTCTCACCAGTGTATCATGAGTATGTATGGTATACTAATGTAAAAGAATTCAGACAGACTTGACGTATACACAACTATACATCTGGCTCATTGGGCTACTAGTCACAAGCTCGGCTGGTGAACATGAAGATCAGCACGGTACTGATACACACTCGTAATAAGAATTACTTGAATTTTCCTAGTTTATGTTTGTTTATTACGTTGTAAGTACTTTGTTCCTCTTATAAAACAGTGTGATTTAAAAATCACTCTGCGCAATTTAGTTTTTCTAAGTATCAAAATTTAATGAATTCCGATTACGGCCGCCTCCAGGATTACCACGTCGGCCAAAGATATTTTTAAATTGGGGGTTTTTCTTTTATAAAACTCTCAGTAGTCCGAAGTTTGAAATTGTGCTCGGTAGATAGCAATAGACCGATTTGATAGAGGTATTCCATAGATCATAAGAACACCAACGACAAATTATACTATCAGTATACAATAGTACACCTCAGCCCAACCCTTCGAGGAATACAGGCGTGATGCTATGCCATATGGCTCATTTGCATATAACCACGTAAGTACCCGCAGAGCTTCTCTTTAAGGTTATAATGAAAAATCAACCACATGCGCCCCTCCAGGACACTCTAAAGCTTACTTAGCTCAAAACAGCCGTTTTAGATCACGTGCGTTCCCGCAGACTGACAGGCGGCCGATTACTGATATCAGTTTGCAACAGTCGTAGATCGCGCGATAGCTACTGTCCAAACGTCAATTTTGTGTCATATATTTATTGGCCAACAGTGAGGCTGCTGTCGTGAGGCCGTTGCTGTCACTATTTTTACGTAATAAGGCCGCGGGACTACACTTATTTTCAATCATCATCGAGGACGAGACAACAATGAGCATAATTACGATCGAACACGTTTTGCTGATTTACCTACCCAACACCGCCGCAATAAGTGTGCCGCGACATCAGTGCGGAAAATAAACGGGCGCATTTATATTCATTTACAAATCCTCCATAAGCATTTACCGTAGCTTAGCATACTAACAGTTTTAGCAATAAAACTTTAAAATTATTGAAGTCTAATTAAGATACCACTTAGGTCGCAATTTCTACATTGTTGAATACTCATTGTCTTTTATACAGCAAACGATTTAGAAGAACAGGTGATGTCGTAATCGTAGTACTTATCCATTATATAGTGGTCATATTTATGGTGTTCTAATACAATATCAGTTCTGTTGTACTGCGTCCATTTTAGTATATTTTTTCAAGTAAAACAAATGCATAATAACTTTGTCAATTTAATTTAATTTCTAATTTCATGAACGTGATAGTGTAGAGTTACCTTTTGGGATATACGGGCATGATGCTAATTCTATAGCTAAATATTGACTTAAATTATAATGAAACAGCTTTTATATAAACATATTACTTGGTGACGTCCACCGATATGGTGGACTGATTCAGAACGGAGGTAGTTATTTCAGGATACAGACTTATCAGAAAAAGCAGGTGGATTTAAGCTTATTTTCCGCCCGAAATGTTCTGTTATGTGTCCTCATCCACTTTGTGCTCCATGGCTGCTATGTATTTACATAATTTACCATTTTTTCTTGCAACATTTTAAATACAAATTCTCTTTTAACTAAATTGAATCCATAAAATGCAAAACGCTTAAATAAAAGGTGTTCAGGCCGAGGCGGAGTCTTTTACACCATTCAAATCTATTTACGTACAAGTTATGTAATAAAATTAAAGCACTTCATTTTTCAATAGTTATAGTTATATTTAACCATTCATACTCCAAAAGTTTGTTATTGTTTACATCAAAGGTGGACAGAAAAAAAATCATTTTCTGGACAATTTTATTTTTAATCTATGCTCCAATTTCACTATATTTGTTTTCCTTGCACTCGCAAACAAAGTTTGTTCAGAGGAAAAATATCAATTTCACACTCGAAAATATCGAATAAGGGCACAGTTTATGCCTTATGTAGTTACAACTAAAAGTATCATAAAACAACATTTAAATACGATGGCGCCCAATTGATAGACAAAAATGTGCTTTAGACACAACCTTATTCTTCGGGTCGACAAAGGCACGTACACAATCACAGATAAAATTACTTGAAACGCACAAACAAACGTTTACTACTTTATAATATTAGTATAAAGTATACTGATATGCCTCCCTATGTACTTATAAACCTAACATATCTGTGCACGAGTAGTTAAGTGCAGGCACACAGAATATCGCTTGAGCGTAATAAACAAAAATATTGTGTACACATTCGGACATTTAGCTGTGTATCGGTACGGCGTGAGGAGTGACGAGACTCATCTCTTGGTTGCGCTTCTCGAAACACCATCCATCACGCGGAGAACATTGTTTACTGCTGTGTACACGATGCCTATGATTCATACGTACAGTGTCTCAGCTTGCGCTGTTATTTTTATAAAATATACTCCGAAGACACTAATGGCGAACAAGATATTATACAGTAAGACTATTTTTTATGATAGTACTACATACATGCCTGTATGGTAATATCTTGTCTTCCTAGAGGTCTAACTTAAAATATAGGCTCCATTTTACCGCAGGAAAATATCAGATTCTAAATACCACGCGTACGAAGTCGCGGGCAACAGCTAGTACTATAATATACGTGCTTTTAATTACTTCACATAGTTCAATTGATTGACTTAGTCGATAATTAATTTGTAGGTATAAATTCTAGCCATAAATCATTGATTTTATTGAGATTTATCGAGTACTTCTAAAATTAAAACTATTGTACAACAACAAACAACTGCAGGGATGAAATCGATCTACACTTTGATTGCCTCACTAAACTGAAATCAACACTTAAAAGCTTAGTGCTATCATATTATAGTTTCCAGTAAAAATAATTATCTGTTACTGTTTTCTTTACTAGTTTTTTTATTTTTTTTCATTCAATTGACCTCTTAACTGTTTACTTAAACTTACTGTTTATTGTTTGTAACATGAGTAAACTTACTGTTTATTGTTTGTAACATGAGTAAACCTATTGTTTATTGTTTTGAATGAAGAAAGAAAGTTTCATTATTTTTATAGCTTTAGCTGTATTTACCTGTAAGTAGCAACATTTTTATTTTATTATTTCACATGTACGATTGTTTTTTTTTTTTATTGTAGGTTAGCAATTTTTGATAAACCTAACCTAAATTAATATTTTTTATGAAATGTATTTTAAAAGTATGAATTTAGAGGACCATTCAAATTTTTCTTCTCAATATTATAGCCAGGCCCAAAAAACATGGTATAAACGTAGCAAACTCTCAAAGAGGATTTTGGGAGGGTCAACTAGCACGTCAAGTCTTTAGAAAGCTTTTACATAGAATCTGTAGGGAATAGGTGATGAACAAGATGGTAAAGTTAGATCCAATAACTGTTAATTACTAAAATTCGCAGTATACGCATATATCTGAGGCTGACTGTCCCTAACTGACATCTGTAGCCAAGAAATTTCTATATCTTATCCAAGCTTACTTTTTTTCAGTTTCGAAACCTCGTGAACAACATCTATGTGATTGGATATTCTTTGTCTGTGGCCGCCTTACTGATCTCCATCATGATATTTCTCTATTTCCGGTAAGATGAACCTACATGTGTAATTTCTCATCATTCATATTATTTCAATTCAATGATTCACCTCATCCATCAATCATGACAATATTGATATTATTAATACCGATACGAAAATATTCCGCCAAAGTAGATGGAGGGTAACGTAAAAAATGTATGTCTGGAAGGAACATAAACAACGTGGTATTTTGATTACGACACGACGTTTCTTCAGAATTTACAAAACATTTTTATGACGGTGCAAACTTTTTATATCTGAAGCCTCGGAGGAAATCCTGCAAGGCTCAAAATCATTATAGATAGTGCCATCCACGAAGACGCGCCTTACTATTTTTGGCCGAGGTTTTCCAGCTGACCGTAATGCTCTTTTGTGATCAGTTAATATTTCGTAGCGTGCGTGTACACTCATTTATCGGTCAGGTTATTAGTGTGTATCGACAGAACTAAAACACTAGCGGAAGGTTGCACACTTTTACTGTAAGCAATTAGGAAAAAGAGTGGGGCGCGTCTTCGTGGATGGCACTATCTATAGTACATCAATTGTTTCTCAGAAATTAAGACAAACATTCATAGCATATTTTCGGTATATTTTTAATTTTTCATATATATACACATTTATTATCCAGTTCATTTCACAAATGGTTACACTTTACGTTTCACTGTGGTACATAAAAACGGGGAACCGAACCAAAACAAGAAACGGTAAATATTGCAATTTCCATATATCAAAGCTTGGCCATAAAAGATCTAAGCACAGAATAAGCCCGTAGTGTTGTTATGCATATATATTAACAATATAGCAACAGAGAGCCATCAAGCCGAGCGTTGGCGGGTAATCTTTGAAATAAAATATCTTTAGTATCGTTTGCAAAAATTGCGATGTAAACATTATCCTAATTGTTGTTTTATTTGCCAAAAGTGTAAACAATTAATAGAAGTGCAATATTACACTACATACACCTACATTATTCGTTGTAAAATTGTTATTGGGTTCGTTTTCTCTAATATTATTAATCTTACTCTTAAGAACTCTTAATAAAGTATATTTTATCCTTACTTTTGAAAACTCTTATAAAATATTGTTATTACCTTGGAAGTTGGACTTAACTCATGCAGTTGTGGGTTGCATAAAAATAAAGTTCCCTTTTTTTCCAACTATAACTGCTGCTTTGTGTTTATCATTAATGTTATTTAAATAATTGATATTTATTTTTAAAACTGAGTTCCATATATGGCTTTCGTCGAACAGTCCAATTTAAATGATAATAGCAAGTAGAAATCAAACGTTACGAGTGAAGTTATAGTTAATTATTAATTGTAGTTCGGCGCCATTTCAGAAATATGGCATTTTGAACTCTAAAGTACATGTCGAAACATAGTTTAACAGTTACAAATTGAAGATAATATTGCGGAATCGGAACTTGTATGACGTAGGTAAGCGAAAAATAGCAGGGTTTGAAAAGAGAATCCGCAATTGCATAACAGGAAATGAAAACTAGTTGCATTGAACTTTTGAACTAACCTAAAATAATAAAACTGAAAGCATTCCGTTCGTGCACTACACTCACACCCACAATTTGAAGTAGCTGTTACACAATTTGTACGAACAGTGCAATGCGCCGATCGGAGTTTGTGGACCGTGAAAACAACAAAACACAAGTACTATGGCGAAATTTCCCCAATCTCTGTTCGAATTCGTCGATTTGCAGTGCGGGGACGACAATTGAAAATCGGTTTGAGTTTTCTCGAAGGACTCCTTTCGGATTCTGGGAAAACTTCAAACGTTCTAAAAGAGCTTGTTTGTCTAGAAACTATATTGCGAAGAGAAACTCACTATAAAACGATCAACTTTGTTCAATTATTCAGCTGTATTGCTTGTATTGTTATTTTGGACATTTGTTCGACTATCCTTCTCCTGCACTACTATTGTAGTGGGTTCGATTTAACACACCCAAAAACTAACAGCCAGCTTCTTTAAACAAAAGGTTAGATGTCTTAGCAGAGAATAGGTAATCGATTTACGTTCTGTCGATTTTCGACTGCTTTAAAAATATATTTGATTATTTCTTCTAATTATGCTTAAGAATTTCGTAGAATTATAAGACGTATATATATCGTAAAATATAAATGAAGTTTAAAGAAGGACAATTCAGCGAAAGTAGTCTATATACCTAATTTGCAATCAACATGAAACAGAGAGCATGGGATACGGAGACCTTTGACCTTTATCGTAACACCCTTACCTATATTGGATTTAACAGCACTCGTGCGTTTCGTCTTGCGCCTTTTATTTACCATTCCATAATGTAACTCATTACTCTCATACATATAAGGGGTCATCCAACAATGATGTGGTGTTTCGTTAGGCGTTCGAGCCATCTGGAAGTGTACGACAAATTACACACGTGTAATGAGAGGTTAACTGACATTTATGAAATATTGATCTAAATAACTTAATAGTCACCGTGCAGGTCGGATAACGTAACTGTTTCTTTCGTTTACCATGCCCTGTTAATGCATAATATACATAATCACATATTACACCCATTTTTAAAAAACAACAACGCTGAACACAAAAGTTCGTTACAATTGAATTTAATAACGATTACCAACCTTCAAAAACAAGATTGCAAAAGCAGCGCGCCACGTTCGCAATGTAGGTACTGTTATATATCCGCATTGAATAAAAGAAAATGCATGGAAGTTAGTTACTCAGCACCTTCATCAGAAACCCTAAGCTGATGACTAATACAGTAATTCAATTCGTATTCCATCTCCGTGCGGGGTTACACGACTTTCCTAATACGAGTGTTTTTTAGATTCAAAAAGTGTTTCTTTCTTTTCTTTAAGTGTTTTCCGTTGTTCCCTATAATAGTACGATGACTTATTAAAGCACAAATGAATTTGTAATCATTATGAAACGAACTATATATAATATTATATTGTAGCTCTAACTTTAACGTTTTTTCGTTTCAATTCTTAAAAACGTCATACTTGGAGAAAGTACTACTAAGACCAAGATTTTTTATTATTTTGATTTTCACGTCATTTCTTTGTAGGTATAGATTTATTTTTACTTCAACGCGATCTTTTGATGTCTCAGGTCACTCCAATGCACGCGCATCCGTATCCACGTGCACCTGTTCACATCTTTTGCACTGAACAACATCCTCTGGATCATCTGGTACCGCGCCGTCGTCAACAGAGTCATCGTTGTTCAGGACAACAGGGTAAATATTACAATATTAGTTCGGAAATAAATTATATTTATGTCTCTAGTATACATTATAACTCGAACCTGAGACCCTGATCTTCTGTTGACCTGAAGACCGCTTTTGTCGTAGTGGAAAGATTAGCCCATTAGCAATGATGGTAGTGAGGCTAACTATCCAGGATTGTCCAAACAGTGGGGTTTCTTTCTTTGACTGCGGTTTTATCACTGTCTATTTCCAAAATTTGAATTACCTTTTAATAAAAAATCAAACAGCTAATCTTGATTCATATCGATTAGCCACTTCCACTTTTGTTCAATGAACGACTTACGACGAATTTAAATATAAAATGCAATCACAGAGCCTGGTTTTAATCGAAGTTTTTCAATTAATTGTACGAAACGATTTTTATGTTGACCAACAGAAATAGAATTTATCAGGTGTATATGTATGCAAAATTTCCGTTCTTTATTTATACAGGAGTGGTGTCAAGTTCTGCATATAGTGACCAACTACTTCATGGTCACGAGTTACTTTTGGATGTTCTGTGAAGGTCTTCATCTTCACATAGCCCTGGTTGTGGTTAGTATGACAAAATTATTAGAATTAAGGCAACCAACACAGCCCGAAGAATAGCCAAACTTAAGGGGCAGTGAGTGCGGTACGTTGTTTGCAGAAGGGATGACCGATGGGGCCGAAAGGTTCTGGATTAGCGACCGTGTGACCGTGACACAGCGTGGTTAGGGCCCCCATAAGTTGGACCAATGATCTGGTGAAGGTCGTGAAACTTATGTCATATTATTCATATTATTCACAATATGAACGATCATTCCCATCAGACCCACAAAACATTGATTAAATTACAGATTTATAGGCTTCCACTCGGTACTAAAATGGGCATACTCCATATATTTCCATACCAAACAGTATTCAACCATAATTATAGTGTTTCTTGCTATTCCCTACAAACAAACAAAGTATTATCTATCCTGTAACGCAATCTTAAGCCAATATATTATTCACTCAATCAATTAAGCAAAGTCCATCTAGGACAGAAGCCTCTCCAAATTAATTAAAATTAAGATGAGCGTTTTAATCGCACAAAGTTCATTTATGGTATGATTTATTTTCATTCCATGTTAGTTGGATCAAATATCTCTAAGAGGCGTATATGTAGTAGACATGTCACAATAAAATATTACATAAATACGTTTTCTGTATCTGCTATTTTGTTATTTCCTCTTGCGTATAACAAACAGCTACATGGCGCATTGCTCAAAATATTGGAAATACGATCCACTCTTATTGGTTTTCTAAACCGTTTGGCTAATGACACACGGAAATTTCCGTTTAATATCCCATACAGTAAACACACTGATGCAAACTAAATTCCAAACTTTCTCCGTGGAATAGTCACGTAGTGTGGAAATCTCATGGGACTCTGCACACATTGGCTATGATATAATACATATACCCGTAATATATTTGGGTGGGTCGGATATATATTATACTAAAAATATGTGTGGAAGCGTAATGTCATCTCTAGATTGAAGTTCATACGTCATATATTAGGCTTAATGTCGTGGACGTTACGTTTACTATGCTCAAACATGCCTAAGGTATGATAACTGTATTCAGAATTTTAAATGGGACGAACACACAGTATATTATTTCGAACAAAAACAAATCATTCAAATCGGACAGTATCTGGAGTGCGATGTACACATATTTAAAAAAAAAACTATCTTTGAATTGAGTACCTAACCTTTTTGAAACCGGTTAAGAATTTGTTTACACTAAATAATGATTTGGTATTTTTAACAAATTTTCTATTCTACCTTTAAACTGAAATTTTGCCAATTTGTCCGCTTTGGATCAAATTTTGAATATGGTCAATGAAAATAACGAAGTAAATAACTAATGATGATTATAAAATCAGTTATAAAGAAAAAGACGAGAATTCTATTCGTAAATCGCTCTTAATTTAAGAAAATTTTAAAGTATCTAATTTAGGATTCAATATTTTTTTCAATAAATTACTTTGGTAACATAAGAGTAAAACCACAAAAAATCGCAGTACATACATGGGGGTGATTCGGGTACCTCTAAGGATGCTCTGCCTCGGGACTTCCGCTTGACACTACTTTCTGGGACACCCAGTATAAGATAATTGAGATAAACATTTAAGAAAAAACGGAATGTAGTAAAACGAAATGGAAGAAACAAAAGTTGACGTGAAAGTGATGACCAGTGGGTCTACCTACATATGTATACTAGCAAAGAACTTTAGCGATAAAAAAATAGGTCTATAACATGTGTTTTATTTCAAAATTATACCCTAGTTGTATGAAAATCAAACAATTTATATTTTCATCGCCTCAGAATAACTTTCTATGTTGATCCGTTATCCTGCGCAATAAAATGAACGAAATAGCTATATACTTCTAGGCATGTAGGCATAACAAATATTGCACACTGTTTGCCTAACTAAAACAAAGACCATTTTGATTTGGAATTATTTTGCGTCATCCATGTATTGTAAAACCATCCGCGGCACATGTTTACCATTATTTAAAAGTGTTATGAATGCTGATGCCCAGGTGTTCGTGAAGGATGAAGTGGCGATGCGATGGTTCATAGCTGTCGGCTGGGGAGTCTCGATGATCATCGTCATGATTTATGCTACCGTCCGTTACTTCACGCCCGGAGCTACGGAGAGGTACGTGGTTTATACGAGTAGTTTTTTATTTACTGAATACGAGTTTTGAAGAGTTTTTCGAACTGTTTCTTAACTAATATACCTAATGTGCTTAAAAAAGGTCCTTGTGGCAAAAAACAATATCGATATCCGTTCCAATTGCAAATGCAATCCGTTATATAGTTTCAATGTAACTCATATTTCTATTGCATATGGATGAATGGGAACTTTAAAATATAAAACCGACCCACTATAAAACTTACCCATTATAAAAACCACATTATAAATCCATTATAAAACTTTGTGTAACCTATTATTTTTTCAATTCAATTCATATTCAATTACTTTTGATTGTTTTGTTTTATTCCTTCTTTATTTCCGTACCGATTCGACTGGGTAATTTTTCGAGATTACCTCGTTAGCAATAGTGGTGTCGAGCCTGAGTACCCAGGGCACGCCAAACTAAATCATGTTTTGTTACTCCGTTTATAAAAGGAGCACTTTTCAAAATTATATTTTGCGTTATTCAAATTTAAAGCTTAGTTTTACTTTTTATTTAGAATTACCACGAATTAATGGAAACTATTACAACAATAGAGAAATGAAAGCACATACATATTAGCAAGGAAGTGTCTAGATATTTCACAGTTCAAAACTTTTATAAACCTTAAAGGTCAATCAAGATTAGCTGTTACTCAACACGAGCAAAGCTTCACAAGATACATATTCTTGCATTGGTTTGCCAGTTTTGTTGTTTTGTTATAATAAATGGAGAATAAATGGTTATAGAAAGAGAAATGGTTATAGACAAGTCCTTTGCCTCACTCCCTTTTATACTACACTTTCAGTGATTTTTAACTACGGACGTCTAGTGCGACATTATATTTCAGATTGTTACTCCCGACTTCTAGTTTTATATCCTCAATGTTCCCTGTTATTTATTGACGGTACTAAATAAGATATTGTTTTCTATTTACATTGAAAAATAATTAGGGTAAAAGACTATCATCAAAATGAGCTTATGCGAGTTATAGATATTGAACCATGCAATTAATGCCAACGCGAATTCCAATGTTTACGAATTATTGATTAGGTATTATTTAAACTATTACTAACATTAAGGCGAATCACATAGAGAGTCACACGGCCAGATGAGAACGGGTATCTATTTAATATTATGTACACGCATTTTTTCATATGAACTAAGTTACTTGAAGACAACACTAAAAACCGCAGCAGACCCACACACCCCGTAGCGGAACGGTTTGCAGTGTGGGATTCGCCGTATCATTTGTTTTGGCCGTCTTAAAACTATGGTCAAAGTTTTAAAAGTGACCGTACACTATACACTACTACAATTTAACAATTATATTACATGCAAAATAATAAAATAACAGTGTAACAACTACTTAAAGGTAAACAATCGTGTTAAGTAGTTTCAAGGCTTTTTAATATTTATATCAACCCCTTCTTAGCTTAAGCGGTAAGAGCTTTTATTTATTCTTCCTTCAAGGCTTCGCAGTACAGTTATTCGATGTAACGAAATATCGCAGTAACAAGACGTCGATTTAACAAGGCGTCGCAGTGTAGAGATGTCGTTGAGAGGTTTTCGAAGAAACAAAATTCGATGATACGGCTTTCGCACAAGTAGGAATTCCAATTTAAAGTATTAAACATATCCGTAGAAGCAATCTTCTAGACACTGGTCGTACGCACCAATTGTGTATTGTGTATTTTATTCATGAAATGAACATGCTCCTGCAGTAAAAATGAAATAAATATAATGATTATGGCATGCATTTTGCCCCGAGCTTACGTGAGCCTGTATTACTTAAGTGACTAAATTTCAGTTTCTTCTTTTAAAAAACGTTACCCCACACTAGGATTTCTCTTGTGTATCGTGGGTACAGTTTACAAACATACATGTCACATACACATACAACCAGACCCGAAACAACTATTTGTATATCATACAAATATTTGTTCCGGGCGGGAATCGAACCCGCGACACCTAGCGCAGAAAGCTAATCACTTAGCCACTGCGCCAACCGTGCCGACAACGAGTTTTAGTCCATTCCTTGTAACTTACACGGTAAAATAGCCTCCAAGAGTAACGAAACATGATATCATCTGGCGCACTCTGAGTAGTCAACCTCGATACCTCGACTGGCTAATCTTTCCACTATAGCATGAGCGACTTCCATGTGATACCTTGTGCCAACTGGACAGAAGAACTTGCAATATATATAATATTATCTGTTGCCCGGCTTCGCTCGCGTGGGTATATGTATATTAAAATAAGGCTCCTTTGAAAAACGCCAATATACGTGTAAATTAATTTTTAAATTTTGTGCTTTTTTGCCCGTGTATTTAGAAACTAATGCCTATGTGCTAATCCAGACTACAATCCATCTCTATGCAAAATTTCATCCAGATCCGTTCAGCCGTTCTGGCGTGATTGTGTAACAAATATCCATTCATCCTCACAAACTTTCACATTTATAATATTAGTAGGAAGTAGGATTAGTAAGATGCTACTGTCAGGTAGTGACATATATTAAAACTAGTTAAACAAGGATTCGGCACAGCAAGCAGAGATAGCTCTGAAGCTAGAGCGACTGGTGTCATATACCTACCCAGCTTTGGGTAGATGATGGCAGAGACAAACAATTAAAACCATGATTTAACCCGTGTTTTCCATTCCCATGGATTAAAGAAGCCAGTCATGACTCCCGAACGTCTTCTAACTAACAGATAATGTAACATTTTAGGTGTTGGATGGATCAAAGTGACACATTTTGGATCATCATCATTCCTGTCGGAATTTCTTTGCTTACTTCCTTTGGTAAGTACTTACTCTTATAATACTTTTGTTAGTAGATTCCAGTCTATTAAAAGCAGTTTTTCTACAGGGACTTTTATAAGGCCATGGCGTTTGAAAAATAAATACCTATATGAATACTAAATAAATGTCTGTATATATCATAATGCGTTTTTCCTTTGTACGGGAAAACGCATTAGGTATTACTGTAGGTACACTGGGAGAAATGGCGGGACATCGTGAAACGCATTTTACATACCGCCTCCGACACTACGACATTACGACCACGACCGCTCTGTCAAGAGCGAAACGACTAAGAAGATTACTGTACGCACAAATTTTTCACCGTTCTTATACCAACATAATCATTTTTTAAAAGACTGTTTACTATAATTACTTCTCAGTATGAAATCTACTATCAGCACGGACTCTGAAACTGTGCCCGGTAGATGGCAATAAGCTCACCCCTTATTACACGGGACTCAACAACGGCATCGGCGAAATGTGGGTGTACAATTATAGTACACCTCTGCCTAACCCTTCGGGGAATACAGGCGTGATGCTATGTTATGTTATAATTACTTTTAAATACGAATAATCAAGCTCTAATCTAAAAAAAGTTTAACATTAAACTTAATTCAAGATATCGCTCACTCGGAAAGCGTCACCTTGAGAACATTTCTTTAGCTAATTGCGTTGATACTGACACAATTGTCCAAATTAACTGTATAATGTCACCAGCTTGGATAATATTAGACAAAAGGTCAGGGAGGTATTTCTCCTGTTCCTTACGACCACTTTAAACAAAGTTATAAAATGTAGGTTTATAGCAAAAATTCGGGAACCCTGTTATTTATAATTTCCCATATTACTTATGAAACAAATTATATTTTACTGGACAATCCAATACGTAACTTTTTATGTTCATTGGTAGGTAAAATACAAAACTGAAAAAGATTAATTTGAATATTAAAAAAAACATAGACATCGTGTAAACGAAAGCGGCAGCCTAATTACGTAAAAAATCGACAGCAACCATAGACTTAGAATTCTACATTCTAATTCTATGACAGCAACGCGATAGCCACGCGACACCAATTTCACTGTCAGCCAATACATTATATGTCACAAAAATGACAGAACATCGTTTGACAGAAGTTATCGCGCGATCTACGCCTGTCGCTACATCGGTAATTAGGCTGCAGGTATGGAATGGAGTAAATCAAAAAAACCCTTTCAACCTTTTTTATGAGTTTGTTAACTACTCTATATAATGTTAAATTATAGTACCTACATTACGCCTGTATTCCTCGAAGGTTAAGGCAGAGGTGTGCTATTGTATATCACATCTAGCCGATACCGTTACTGAGTCCCATGAACATTTTTACCCAACCCGGGAATTGAACCTAAGACGACACGCTCAGCAGTTTGAGACTACTAGACCAATGAAACAGTTGTCCCTAATTCATGGTATTTACTATATTCAGTTCATCTGGAATACCTTTCAAAGTTGTCTTTTTGAAAATATAACTAGACATAATTTACTTTATGTCCTAATGAAATGAAATGAAATGAAATGAAATGAAATGAAATTATTTATTTTGCAATTAGGATTTTTCAATCACTTTTACACGTCTTTTTTAAACTAGATGGCGTCGGCATTTCCTATGACTATCCCTGAGAAGAAACGCCGAAACAAACTCAGGGGTCAAAGTCTATTTTCAAGTCCAGACAGATTGTATTGATGTAAAGGTTTATGTGAGACAAATATAGGGTGGAATAGCCTTTTGAAGAAAGTGCCATAACTATTTGAGCTAACCTGTCGCAACAGAGTGCAAGCATGCATCAGTTATCGTGAGAATTAATGAAATGAAGAGCGCTCAGTCTAGATCTCACTCACATTTACAATGTATAGCGGTTATATATAAGAAATAATTTCAATTTAAACGACATTACAATAACAAAATAATGAAGTAAATAATATAATAATTAATGGCAAAATTTGTATATAAAAAAAAAGGAAAGGCTAAAGAGCGGCTCAATCCCAAGCGTTTTTGTCATCTAAATAGTCCGAAATTTTATAGTATCCTTTTTTACAAAGTTTAGATTTAATTACAATTTTGAACTTCTTTAATGTTAAATTACGTATATCATTGGGAAGCTTATTGTAAAAGCGTATACATTGTCCCATGAACGAGTTGCTTATTCTGTGGAGGCGCGTAGCATGTACAGCAAGGTTGTGTTTATTCCTAGTGTTCAAAGAATGAGTATCAGACAGTTTGACAAAGTTCGAAATATTTTTATAAACATATATTAAATTTTCAAAAATATATTGTGACGCTACAGTTAGAATATTAATTTCCTTAAATCTGTGTCTCAGCGACACCCTTGGACCAAGATTATAAATAGCTCGGACAGCCCTTTTCTGCAAGACGAATATAGTATTGATGTCTGCAGAGTTTCCCCAGAGGAGGATGCCGTAAGTCATAACGCTATGAAAATAACTGAAATAAACTATTCTGGCTGTATCCACATCAGTTAAGTGCCGAATTTTTTTGACAGCAAACGCCTACTAGCTTCCGCTCGCGGCTTCGCCCGCGTGGTTTACGAACCCGTACATTTTCCGAGATAAAAAGTAGCCTATGCAGTATTCCAGACTATAATCTACCTCTGTGCCAAATTTCATCCAGATCCGTTAAGCCGTACTGGCGTGAAAGAGTAACAAAGATCCATCCATCCATCCATCCATCCTCAAAAACTTTCACATTTATAATATTAGTAGGAATAGGAATTAGTAGGATAATGTAAATTATGTCTGGTTATATGACAAAATAAAAAAAACTCATGACAGTAATTTTCATAACTCTCACTGACCTCCAAAAAATATAGTTAGCGTACCTGCTGCTAAAACCTAAACACCCATTTATGATTACAATTTTCGATTTTGTTTTTTAAAGGTGATAAAACTTATATTTCCCGTTTCAGTCCCATTACGTTCGTGTTTTGAATTCGGATTTTATTTTATATTTTTTTATTCTTATTTCATACGAATAACCTCATTGTTGCTTGCTTAGATACAAATGTACGAACACGAGTCTTGGTGAAAATATCTTAGAACATTTCCTCTCGAAAGCATCCCAAGCAATTACATTACCTTGAAATGGTCTCGTTTTTCTTAATTCTATTAATACCCCAATTTATGCACAGCACAGAGGTATAGGGGAGTGCATATAAATGGACTGTGTATTTCGCCTATCATTGGCATTGAATACGAGTATTGATATCGGACAAAATTGTATAGATTCATTTTGTCCCATAAAAATAAACTTATCCAAATTGTCTTTATGTGCTAAACTTTATATGAGATCTACGTTAAAATATTCAAACGAACATTCGAAATAAAATGAGAGTGAGAAGAGTTTGTTGTACCCATGTTTTAGTTATCGTGCGTGGCCTAAATGTTAGGTCTAACATAAACACGCAAACATATCATCCTAGACAGTTGGATAACATCCTCGTGTTCGCCTCCGAGTGGACTGGCACTTATATTTTTATTGAGTTCCATAATGTACAACAATAGTTCAATTACGGACCCTTTCGGGTACATGTATAGTTAGAAGGAGAGACGAGGAAGAGCGCATAAGTTTTGCCAAAGTTCAGAAAGCCTTAAAAGCTTCATAGTACATTTGCTGTTTACAAATTCTCGACGACTTCTTTTTAACTCATTTTTATTAAATAAAACAACCTTATCTATGGTTTCAATAACAAAAATATTGTTCATCTCAGGTCGCAACAAACAGTATGTTTTGAAAATGATTGAAAAACAATGTTTTGTTATATATCTGAGGCAGCGAACCCGTCGCAATAATACCACAAACCATTACTAAATAACTAGTAATCATTACGACATAACACTTTTCGACCCCGACACATCTTAATCATTCCAATGAAACGACCTGTCTAATAAACAATTATAAATTACGAACTCATTTAATTACGTTTCGTGTACGGACGGACCATACAGCCCCTTTAAAGGAATACAAGAATGTTACAAGAAGGCTTCTGTTGGATTCCGAATTACGAAGCCAAATTACGAAGCCCGACACTTGCAATCTCGAGGGATAAGGTAGCACGTGCTCACTGACAAGCTTGAAACATGAAGTTTGAAACTGTCCCTTTGTGCTTACTTAGCCACGTATAAAAGAAACATTTGAAACGTTAACATATTGATCAATTGGTTTTATGCGTTTCTGTCTGTATTACGTGACAAAAAAGTGCTAATTCTGAATATTCCAGCTATTGTATTTATTTTCAAACCCTACTACATTTAGTAATAGTTACTTATGAATATAGTGGTCCTCATTTTCGAGTAAAGAAATCCTTCAGATGATTTTATTACTTACTTTATATATGTACGTATTGAAGATTCACCACGGAGAAGATTTTCCTCAACGGAAACCAACACGACGAGATACGCCGACAATTCGCAACCGTTATTAGATTTGGATAAGTGCTATGTTTGTCTAAATTAGGGCCGGTGATATATCGCCTACAAATGTAAATCATTATATTTTAGCTCGTTGTTCTATTCGTGGAGGCCTTGTGTTTTTGGCCCTCACAAATAATTTGTAGGGGCATCGCATTTACGAGATTTGTGGCACTGATAAAATAGAAGTAGGGTGTGTAGTTTCGTGTTATAAACTATAGGATGCTGATACTGATTGCTGGGAACATGTACTATTACAAAGCATATTACATATTTTCAACAGCACCAAACGTGTAATATAAAACCTACCCTTAGAGTCTTTTTCGTGAGTTGGCCCGGTTATCATCGGTTTACCTTATTTACCATAGGATCTAAGGAAGATTGCGATACCGAACGATTTATTAGATTATCACTGCTAGAAGTTACACCTAAACAAACCGGGCCGAGACTGATTCGATTCGCCTCCGGAAATATCATACCGCACATACGACTCTTAGAAAAAAAGGCTATGCGACAAATTATGACAACTACTGTTACTACTATAAATATTAATGTTTCGTATATTTACAGTGTTTCTGGTAAACGTAGTGAGAGTACTGCTGACGAAGCTCCACCCGGCCCCAAATCAACACGCTTCTGTTGCGGCTAAAAAGGCCGCTCGAGCCGCCCTAATATTGGTAAGTAAAATTATACTGTATGTTTAACCACAGCTTCGGGTACAGCTGGCTCATTCTAAGGGCGTATTGCGTATCGCTCACTGAACATTTAAACCCGGTATGTAATTATTCGCTGGCTTTACGCGATTATGAAGATGGCAGAAGCATATCCTTAGGTATTTTGTTCTTAACAATGTCTACTATCCGATTGCAGTTATCATGCATTCCTGGTCCTTCTTATTTTTCTGATTTAAAATTAATGGGAGCCTCCTATAGTGGCCATTATGGACGTGTGCTGTGTGCATTACAGTTTAAACACCGCCGTTTGCATCAAGTGAGCCAACTGTTCTTTCCAAACTGTGGCGCAACATAACAGTTGAGAACCTTAAGATACGACTACCCGCCATTCTTTTAGCGGTACTTTTTACAAACCCCTTGCAAATCTGTTGTTATTGTTATGGGCGCTAAGATAAAAGAAAAACATCCTTTTTAAGTGGAACTTATAAATTGTTATGCTTTTTGCGTTTCTTTGTTCTGAAGGTCATTTAATTTAATTGGGTATGGCATTAAAAGCTTTTTTTTTTCAGTATGTTTTACCACAGTTTTTCGATAAATATTTTACACTAACTGATCTCCTTTTACCAGAGACGAAAACAGCCTGTAATTATCTATTTAACATTCTGAGTACACACAAGAGCCGATGCAAAATGTTTCCTTTTATGTGTGCTCTGTACAAAATTAGGATCACCAGATGATATGAACAAGTAAAACTCGAACGAATGTGGAAGAGCAGATTATTATCTACTCATTTGTAATTCATGAAGTAACTTATACCCTACGCACTGCGTAGTCATCAGTGTCAGCAAAAATGTTTGCAGAGTCGCAGTCATGTATTTTCGGAATTGTCCTTAAAATAGCGAAGGAAACATTTTACAGCTCTGCGACCGTCACACACATATCGAATTATACTGAATTTGTAATTTATATGCGTAAAGCGAAAGTTCTGGCGAGTGCGAAAGTTTCAAAAGGGATATTTACATTGAATTTATGAATTTGTGACTTTCGAAACGCTATCCTAGATAAGAATATCTAGGTCCCAAACGGGAATAGAGTAGGTACTGAATTGCGGGTTCAATAGTGACTAGTTAGCTTATATAACTACGGAGTGTGAGGTTTTCTCCAAATAACTACCCTATTGTGTTCTGTGTGACTTTTGAAGTTTTCAACATACGTAGTCCGTTATACCCGATAGGGCCTACGTCTTTTATAACTATACCCCATAATTAATCGACATTTGAATCAGATTAAATGGCAATCAGATAACAGATCTTAATAAAGATATATTTTGACGAAGTATTCTATAGCATAAAACAAATTGACTCTCAGTCTTGCCCGCATAGAATTGAGGACCATGCTCAATTGCTCATCCTGCAAATAGCATCCTGCAGTTGGTTTCAACTGTTTATCAATACAAAAATTACTTTTTACGATCCGTTGCGCGTTGTCTGTAACGTCTGCTATTTTATTGGTGACAATGGTCTGAGGAATAAACATCTCTACACTGTACACAATCTGTCAAACTCCCTACACGTGTCTGATTTCTTTATACACAGATTCCCCTATTCGGACTGCATTTCGTGTTATTACCACTAAGACCCTTACCAGACTCGCCGTGGGAGAAAGCTTACCAGATTGTGTCGGCGCTCCTCACAAGTTTACAGGTGATGATTTATTTCAATGCTTATTAAATCTGTTGAAAAAGACGGTTTTCACAATAGGTGACTTAGAACCGCAGATTTTTTTACACTGGAATTGTTTATGTTATGTATAGTATGTTACTGTGTATATCCTGTCCTATTATACGAGCAATATATATATATACGTATATATTCAGCGGTGTGCACAGAGTTTTTAAAAAATGTAAAAGCATACTTACCAATAATACCTACTGCATGTTGGTATTGGTTCGTTATCTTGTCGATTAAATAATGATGTACATATGTGATTTGCCACCTCAAATATCTTATAATAAATATTTATCTGAGTTATGTAGGTAGGTCTTTTTGTCTTTATGCACCGCACGCCACTGCATATTTTATATATATTTCTTTGTAATCATGTTCTGGAAAACAGCTCACGATTTTGATGTTTACTATAGGATTTACAAGAGCCAAAAACATCAGGAAAAATTCAATATCAGTAAAACAGAATGATTTTGCCCCGAGTGGACGCTCATTTGCTAAACTAGGATAAAAGAATATACTTATAAGTAGGTTCCTTATTGATCTGTGGTGCGCTTGAAAACGATAGTTAGAAAATTAGTCATTCAGTATAGATACTCTTGACCTTTATAAATATTACCCGGGTACGTCTTAAAACTGCAGCCAGACACCGGAGGACGGGCAGCAGCGTCCTCTCACTAATCGGTGTAATCCCCTTGGGGGAGGCCTTCGTTCAGCAGTGGACGTCTTCTGGCTGATGATGATGATGATTATAAATATTTAATATTTATAATTTCTCAAGCGGGGAAAAAAGGTTCATGAAATAGAATATTCACTTGATTACAAGAATTTAAAAAAATTATAAGAATTCAAGTTTTAATTTAGTCTCGCGGTTTTTTTTTATATTATTTACTTTTACCATTATGTCTCACATTTATAATAAAAAAATAATCTAAATAGCACAACTACGTCATCTATGTGAAGACGGTCTTTAATAATAATACTTGTTGTGCATAGGTTATGTAAGTTATCGTGTTTAGGCAGCTATTGCATTGTCTGAATGCCATACCTAGATTACTTAGGTATAAACAATGAGCAATGGTAGTTCATGTCTAGCTACTTGACGCATCGGTTGCTCCTAAATATGTATAAGGTACTATAACCTTTTCTAGTAGGTACATTTAAGATATGTTTTGTTACATTAAAAATATGAAGTCATACCTACTTAAAAATCATAAAAGACAGGACCTGAAAAGAGAAATTTAAATTCAAGGATGAAAATCCGTCTAACACGTAATTATCACCCTGACAACACCCTGTATTATATAAAGCCCAATTTTTTCAAAAGATTTCTCTCTTCCCTGCAATATTATTACTTCACGTTTCAGTAGGTAGCTTTCAATAAGATTATATAAATATATAATGTAACAACTTTAGAGCCTTCTCTAAAAAACGCTACCTATATAACGTTGATTCATGAATATTTGCATGCATTGCAATGCATACGATAATATTGTGACAAAAAACATGGCGCCAATCATTTAGCGTTTATTAGTGGGCCAGGGGCACTTATCTTATCTGTTTATTGGAATAATAATAAATTGCTATCTTCAGAGTTCAGGTGAACAACAAATGTGCGATTAAAAATATACCGCATGTATTAAATGAGAATTCAACTTTACGGCAAAATGTTCATGTATCATTTTGGCCCGAAATGTATCATTTTGGATACTCTATAAAAACAACTTAAACATCTTCCGTGTTTTGTTAAAATTTTAATTGTTGTAAATTGATTATGCTGAAAAATAAATGATAAATGCTGAAACCAGTACCAACCCAAGTTAAAATTGTTGGATCATGTTATATTACATTATTTTACATTGCGATTTATGTGTTTAAATATACAGGGTGATTTTTAAACAAGGTATAAAAATTGCTCACACAATAAAATCTATGTGATGAAATATCAAAAATACCATGGATTCATTTTTTTTATTTCAACTTTTATTCATTCCCATATATCTCATTACATTAATGTATGAGAAATAATGCGCTTGCGGGCTTTGACAGCAATCAATAACTGCAAACCACGCATTTTTGTATTTTTGTATTTGAGTAGCGCGCTGTACGCTATGAATTATATGCTATATGTGAAATATTTTTTTTTACTGTTGTATTCGTCAAAGGAAACCTACTGTGGAACACGTCCTTAGTATAAAGCTTCACCCTGTATATTAGTCTTCTATTCATAATACAGAACTGTTATCTTTGTGTCTAGGGTTTATGCGTGGCGATACTATTCTGCTTTACCAACCATGATGTGATGACCGTCACGAAGACCTATTTATCACGATTCCGCAGTCCTAACGAGGGCATCCCTATGACTGGTAACACTTACCCAGTGACTGGGTCGGTTTTAACTACTTATTTCATTAGCTTTAAGTTAGATTATATAAAAATGAAATACTTCAGGAGAACTTAATAGTATAACATTGATATAGTAAGTAGTTTAAAATTCTTTAATAAACACCGCATTTAAAATCCATAAATTCAGTTCCATCACTAATTGCCGAGTGATATTAATATGCAATTATAAGCTTTTTAAGTTTGAGCTTTATTAACCGCCCATCAGGCCAGATATGACTGTATTTACCATCTGTTTGTGAGAGCTCTAAGAAGAACTACACATATAAATCATAATCGATAATTGAGTAACTATAGATCCCACAGATAGACAGGTAATCCAGATTATATCTAATCATAACCATCAGTTCATTTATTAATAAATTAACCACAATCTATTGTCATGTATTTCACTCAAGCCTATTTATCTTGACGCGGCTATTTTTAGACATTTAATTTGTTTCTTCAAGGCACCCATAAAAAATTCCTGGTACTTAAAAGTATATTTAAATCTTCATATGTACTCAAATAAAGTAAAACTCATAATAATGACGCCCAGGTATATAAAAATACATATCAAAATATTAATAGCTAATAACGCACAATTTGTATATTGCAGGTGTAACCGGGGGTGAAAGCTTAGTGAACACAAGAGATCACGTTGTGTGACTTACTTTAAGTATAAGTACATATATAGAGACATTTACTAAAATGATAAATTACGTGATATGTTATATGCTTACTCGAAATAAATTCAGATTTATAACTAAAAAAACAACTTATTTTATTTATCACTTATAGCTTAATCCTCTGTTTACTATAGGAGAAGTGGTATCATAACAAGTAGTTAGCGTTTATGAAGTAGGTACTCCGTTCTACGTATACCTAAAATTTAATTAAAACCTTGCTTAATAAAGTGAACATGATTCTATAATATTATCCGTAGGATGGTAATATTTTCCTATACAAACATATTATTTTACGAGTTTAATTATAATGCAGTATGTTTTAAACCAAAACTGACTAAATAACACTGAACCCTAGCTTTTGGAACACTTCCATTATTGTGTGTTACGTGTGTGTTAATTGTTTAACACACAAGTAACACACACACACACAAGATAATGCAATTCGTTCATGTGTTATGAACTAATTTAACGGTCCAAAATAACACAGGCATAACAAACGTTGAGGGAACAATGTATTCACAAATATAAAATGTTCAACAATCACAATTTAAGAAAGTAACCACGAAGTTTCATGCCCGTTCTCTTCCATAGGAAAACAGCACTCTGGAACGTGGCAACTCGAGTCTGATTATTCATTAGTACCTTTAACTGTTCTACATGAATAAAAATATATGTTATTATTTAAAACTGTTCCCTATAGAAATACTGCAATAAAAACAAGCGGGATATGAATCCACGAAGAACTCCGGCGAACTGTACCACTGTGGTAATTAGTCTAATAGGTGTCGCCACGCACCGTCTCAAAAGAAGATGATATAAAGAAATTTTGAATAGGTACGTTTTGCCAGAGGTCGTAAATTCAAGTCTAATATATATAGTTTATCTTCTTTTACGAGAAGGTTTAATACTAAAACAATTTAAAGCTTTCTTATTTTATAATTAAACGAAGATACAGCTTACTAGCTAAATAGATAATCAATATCAATTACTTATACTATATCTACCTTAGCATTATTGAAAAATAAGTCTTAAGAATAATTATATTGTTTTTACAGTATGTCCTATTTTGACCTTATTTATCCCATCAGTCGCGAAAACAATGTATAACAGTATTTTGCACGAGGTAGAAATAGATCGAAACTTATTAGCTAGTATAAAATGGAGAACAACGTGAAAAAATGTGTTAACAGCAGAAGGGGCGCGTTTTATACTTCCTTTATGTC
Organism: Shargacucullia verbasci; assembly: GCA_947562105.1. Classification (NCBI taxonomy): domain Eukaryota; kingdom Metazoa; phylum Arthropoda; class Insecta; order Lepidoptera; family Noctuidae; genus Shargacucullia; species Shargacucullia verbasci. The sequence continues at coordinate 3,360,268 of OX387279.1, forward strand.
GGTGTATGACAATATATACGTAATTAGCAAAGGTGTGGCAGTGGCCATCCATAAACTTCCCTGTTGTGTACAAGTGCCCTAACACATTTTTATAAGAAACTGGTATGTATCCAAATGCTTAGCTGGCTGTACTCAAATAACAAGGTAAATATCACAAGTGTTTGTTTATGAATTCTATCTACAGACTGACTTGTTCATCCAAGATCACATATTGAGGAATGGGATGCAATTAAAATGGCAAAGTGACCCGCAAACTACGCCCTTTTCAATTTCGAGCCACCCTGTACGTTGCACTTTACACTTAATTTATTATTTCTTATTTTCACATAAAAAATATATTCATTAAATATAATCTATCATGATACATATATGTAAAATATAATTATATCCTCGTTGAACCAGTCACCTTGTATAATAAAAATCCCATTCCAAATCAGTAACATAATAATCAGATCCTGCTCACGTTTATCATCTCGAAGCACACGCTTTATGACTCCATAACAATTTTCTAACCATACTCTCCAAGGTATCACTCGTTCAGATAACAGTCTTCTCATGCAGACACGAGCAAAATTAATAAATAAATATTTGCTGCAATTAACGAAGGTCCACATTTTATGTAGAATTGACCTTGTGAGTTAGGTAAATTTCCATAGTCATCACATTAAACACATTTCCCACACATCATTATCGCTCTTTTACGGTTATATTTCTATGAAAAGTAAATTATTAAAACAATTTGTAAGTAATAACCAAATTCTTAAACTGCATTACCAAAACTTGTCAAGTTCTGAACAAAATCGTTAGTAATTTGGTTCACTTTTTGTGGCTGTTATTAAGTTTCTCAAGTGATCCGTCCGAGCATATCCTATAAGCCCAAGAGAATAATGAGCCTCTACTGATGACTAAATCAGTTATTTTTATCCTTTGACACAGCATATAAACTACTCAGCATATTTCAATGCCCCTATCCAAAATTATTCCCATTTCAACAAGGATTGCAAATGTGATGAAGATAGCATAGATCATCAGGAGTATGACACCAAGTCTTCGTTTTAACGTGAATTTTTCGAGGAACAAAACGATCCATAAAGTGATGACGGCAACCAGTAGAGACCCCACGATAAAGTCAATGCCCGCAGAATTAATCAACACAGCTGTGTCATCAGCACCCTGGGCAACCAAAGTCAAGGTCCTGATCAGCCATGGCAGTCCCAACGCGAATAATATCGCCAGAGAATTAGCTCCCAAAGCATTTGACACCCCAATACCTCCTTCACCTGTAACAGAACAACGTAGAATAAATCTTTTATCTGCTTAATCAGTTAAATACTCGACATTAAGTCGATAATGTCAAAGATATATATCTAAATTGAAGTATTTTATTTTAATCCTGATATCGTTTTAAGTAAGCATGTAATTCGCAGCGCTTTACTTGTCATAAATATTAATACTACCGTATTTTTATATTATCTACTTAATTATTAAAGAGAGATCGCTTTTTGCTAATAAACGGGAGCTCTTTGGTCTCCTGCCCTGAAGCAATTCTCAAATATTAAATTACTTAACCCACATGCATGTTCCTTCGGAGCGATGAAATAATCTTATATAACCTTTCTAGCCTCTAGAATATTATATACAAAATACGATTATCATTTATATAATAAATACTCGAAGAGCCCTTTATTGATTACTCTTTTTTCGTGACACTTTTAACTTTGATGTAGCAATAATAATAAACCTTATCGGTATTTTAAATCATTTTATTAGTAAGATAATTAGATCACAAGTATTATAAATAATATATTTTTGTTGGATGAGATCCATAAGAAGTTTATAGTGTCTTATATTGTGTCTTATATTATTATGTTGGGATTATAGCCCCTTATATAAGTGAGACATGGATAATCTCACAGAGAGAGAGCTTATGGTGGCCTTTGAGATGTGGTGTTGGAGGAGAATGAAAAAGATAAGCTAGAGAGAATAAATCACTAATGAAGAGGTACTGACGAGGGTTAATGCAAGGAGAATGTTAATTAACATCATCCGAAACAGAAGAGGAAAGATGGATAGGCCATCTTATACGACATGACAGTTTATGTATAAAATCCTACAAGTTTCAAGAAACCATATGATACGTATAATTAAACTGTTCTATAATTATGAATAAACGTCAAGTTAAATGATGTAAAACAATCTAAATTATAAAGGGATATGTTATCATTGAATTAAGTACTAATGGGGCCGAAATATCGTCATCAGGATCATATAATCTGGATAGTCGTGTATTTCCGATAATGATAGCGAGCGAATATTAATATGCACAGAAATACGTGTATTACTTTGACGTTCAATATCACATTTATATTATCAATACGAATGTTATTATGACGACTGAATCGCTTTTTTTATGATATAAGGTACTTAATGAGAACTTACTAATTACACCCACAAAATATGACATTGATAAGGTCACATATTATCATTCAATCATTATTATAAAACTGTGTATACATGCGCACAGCGTAGGAACTAAATAAAAGAGTAGCGCTTTTGATTAAACAGTAAAATTAATAAATATATTAGGTAAATAGGTAGGTATAATATATGTTAACATAGAATCATAAAGGGAGCTCCTGAAAAATACTAAGTACTGAAGCGAATAAGCTACGTAAAGTCGTAAATAGACCTATTGTGACAGATTGACATATAATAAAAATATTCGCATAGCAACTAAAACATTCGCAGATGCAATTCAAGATGTGAATAATTGATAAATAAATAATGTGTTAATTAAATTTCGCCTCGATTAAACCCTGTTAGTACATACCTCGTCTTGACATGATGAAAACGGAGCAGGCCTCAGGCAGACAACCACCTAACGCCAAAAACGTCATGCCCATTACTGATTCCGGAATGTAGAAAGTGTGTCCTGTATAAAAATAAATACATTTAGTCAATGAAATATTTGAGGTAACTATCAGTATTTGTAATTTTTATACATTTCTTCAACTAAAGAATAGTTAATCATGAGATGCATAATTTAATTAGCGGACCGTTGATCTCTACCAAACCAATGTAATGTAAATCATGTCTTTGCGTTTGTATTTATTTATAAAGCAGATTAATCGAAATCGTTATTTCACAAAAATCTCTCAACTGATTCTGTTTCCCAGCAAGATTCTTTCCCCGTATGTACCTTTCTAAATCGTACCTACTGGATACGGAAAAGTATTTCCCATACATTTTCTATGAAAACATGCCTTCGTATGCCCGAATCTAAAATCAATATAGGCCCTTACATTAATACGTCATATTTATAGTTCTCTTGCGCCGCCCTGTATAATGCTATATTACTATTTAGATACACATTAACTGACTAATTATACATAATAGCGTCCAATTATAGTTAAGCAATTATCAGTTATCTATAAATTGTAATTTCATTGCAGATTATTGTGGATGAAAATCATGGTGATTTTATTTTCCATCTGCTGTTTTTGTGTATCGTAGGACTATTTAATTGAACCAATTTTGTTATACTGGAACTCTTCACTCCTCTTATTAACTTCTTGACATATTCATTGATCATAATCCATTTGTACAATCTTTTCCATACAATCTTTTTTAACAGTTCTAATGCTTAACAAAAACATATGCTATTTATTTTCAATTTACCGGAGAACTAGAACAATTTGATAGATTTTTGTTTGCATTAATAGGTTCTAAGAAAAAACCGAACCAAAAAATCTGTGTTGTTGACAATAAGAGCCAGGATAAAGGCTCGGATTTTTCAATTCCAAAGTTAATATTTTTGTAGGAGAATATGTATGTACTTGTGGACGCACGGTATAGGATCATTTTCATCCCTCGAGTAACCCAAATATACGTCCGGTGTCTAATAAAATCCGGATAATTTCAGTCTGAGGCTATCAAATCCAGTCAAGACCTTCGGCCAAATGACAACCTTGCGTAGGAGATTTCTGTTTATACAATGTTTTAGCCGGGTCAAGATCCTGTTCAGACGAGCGTTAGTGTTGAAAAGTTTCTAAAAGTATACAAAACTATAACTGTTCTTCAAATCTAAACCATCCTCTAGCTACCTTTTTTATGTTTACCAAAAATTTATTGGTTACCAACCCTTAAAATAGTTACGGATCAGTTTTAGGAGTAGTAAATACGAATAGTAATTAAAGTATTATTTCATTTAAAGTCATATCTGTAACATTAAAAGTGTAAATAATATACATACCAATAACAGTCATGGTCCACGACACACAGTAAGAGTTCGCGCCGATCCAAACGATGCACATTATAAACGAAAGTGGATAAAGCCTCCTGTAGGTGATCGGTGATGGAATGGTAAGTCCCAGCACAACCTTCAGAGGCCAAGTATACACCCACCAAATTCTATATGCCAACGAATTCTCTTTGGGAAATCGTAACACACTCTTCTTAGGTTTGTTAATCACATCTTCAACTGAAAGAAAATATATTTATGACATGAATCCTGTTTATATCAGCTATATGATGGTCTCAAATCGTTAACTTACCTTTATCTACAACAGAAACTTTTTCAAAATTAGCAACATTTACAACGTCAGCAAATCCTTTGTTATCAAGGCCTTCTTCAACGGACTTTTCGTTTTCAGTAGGTGCTTCTTGCTCAACTGAAAAATAATAAATCATAGCATCATTACCATACTTGAACCATGAAATATATAAGTACAAATTATTATCACGACATAACATACCATCGAAAGAGGTGGACCTTTTCAAAATTTTGTCAACAAATCTGTCATAGAGGGCGAACATTCTCATACTGTTGAACATTATAATGAAGTACAAGATGTAAAGGACACCAAACACAAGTGCCTCGTACCATTCAATTTGTCCATCCCAAACAAACGCCACCAGGACGCTGATATTAATCATGTAGATGACCACGTCCCTAGTGACAGGACGAGCTTCGATTTTAATAGGCTGAAATGTACAACAATGAATGAATTGAAATGTAAAACAAAAAAGTTGTAAGTATTCGTGTTAAATTATAAATATAATAACCACTATAGCAGCAAGAGATCCGACAGCAGCAACACCGAGGGCATTGAAAATCCCAGAGCCGACTATAGTCCCGATACCCATATCAGATTCAGTTAGAAAAGTTGATATAATGTTAACAAAGAACTCGGGACACGAAGTAGCGACCGACATAAATGTAGCAGCTGCGACATTCTGCAAAACAATAATAAGTATATGAACATTTGTTCTTAAAATCACACATACTAAAACAGCATCACGCTTGTATTCCCCGAAGAATTAGGCGTACACCCCCATTGCACAGATTAGTCCCATGTAATCGGAGGCGGAGCTGTTATTTACGATTCTAAACTCTGGGTTGCTACTGGAAATTTACTAACAAAATTTTTAATAAGACTATGCCTGACTCGGGGATCGAACCCAGGACCTCACACTCAATAACTACGCTTACAACTTCTTAGACTAAAGAAACCGTTCATTTATTTATATAAATAGAGAAAATTAAGTTGGTTTCGCTAAGAATATACTGTGATAATATTTTTATGTACACGTACCTGAGGAATTTTCAAGTCTTCACAAATGATTTCGACACACGGGATAAAGTAATCATTACATACAATGGTCAGCAACGTAAATGAATAAATACCGAACAGAACAAATAATAAAAACGCGCCCTGTCTCAGCTGATCCTCTGTAATCAAAAACCGTATATCTATATACCAAAACGATAAATTGTTTATAGTACGCACAATAAATTTTGAAAGGAATTTGTATTAAAACTGTGAACTTGGAAGTCTAGAATGATTTACAAAACACCTTAATAACTCAATAGGAAGTTATTTATTGGGACAGACTGAGAAAAGAGGAGAAGTAATTATTGTTTATGACGCTCAAAACTCACCGTCAAACCATCCTTCAGGGAAACTGTCAATAGAGTCTCTAGACAAACACTCAATCTCCCGCACTATGCCGTCGTCGGTCACTTCGAGTCTAGTCCGCAACCATGGGGTCCAGTGCCAGGCCACATGCTCCTCGTCTAGCTTCCTCATCAAGTCGTCCTTCATATACACAATTTTACCATTCCTACTAACTGGATGTATCGACTCGAAGAGGCCAGTTTCATCTAAAATAAATCAAATAATAAAAACAAAGTACAACACCTGACACGATAGAGTATTGAAAATTATGTGTTGTAGTGAACCACGGGAAATCAATTCCCGAAAAAGTCCGCATAGCTATGATAATGATAGTGTATCGATGAGCCAATCATTTAAGCCCGAACACGATATGTTACGCTTACATACACAATGTCACAACACATACACTAGAAAATTTGCATTGATTTTTCTGCAACTTGTATTTGTATGTACCAGAATTAAATTTTATAGACGTCTTAATGTAAGAAACTAACGCTAAATGATTATAAAACTCGTTGTTAACAGGTAATAATAATGCATTTCCTTGTCTTTATTTAACTTGTAAGTACATCCATTATTTTTACAAATATTTAGCTTAGATTATTAGATAGAACTTACTGAAATCCTCAATAGCCAATGTGAATGAAAAATATGCAGCTAATAGTGAGGTCCAAAGGACGACGGTTAGTCTGGCGCGTGTCATGATGATATTCCGTAGGCGCACCGTTCCAAACTTATAGAACTGCAACAAACGATCTCTTAGTATCACGACGAGTATCACACTTGGCTAAAACGTGATTGCCTAAAACGTGACACAAAGCTGTCCACCTAAAAACAATACGATATCGAAAACATATCTTGATATTATTATTTAGACTCACTGAAAGAAATAATTATAATTAAGACCTTATCTGTAGGTACCTATTAACAAACACACAATAGATACATATCGAATTTGATTTATTGTATCGATTAAGATAAGAAAACATAATTATACTAATGATTGGCATGCGATGACTGACAGTGACACGCTGCTAATCCTGATAGTGCGACGAAAGATGAACCGTCTTTTTAAACTAATTCAAAGCACAGCATAACTTGTGAGTAATTATTTTTAAATACTTTCTACAATTGCGCTTAGTATACAGCTGTAAACACAATTCAATTTCATTATGTAGGTACTCGTTATTTGCGGCTACAACAGTGCTACTGTTATCAACTATAACAGTAGCAAACGGTGGTATCCACAAAAAAAAACATTACACAAGTAAAAATACAATTATTTTTGAAATAGTAGCTACTTGAAATCTAAATAATACGGTGGCATTCAACTACATTGTTTCAGGCTGATACCGGTAGATAGTTTACGATAGTAAATACACAAACATTAAAGATACATACTACCTACAAGACCAATCGATAGCCTATTTATTTCCCCGTGTTTATCAAATGTGCTAATAGAGAAATTGCTACACAATGATTTGTATTATAGTGATAAAATAAACCAACACAGAATACTTCACGAAAGTGTACTCACTTCAGACCGACTTGCTTATACGATGTGGCAGCGGTTACAGATATTGATATTTAAAAAAACATAATTGCTAATGGAATACGATATTAGTGCGATAGCTGCCACTCCGCAATCACCACGGATCTCACGACACTGAAAGAAAGATATCAATGCCTGAGGTTTTTAAGTAGATAATCTTATTTGATAAGAGACTCTTTATAGCGATTAGTAGAATTCAACTATTATTTTGCACGTCAGTGATACACGCACATTGTTTGTGTACAGAATGCAATCTCTCACCGATAGGTTCCTCACCTTTTCCTCAATTATAGGTATATCTATAGGTTCCGATCAGCTGTGTCGCGTGCCTACACTCATAACTATATATTTTTTTCTCGAGGAACGCTGAATCCCCACTCCAAAATCTATTCCATTATTGATATTCAGAATAGTCGTAATACACAGATAGACGCAAATGAACATAACATTGCAATTATTGTAAAAGTATGTCATTTATGTTCCTGTACAATAATTAATCGAAAAATGTGGCACAATATTAGAGTTACATTCGAATATTGAACTGCGTTATTTTCCGTTAAAAAGATTGAATAGTTTCTACAAATCCTATCAAAATAGTACACAATGGACCTCCTGTTTATAATTATGGTAGATTTCCGAGGCAGTTTATTTTTATAAGCAAACAAATCAGTGTAAATGTTTTTTTTTAAAGTTCATTAACAAATAAAGAGGTAACGTAGTGTAGTATTTATGAGGCTACACCTCATAAATAAGCAAATGTTAGCTAATTTGGGTCTAAAGGTTTTTACCTATATAAAATGTGAAAACACACCTTCCTCTACGCGAACCGGAATTCTACTCGTCGTATTCGTTTATATAACTCGGAAAATTGCGATGACCGTAGGACGTTACGTTTCACGGTTATTAGTTTCACTAACTAGTTCAGCACATAATAACTACAGTTGCAGTTGTTCTATACTTGCTAATCAAATTAGGTCTGCATTTATCTTCTAAGAAAGTTAGATGAAGAGAATTCGTAACTTAATTTATGCTTCAGTTTCGTTCCACGCAGGCAGAACTCCGCTCGCACCACTATCATTTCAATTTCACTTGCAAACCTAAACCTAAACCTGCAAACCTAAACGGACTCCTGGTTCTTCATGGTATAAGTAGTCCATCAATCCGGACAACGCCAGCTTGCTGGATAAGACCTAATCCTATGCCTAACAGTAGGAGAGTAATGGACTACAGAGTCACGGACTTTTGAAGGCATGCGTGGGGCCGAAGCCAACACGTAGAGGCCCTTTAAGACTTTAATAAAAATACCCAGCGATTATCCCTGTTTGCACTATAAAAATGCACCCAAGGACACAATTTGTAGGACTATTGCAGAACATGCGGAGAAAAACAACTTGGGCTATTGTGATGGAATGGTCGCAGACTGGGTTATGGGGAACTATGGAAACCTATGGCGCCTGCCAAAACAATGTAGGTAATAAAACATGTAAAAATGGTAGACTATTATTATTATTACATTGCATTTTTGCTGTGTAATCAATTAATTACTTATCTGATTAATTATGATACAGTTGTAGGTATGATTATATACATAGTTAATAACGTTTAGTATTCCTACTTGAGACTATTTTATAGTTGAAGCTAATCTACGGTAATCCAAACGATTAGCACTTACTTCAGTAGACAGTTAAAGATCTTACTATGTCTATTACAAAAAGACGGTACTATTTTATTAGCTAGGAATCCTTTTACGAATGCTAAGTCACTTCTGTAAGTTATTACTACAACTTCTGGAAATACAATCTGGTAATTGGTATGAAAGCTTCTTTCTTATTCTCCAAATCGTAAAAATAAACCGGTCGACGCAAAGAAGAATGGTACACTAATAATGATATTTCTGTCTCGCTACAACACAGAGCAATGGTGGTACAAATATTTCACAAACATACCTGCTAGGGAAAAAAGCCAAACGTCGTAAATTAAGTCTATTCAAAACTTTAGCAAATAGCCATAGTTGAGTAGAAAAAAACTAGCATTGAGATTTTTATCTATACCTACTAGTATTTTATATGTGTAAATAAAAAATATATTTATATTTTTTCTTATGATTCTCGACGAAGCCTATGGACGCGTCCAATACCCAAGGTAAAATATGCGCGTGGGCAATCTTAAAAAATACTTTACCCACCGTTTTTGAACCCCATGCTGAAGTCACTTGGGAAGACCTAGGTGGGGAACTGATTCGACTGTATATGTATAACATATCATAAAGCGGTTGACGCAGTGGTTGGGAGATCGACTGCTGAGCTACGTGTTGCGGGTTCAATTCCAGCACGGAACAAATATTTATATGATCTACAGATAGTTGTTTCGGGTCTGGGTCTTTGTGTAGGTATGTGAATACACACCGTGCCTCGGAAAGCATGTAAAGCCGTTGGTCCTGCGCCTGATCTCTCTCCGGTCACGTCGGATTGCCGTCTCATCGGGCTATGATAGTGAAGGAATAAAGAGAGCACCTGTGTTTGCTCACTCACTTGTGCTCTATAATATCTCCTGCGTAGTTGGCTAGTATCCGGTGAGATTGGCCGCCGTGACCGAAATCGGTCAGGAGGACATTTTTATCATAAAGATATACCATAGGTAATAGGTACCAATCTCCCCGCAAACCGTAGAGATCATTGCAATTCCCATGATCTATCCCATGGTTTAAGACCGACTGAACTTCACTAGTGTCATTATTAATATATAATATATCCCTTTATTATTACAAATCCGTTATCATTTGACTATTTAGTATGTTTGCATTGAAATTAAACAACACTTTCGTTTCGTCGTACTCATTTTATTATTGTTGTCGTACTTTCACTTACATACGAGAGCATTTGAAACACAAATGCAGTTAGCATCAAAGATAAGCGAGTACTGAACCTTGTTTCATATAAAAACGCAGAGATGAGTAGGTATATTGGTTTTTGACTACGATTATTATAAATTGAGAACTAAATGTTAGGTTTTTACCCAACATCAGTTACAAATTCTATGAAAATATGTTAATTTAAAAATGTCTATCTTTTCGACGTGTATTTAATTCCCTGAAGAATACCTAATATAGAACCATGGTATTCTCAAGATAATCAGATTAAACTTTGTATTTGGTAAAGATATATAATAATAATAATCCTTATTTATATTTAGAACCAACGTAAACTATGGAACATCATTAAGAAGAGAAAAGTTGCATATCTGGGTCATGTTTTTAGGCATGATCGATACGAACTCTTGCGACTCATAATTATTGGAAAAGTTGAAGGAAAGAGGTCCGTGGGTCGCAGAAAGAAGTCTTGGCTAGGTAATATAAGAGAATGGACAGGACTTGCGAGTGCTGGCCAACTGTTTCACCTCGCAAGGAATAGAGAGGAGTTTGCAAAGCTGATTGCCGACCTTCGCTAGTCGGAGAGGCACCTTAAGAAGAAGAATTTATATTTATAAAGGTTTTATTGTATTTAGTTAAATAAATATCATAACATAGTATCACGCCTGTTTTCCCCGAAGGGTTAGGCAGACGTGTACTATATACCCACATTTCACCGATATTGTTATTGAGTCCCATGTAATAGGGGGCGAGCCTGTTGCCATCTACCAGGCACAGTTCCAGACCCCGTGCTGCTACTGAAAATTTCCATCCAGAAAAACCCAATAACACTTTATCCGACAGGGAATGACCTAGGACCTCAGCCTCAGCAGTCGCCCTTGCTACCAGTGGATCAATGAGGTAGTCAATTAATATACTATTGTGTTTAAATAAAGAAAATAGTAATAATACTACATTATTAATTTATTGTTGTGCACAACATTTTTATTCATAACATCTATTCGTGATTCACCAAGAGAAATACAATGTCATTCTACATCAGTTGAAACAATTCGGAAATACCCAATTAACGTGAGTGTCAGGACGGCAGGTGGACAACGCAATCCGTTATCGTGGATAAGCCTAACATGTTGTACCTAATTGGTGCTATTTGGTATCTTCATTCAAAAAAACAACTCAGAATTGTCTCATCCTCTAGTCAACCCACCATCTTGACTTGTACCAATTTTATGAATAGATGTACTAAATTCTACCAATCTGGTACTAAATTATAAGGTTAGCCACGATAGAGAATTCTGGTTTCGACCCGCCATGCCATTCTGACACGCACGAATTAAACCAGGCATAGTTTTCAAACAATTCACACACTTAATACATACACCGTAAATTATTTGATTATATCTAGTGCTGAATGGACCACGTTTTGATAATTAATATTGGATTTAACACCACCACCCGATACGATGCGTTGTTTTTTGAAATCCATAAGGAATCACACTAACAAAAATACATCACATCATTCCCCTTTCTAGTCTCATATATGCAAATATTAAAAAGAAATATTGGTTCACAGCACAACTCGAGCTGAAAACCCGTGTTTCCTTTAATTTTACCAAGGCGTAAAAAGGCATTAGGCGTAAAATTAAAGGTGGACAAATGTTTAAAACATTTTTTATGTAGCCGGTCAATACAATGCAGCTTTGGTATACTTATAATACTAAGACAAACCACACACACACACATCCTTGTCCTACTTAAATTAAATTATAATTAAAATTGGAAACACTCAATTTTCAACATACAACTTAAGTAATTTGATTATATCTAATAACACGACCAATCTTAATAATAAGTTTATCGCTACTTGAAAATAAAGTTGAAACTGTATTAGAAACATTATTACAGTAAGGCAATAAAAATTTAATATTTGCTAGAATCTAGCATATATTTAATATCTTCTGTGTTCATAATAATCCCTGTGATATTTATCAAGACTACCCTTGTGGTTAAACCCACGAGGAATCGACTTTTCTATCCAGTTCTCTTTTTTATTGTATTCCTGTACGTGTATTTTATTTCGTGATTTGTCATAATTAGCGGGAGTCGTAAAACAATCGTAAATGACACGAAAAAAAAAGAATAGTATCAAGTCGAAGCCGGATATCAGTGTGAAGCCCAGCATGAGACTGAGTAGACCGCCAAAAGCAGCTGAAAACAAAAAACAGATAAGCCCATCCACACTCATATTAATATTAATAAACTCTGCTACCGCCGGGCATAGGCCTTCTCAGAATGAAAAGAGTTGAGCCGAAGTTCACTACAATGCCCTAGTGCGCGTTTACAGACTACACACAATATCGGGCAAAAGAAGACTTCAGTATAAAACAGTATAAAAACGGCATCAATTTATAGAACAAAAATACTACCTAGATATTACCAATTAATGATATCGAATTGAATCTTACGAAATAAATTAACATATTAAATCCGTACCACTGCCTCTTTCAAATTAATAATTATTTTGGAATAGCAATTAAGTTTGCAAATAAATCCATCTATATATAAAAAAATCTATTGTCGCGCGTTAGTCTCGCGTCGCAAAAACTGGAAAATGGCTCGACCGATTTCATTTTTTTCCCCTCAATACTGGGACCGATTTGATTTTTTTCCCCTCCGTACTGGTTTCGTCTACGAAAAAATCAAAATTGGTCTTTTTATATGGGTTTTGCCACTTTGGATTACTTCGTTCGTTGTTGAAGAGTTACAATGAAATAAATTTTAGGTGGTACGAAGTTCACCGGGTCATTTAGTTTAAAAATATATTTAGCCAATATAGACATGAGTCATGCTCTACAATAAATCTATCTACATCTTCTGAATACTCACCCAGGATATTTTGCCAATTCAAATAAACATCACGTCTGTATCGCGTAGATACCAAGTCGTTGAAGAACACATTCAATAGAGAGCGATTTTTTAAATTGACGTCATCACTGTAATAAATCAAGATCTCGGAATATAATTATATAATTAAAAAACGTTTATAGAAGTGCATACTTTTAAGTATAATATATGTATATAATAATAATAAATAAATAATAAATTCATTTATTTCAGACAAAAAATATCCATAAAATCCATTCACAATTATTACACATTAAATAAATAATATTAACATAAAATAACGTAATAAATACAAGAAATATGTAACGATATAGGTACATATGCGTGATTGCCAATTAAAATGGAAATACGCCCGCATTCCTCGAAGGATAGGGCAGAGATATATTTTTCTAAGATTCAAATATTCGCGAGCTTATTTATATTTACGGGGCATAATTCCAAAGCTAATTAGATACACGCCTGAACAAAATGATATGGGAGGGACCGGAACAGAACGATAATTGAAAAAGCAAGAACGTTGCTTTGTGAGGCAAGAGTCAGTAAAAAAGTTTAAGTTGAAGCTAAGTATGCACCACAAGATATATTTAAATAATAGAAGCCCAATAAAATCTGTCATGAACGAAGTACCGGAAGAAATTTATTTTAATAAGAAAAATTTCCCGTGTCAAATATATGCGTTGAAACCTTAACAGAAACAGCAAAAGCTTGATATGAATATGATGATGGCTTGATTGATTTTTATCGGCTACAACTCGGAAACTACTAAAAATTAGCGACTAACAAACCCAAAGATAACTAAGATAACAATATCAAGAAACGTGAAATTGTTGAAAAATGTTTCTTTCTGGATATGTTACCGATTATCGTCATGATAGGCTCAGTCATTTTTATTGATTTAGATGAGGAACGAATACCACCTGTGTTTATGAAGTAGTGCTTCTAACAATATTTTACAAAGTACAAATGAGTTTCATGAAACGAAATGTATTCACACTGTGACAACAGCGACACCTAATGAAACGAATGCTTCTACGAGCAGTACTAGTACAGCGGAACTAGAACGAAGAACTTCGCACGAATCTTCGTGAGCGCCTGTAATATATGTATGTAATGCTATCGCACAAATTAATGGCGATCCATTAACAGTTGAAGAACTTGCCAGGACCTGCCTCTGATTTTCGGGAAAAAGCTATTCACGATGAATTATTTAATATTTTGACGTATACAAACGTAACCGTATCGTAAATCTAAAATTCAACTATACTTCCCATCAAATTTTGTTTATACGTGGTACACAATTTGTGTCATACATAAATAAAGAATTCAATAAAAAAAAACATCTGAAACGTGTATTTCTCAGTCAGTTTCAGTATTTCAAAATTCACACACGTTAACGATACGGTTACGGTATCAGACATCAAAACATTGGTGCTAGGCCTAGAGATGTTAGATATTTAAAGGGGGCTTAAAACTTTCTCCTACCATTTAAGAATAACAAGTAATCTGGAATTAAATAGCTACGTGGACGACGTGGTAGTTAATACATATATAGATAGGAAATCCGTTACATGTTTACTTTTGAGACTAGGAGATAATATAGTCTTATGGGCGTTGCGCTGTTCTTCACATAGGCAGAGTATATAGGTCTGAACCAAGCATGAAAAAATTACTATTTAAGGAAATCTGTCAAAAAGTGTAATAAAGGAAACTTGCACTTAACTGATCAATGACAACCAACCGACACACAAAATAAGATGAACTATAATAGCACCGAGCACTTTGATATAAGGTTTAATTTTGTACACAAAGTTATGGTAGCACAGGACGGAGCAAAAATGTTCACAAAATCTCTACGCGGCCCGAAACTCAATCAAGTTTTAGAAAAACTATCAATTAAGGGCGTTGTGCGATGGTAACTATTATATTCGATGTGCGTTACTTTGAGTTGTTATGTTTTTTGTCGTACGTTTTATTTCCTTATATTAAGTACTTTTGTTGTTTAATATGCTAAAGAACCGCCGTATGTAATAAAGCTACATTGTATATCAGACGACAGCTGCAACTGAATACAAGACTGTATACTCAGGATACTATATAGATACTCGGTAGTTTATGGGTGGGTGCACATGTAGGTAATTTGTTGAAAGAAAAGTTTAAGTAACAAAATAATTAATGGAATCAAGCGTTACTTTGCAGAAGTCCATGATATACAAAATATGCAATTAGAATTTTTAGTTTTTAATACAGAATTTCTTGCGCCTGCGTAGTCTGCACTAGTCTCGTCATTTGCGTCGAAGCGGCCGACGAGTCAACATCTCCTGTACCCCCAGTGTAAGTTTCTTTTGACAAATTCGATTTATTACATCGAACGCGTTCGGCGCTCCGATTGGTCCGTTTCATGCTCTCCACCAATCGGAGCGCCGCGCCGAAAGAAACTTACACACTTAACGTACTGACGATGTCTCGTGGAGGAGCGAATCGCGTATCAAGGATCGGTTTGCATGTTGCATTATATTAATCGCACCTTTTGAATGTGCAAATATTTGAGGGTGGCGAAGGCGGTGCTGCATATTGCACCCAACCTTGAATTAGTTTAGGGGAATTTAAAAACTGAAAATTCTAATTGCATATCTTGCTAAATAACAAAGTAATAATATGGTAATTAAATTATAATTTTGGCTGACTGTTTAGTTTAGCTAAATACATGTATAAAATGAAAATGATCGTTTCCATTTAAAAAAAAATCCATATAAAAATGTTGGTGTTCAACGGCTGATTTTATCCTTAACTTTAGTTATATTCTTGGTAAACTTGGGCCGAGGTAAAAGTCTGTATAGGTAAATAATTGTAAAGACTCACAAGAAGGGAAGTCCATTAACAAATACATTGTCCGCTAGTTTACCCAGAGCGACTTCCAGAGGGTAATCGTAATGTTCACATTCCGGCAAACATTGGAAAAAGTTACTTATGTCGCTCGCATTATGGCGTTCTTCTCCATCTGAAATTGCATTAAGAATATAATATTGTCAATTTGTAGCCAATATTTCGCCCGTTTACCATTGAATTTTTTCAAAGTTTTTGTAGGAGTGAGATTCTTTTTAAGACCTGCGCATGTATAAAATTTATCCAGTGCTTTTGTGCCAACTTTTAAAAAGGAAAAAATATTACGTATTGGTAAATTCTATATGAGGTAAGTTTGCCTTCGGGTATCTTGACTAAGCCGATACTGATTGGGTACTTTTTGGATAATTTAATCCCGGAATGTAAGTATTAATATTAATCTGATATTACGTATAGATAGATAGATAGAAGAATTATCTTCGCTACATTTTCGTTACGTAATTCATATTTTCTAATTATTAATACACATGGTTTTGTTTTATAAATAATACTTGCAAAATATTTGTTAACTGTCAAACTTAATATTATCAGTAAGTATCAGTAAGTATCAGATAGTTTGTGAACACTTTCAATGGCAACTACCGGCTCCAAAGAGCCGCATCTAACCGACGAGGATCTCGTCGCGGTAATGAAAATTGAATTTTAGATAAGCTATCTATTGCTTTCTTTTAGATACAATAACTCGGCCGATAGAGTACTTTCAACAGCGTTTTGTTCAGTAACGCTCATCAATGTATATCGACACATATATACATATAAATCTAAGTACATACGCCATGGAAGAAGAAGCGTAGAACCTTTCAGACACGTCACGTATAATGCACAATCAACATTAGAGTAGCAGAATAATTGGTAAACACTATTATGCGTTTACTTACCTAAAACATTTTCCATACAATCCATATCTTTGAAATCACAAGTTCGGAAAGATTCTGAAAAAACGTAAGTGTGAAAGAAAATGTTAAATTAATTTATTTAACATTGTTGTATGACATTGTATCACAAAACCAGAATAGCTGTTTTCAGTATCCATGAGAGTTGTGTAAACCATTGTTAAAAATAAAATAACATAACATCACGCCTGTATTCTCCGACAAGTTAGGCAAAGGTACTGCCTAACCTGTTTGTTAATTATTGTACACCCACATTTCGCAGATACATAAGTCCCATTTAATAGGGAGCGAGCCTATTGCCATCTACCGGGCATAGTTCCGGACTCCGTGCTGCTACTGAGAATTTAAATAAAGAAAGACCCAATAACACATTTACCCGGCCCGGGAATCGAACCCAGGACCTCGCTCTCAACAGTCGCGCTTGCGACCACAAGAATAATAAAACAGTCACAAACAAAATTTCAAATATTTACATTTATCTTCTCAAACAACAATATAACTCTCCATGTGTTAGCTGACATTTTAATGCAATTAGACGCGCTATAGATAGTGTCATCCACGAAGATGCGCGCCACTATTTTTCTCTTTCTCTATAGTGATCAGTTAATATTTAGTTGTGTGCGCGTGCACTCATAGGTAAATATTGTGTCTCAACAGAACTAAAATAAAAGCGGAAGGTTGCACACTTGTACTGTAAGCAATTAGGAAGAAGATATTTGTAAATTTTAGAAAATAAATAAATAGAGAGAGGGGCGCGTCTTTGTGGATGGCACTATCTGTACTAGAAGATATATCTTAAAAAAGCCATTTTGGCTACCTTTACAAGTGAATAATTTGCGCGCGTTTTAAGTTTTTCATAATTATCTTACTACGTATACACACTTATGTACCTATATGGCAGAGTTTTACACGCCTTTACATCTATTTAATATTTCAAGAAACTTATTACGAAAACATACACTCCGTTATGAACTTGGTGACTGTTATTTCAAATTTGAACCACTACTTAATTGAAAATCCGTGTTGCTCAAATCCCCGACGAAACTAGGCACTTAAGTAAGAACTCACGTATGTTAGTTCATAACTTTTTCTCACTAGGACAATACCCTTATGTTTAAGTATAAATAATATTACTTATGTACTTTGTTTACATTGGTACTTTATTCACATTGGTACTTTATTCACATTGGTACTTTATTCACATTGGTACTTTATTCACATTGGTACTTTATTCACATTAGTACTTTTTTGGGTAGAAAGAAAGCAGCTAAAATTACATCAAGAGGTTTGCCAGCAGTATCTGCGCGAGGGTGCGCATCCTCGAAGGAGGATACAAAATAATACAACCCCAAAGTAAGTAATTGGATCTTTAACGGACCATCTGCCTAAAATAACCCTATTCACTCTCTACATCGAGACGCCCGAATCGTATTGTAAGTTTATACTTATATACAAAATAAACGCATGACGAAGGACAGAAATAGGTTTCATTCGAGCACAATATCTACCAAGTTCGGATGGTACCTAGCCGTATTTCGCAGTGTTCGGTTGTGGAATAGTGTTGAAAGAATTGGGTAGAGTAATTCTCGTATATACGTTTATGACCTGCGAGTTATTCCAGGCTTCTTGGCACGCAGGTGTCACAGGCAGTCTTTTTGTTATACAAAGTGGCAGTTTGCGATTGAAATTAGTTTTTGACTGAAATTACTCTTTCTCCTTCACTTTCGTCTAGGTCGTCCATTCCTCTCCTTGCACTCATCTACCCCACCCACAAATATATATTAAGCACATGATTTACCTTCCGCGGGAAAAGATAGAAGTATACAACCACATGCTCTCTTTATCAGTTCGACTTTTTGATACGCCATACAGTTGTGGAATGAATACTGACGAAATTTACCAATCTGTACCTGAAAACATCAAAATTTATAGTAGTAGTTAGGCCGCGGTGTACTGCTGTACACACACATTTCATCGATGCCGTTATTAAGACGCATTAATAAAGGGACAAGCCTATTACCATAACACTGCCTGACCTGGATCAATCCCAAGACCTAACGCTTAGCAGCCGCGCTTGTGATCACGAGACATCGTGTTCAGCGTTGAACATGAAAACATTACAAGTAACTCATATGAGACGAAGGTGAGTTTTTTCTGAAGTATGAATTCATTTACAAATGCAGAGGTCCATAGGTTATCGTCTCTTGCTCACTCTTATGATCTAGGAACTATTATCATCCCTTGTTTCTGAATAATTGCATAGGTAATTAAGGGCGAAGCGAAGACGATGGCCATTTTTATGCAAGATTATCGTCTTACCAGCTGTTTCTTGTATCAAAGGAGTAACTGCGTCATTAATTAATTATACGTGATATTGAAGCCTAAGTTTTCATATATTGATCATTATTCGGAGATATGTGAATCGCCAAGGTCCCCATATCGGCTGTATGTGCGTCAATAACGAAGTGCGTTACTCAGAGATAAATTGCTAATCTTATTGCTTTAATAGATCAAACGAAAGACAATGAGATTAAAAAAATAACTGATATCCCTGATATGATGAGTGTGTTTCAGTTGTTTTCATTGGTTGTTCGCGTATCATGACGGAATTATAAAAAAGGGTGAGATCGCAAGTGAGCAGGTCATCTGTCTGACTTGGAATATTACTCTTAAGTATATGGATAGCAGGCATTATTATCTAATGTGCGACACTCACCTCATCACTATAATAGCATTGTCTTTGTTCTGGACTAAAAGACTTGATTCCTGAAGTAGTGTACGTCCTCTCAGGAGACAGAGCTATCAGCACCTCCGTGGACGGGTTCACCATCCGGACAGGGGAATCCAGGTCCGGAATGTTATATGCGTTGTCTATAATCACCTAATAGTAAAAATTAAAGGACTTCAGAACACAAACGAAATATAGAATGACTGAAAAAGGGAAAAATAATAAGTTTCATCTTATAAATTCATAAAAAAATAAAAAAAATATCAAATGTGGGTGTCTATTTCAGTAGGTACACCATCTATTTTTACCTCTACTCTAGGAAGAATGTACAATAAACTATAGGTAGCCATCTAGCCATTTCAACCCACCTAAATCCTACGTTTTCATTGTGGTTGATCGATTTTTTTGTCACTTATTATTAGCTACGTTTTTGTTTCCTTTAATAAAGGGTAGGCACCGGCACCGGCATAAAAAAATAGTTGAAGTATCTATCTCCTTTTTTGAAGTTGGTTAAAAATAATGTTATTTTTTTATAAAGCTGGATAGTAGGTATGTACTACGCTTAATGGCCACCGATGCAATTTATTAGAGAAGACGTAAAAAAAGTATCTGCTTCAATGCCCTCTTCTCTTGCAAAGGTTTAAAGTGTTTATAAAGAGTTGTTGTAAAAACAAGAAACAAAATATTCATCTTTAAAAAAACGAATATAATTACATAATTAATTACCGAATATACAGTTATGCTGAGTGATTTATTTTTATTTTTAGGTAGGTATAGTTAAGCAATGCAACATCATGTACAATGCAACATCAACATGCATGTACAAGCACATTTCGCCAAAGCCGTTACTGCGTCCCATGTAATTGGGGGCGATCCTATTGCCACCTACTTGGCATAGTTCCAGACTCCGTACTGCTACTGAGAATTTCCATATAGAAAAACCCAATAATACTTTGCCCAAATTGAGCCCAGGACCACACGCTTAGCAGTCGCGCTTACGATTATTAGACCAATGAGGCAATCGCTACATTGAAACTACGTTGAAAGTACAATGAAAAACGTTCTACTGCACTGACTATTAAACAAAACAGATAATTAATTCCTTATAGAATAAACCATAGACTTAGAATTTCGCTTACGCTAAAAGACCAACAAAGCGTGGAAAAGAGATATCATTTTTATATGAACACTACCCGAGAAAGAAAGAGACAGATGTCAATGTCAGTATGATACAATTTTTTTTGAAGGATCGTTACCTATCGGTTCCCTTGCTTTAGTGTCAAATATATTTTATTAATTTATAAATTAATCGTGCAATTATTGGCGATAAGTGAAATTTAGGCAGTCATAATGTCATGTTCTTTTGTCAATTGTAACATGACAAAGGGAAATAATTCAAATAAGTACACGTTTCACAGGTAAATGTAATTTTTTCGTCGTACGTTTTGAAACCATATTTTGTGTACGTACTAGTATTAATTCGCCGAGAAAACAAATTTTACTATAGTATATTATACTCTCTTCCGATACGTGGTAATATTTTGTAGATAAAACAAGAAATAAATAATATTTAGTGTAAATATTAAAATGTATGTTTACGCTAGGGTTGACTGTAGAAATGACTTCACGAATATCGATAAAAAGTCGATAGATTTATATCTGATTATTAAATAACTAGCTTCCGCCCGCTGCTTCGCCTGCGTGGATTGCGAACTCGTGCAATTTTTAGCGTGGAGCGTAATTCTTTTTCCGAAAAAAAAACAAGGTTTTTGTTTGTTGTTTTGTTTTTTAAAAAACGTTGCCCCATATTATGAATAATTCCTGTATCGTGGGTGCGTTTACAAACACATATATTCACATGCACACAAACACCCAGACCCGAAACAATTATCTGTAGATCATACAAATATTTGTTCCGTGCGGGGATCGAACCCGCGACACTTAGCGCAGAAAGCTATTCGCTTAGCCTATATGCTAACCGTGTCGGCAAAACGTGTGACATGTGTTTTGTGTTAAGTGCCTACCGTATATATTTTCATATGCGTTTAGTAAAAAACTGTTATTTTGACATTACAAACAGACACTTCAATTTTATTTATTTGTATAAATTGATTTCGCTTTACCGCCCGTGCTAATGAATTATTAAACTAGCTATGGTAATATCATACATTACTTTACCATTATCAGTGCACAAAACTGTGGCTAGTGGATAGCACAAGGTTAAATCTTTGTACCGTATTTATCTGTACAACATCATCTTAAAATTATTATTATATTTTGTAATACCCATTGTATTTTCACAAATAAAATGATTTTATGTGTTTATTAATTTATAATAAGAGGATTTAATTAATAGCGTATATAACTCTATACTTTAGGGCAATATTAATCTATCGATACTATACTACATATATTGACAATGCAAATACACAACTCTATTTTCATCTGACATATCAGTCACTAACACATATGCATATTATTTTTCGGTATCTCCTACGAGCTGTCATTGTTCATCTTTTACATTCTAAATCTATGGAATAAACACAATTTAATAGCTTTAATAGTTTGACCTTTCCAAACTTCTAAATATAAAATTATTTTTTTGAATTTTTGTCTTATAAATTCATTCGTGCCAGAAACAGTCATAACTGTCGTAAGAGCCCAGCGAAGAAATATAAATAATTGAATAAAATGTCTGCGCTTTCGTTTGATTTACGGATATTGTTTATTCCTTTTCATAAAAATGCCTATGAAAAATTGATTTGAATTTGGGACATAAGGAATTCGTAACATACTTCTGTCAAATCGACACGAGCTGTCACATGGGAATACGTACCGCTCATACCGTAGCGGAAAGATTAGTCAGTCAACAATGATGGTATCGAGGCTGAATGCCCAGGATGCCTTAGATAAACTTATGTTTTGTCAGTCGTAGAGGCCTTCTTTAAACTAATATTCTTCTCCAAAAAATAAACTTGTGAGGTGTTTCGATTTTATGAAAAGTCGTGTAGGCGAGCCTTTCTCATTCTAAGAACACGCGCACCTAGCTTTGTTATATTATATTATGTAAGATACGTGTTTGCATAGGAAGGTTTATTCTTTACCGTAAGGCGCCTTAATTAGGTAATCAACATAGTTAACTTTAATTATCAACTTAAACACCTGGCCAAGTGAGTCTCACATGCCACACAGTATCTTCCGCTTAACTTATTTGACTAGTTTTCTAAGAAAATGGAACAGGAAGGTTACTGAATGGTACCCAAGAGACGGCAAAAGAAATCGAGAAAGACAGCACACAAGGTGGGAAGACGAGCTTAAAGTGAAAACTGAAAATGGAGAAGAATTGCTCAAGATAAGCAACAATGGAAATCGTTGGGCCTTTGCCAATAGGCACGCCGAATTAAGACACATTTTGTAGTTTTGTTTTTGTATTCTTAATGTTTAAATCTAGTGAGAAATGTTACTTAGGGCTTTATTATTATTAATTTGACTAATTTGCGAATATGTCTGCAACTTGTAATACATTTTTCTTTTTTATGCGGCCATGTTTGTATAGTTTTTTCCACAGCATTATTTATTTTAAATATTTAATTTCAAACATTTCATACGTGAAGAAAGACCATCAAACAATATCTCTTTTACAGGAATGCTTTCTACGAAAAATATTGAACTCCATTGTTTAAGTACAAATTACAACACAATTGCTACTTCTAAAACTAAGTAAGATTTTTTCGCAATTGAATAGTATCCTTCAGCATAAGCAAAACTAAATGAAAATAGAGGAGGCAGTCCACTGAAAATTCCATTGGGAAATCAAAAAATATCACCGGCGGCGGTTCAAAGGATAGAACAAAAGAAAAGTGAATTATAACAAGTAAAAGGTATAAGGCGCTTTCCCAATAGCTGAAAACGACACAGACACAGTACCGATATCTTGTAGGTAGCAGTAAAAAAGTAAAAATATCGGTGTCGGCTCATGGTGCCGGTAGTATTCATAAAGGCCAGCTGTTTTGAAATGTACAAGGATTTGATACATTATATCATTACATTTGACTATATGAAAATGTAAGGCTTTTCATCCTTCCGATCTCAAGTGTCTAATATGAAAAATTACTGTTTGTACCTACGAAAATAATTGTATTGAGTATTTTATTTAAATTCCTTATCAGCCGATTTATCCGACGCCATCTAGTTAAAAATTAAACAATTTAATATAATTTTCGAATCCCGGCGACAACATATTTAAGACAAAGAAAAGTTACACACATTGGAAGGCTTTTGTATATGGAAAACACACGGACAAGCACTTTCGTTCGATTGTTACAACCAGTTACAACTTAGGGACCTATTGTGGCCGATGTTGTTCGATCTTTCTTCTTCTTTCTATCTTCCTCCTCTGAAGAAGAACCGACAAGAAACTTCATGGATGATCTCCAAACTTTTTTGTTGCTTCATTATATTTGGCTCGCTTGCCCGCTACTTCGTACGCATGACTTACATATATATTGAAAGGTAGGGGGAGGCTAAATATTTGGCTCTATCTGTTTTTTTATGTGAAAATAAAAAAAAAACTTTAAAAAAAATTGATCGATAAAAAAACTGGTTTTCGACAACAGGACGGCACCTGCCGGGTCCAACTATAACTAAGACCATATAGGGGAGTGTGATAAGTAAAAAAACATCAAAATCGATGCAGCCGTTAAGGAGAAAAATTAAGAGCACATGCACACCGGAATTTTATATTCAAAGATATAATACTCAGTCATATCAGTGTAATTATAGGGTGCGTAAATGTCTTTCAGATATTATGAAGTAATTACCTATCACACAAAGATTTATCATATTTAAATACTTGTTTGTAACGTAAAACTTCAGATATCAGAATATTGATATGATTAAAGCGTGGTATTTAAATCATGTAAAACTTTTAATTACCCATACAAGAAGTCGTTAATATATACTAGCACTGTCTCATTAATTTAGTGGTCGCAAGCTTTGCCGCTGAATGTGAGGTCCGGGATACGGTTCCCACATTGCGTAAAGTATTGTTAAACAAATCCGCACAATAAAACTGTGGAATGAACCGTCGCCTGCGGTATTTCCGGACCAATACGACCTTCAAACCTTCAAGAAAAGAGCGTACTCCTTTTTAAAAGGCCGGCAACGCACTTGTGACTCCTCCAGTGTTGCGGGTGTCCAAGGGCGACGGTAATCGCTTACCATCAGGCGATCCATCTGCTCGCTTGCTGCATATCGCATAAAAAAAAACCAGTAACGGTTGGAAGTGGAGTGGAGAGCCCAAAAGTTAATGATTACAAAGGCAAGGCCTCTACAGCTAACGTCTCCGTCGTGTACATATGTAATACACACCTGTTATACATAGCCCTCTATACCAATGTGTGGTGAGCCAACATGCATCTATAAAAAGCTACTCTGTGATTTTTTTTAACAAAAATACTTCAATAAATAAATCGGATTGAAATAACTTTAGAAGTATTGGCACTACGGAAATTGCATTATTATGCATTACTAGCTGTTGCCCGCGGCTTCGCTCGCGTGGATATATGTTTATTAAACTTTATATAAGAAGCTTTAATACTTCATGCTTCTTCCTTCAAATGTGACGAACTTCCCATATAAACTTTCAACGTCTAATTCACCCTCTTAGGGGTAAAATTTTGAAAAGCGCCGATTTACGTGTATTTTTTTTCCCAACCAGAAGCAGATATACGAAACTTCGTGCTTCTTACTTTGAAAATGACGGACCTCCATACAACCGTACATCCCTTATTTTACCCCCTTAGGGCTGAAATTTCCAAAAATCCTTCGATAGTGGATAGTTACAACATAAAAGGCATCAGCTGCCAAAATTTCAATTTGTAGCCCCAGCTGTTTAGGCTTTGCGTTGATGAATCAGTCAGTCACTCAGACAATCAAAACAAGTAATTATATATAGATATTCGTTATCGATATCAAGAGTGCACGTGTAATTATCCGACGTATTTGTACATTTATATTTGTTGGTGTAATCATCACACTGCAGGGTAAATGCCACCCTACCCTCCTTTCACTAAAGGTGACTTTCGGTTCAAAAACTTCTACAGCCAATCCTTCCAATAGGTGTCTAGCTCATCCCGCTAACTCCTACTGGTCCTGTCGCGATGCCTTCTAACGTTGTGTGGGCTCCACTCAGTAGTGAGTCTCATCACAAGTTGCCTGACATGTTGTGAGAAGCGTGACTAGCCCAGTTCCACTTTAAGCTTTAATGATATCGTATACCTTTTTAAAAACCAGACATCCAAGATAGTACACTTATTTGTCAAAGACTAAGTCTGAGCATCGTAGATGAGGATAGGCAGAATACATCCATAACTTTCTTCTCAGGAGAGGGAGGTCTTCCTTCATAAGGTATTTCATAGAGCAATTGCACTTCCGGGCTCTTAAGGCAGTGGAATACCATATAGCATAATCAAGTGCTAGTTCACGGCATGCATCTTTTACACCTAGCAAATGTTACAGTATTATATAGCAGTTCTATTGATTTATTATTTAGATTTCTGTGTCTTTTTAATATTGTTATGAAGAAGACCAAATTGAGATGATAAATCAGATTTGTTACTTAACTAGTATGTCGACTTTATAAATACATTTATTTGTAGATATATGTATATTTGTCTAATCTTATGTTATGTTATGTGTAGTACGTGTTCTCCGATAAGTGTTATCATGATATTATCGTATTAGGGATAGATCTTACAGTTACTTTAAACAATCCATGGCAACCTTAAAAAATTGTAACTATTTCCTATCACTCAGTACAAATCTCCCGATTCTATCGCCGTAGTTTTGTCATGAAAATACAAGATTACTTGACAACAACAACACAAAAAGATCTGATATGATCATTATCAGTGCCGCTACCATGAGTTTTTTTTTACTATCAAACCTAAATGTAAATTCTTTTATTTTGAAAACATTGTATTACATTAGGGATTGGAGTCGATAACGTGAGATCTCTATAAAAAAGTAACAAGAGATGGATATATTTGGCAAAAATACTAACATTGCCGATAAATAAAAAAACAAGACAACTTTATATTTATTATTAACTATTATAATCCTTTACAATATAAAGAACATCCATTTGTAAGTTGGAGTTTGGTGATAACCCGTATTTTAAAAGTTTATTCTTTATACCTCAACTAGCCTCCGCCCGGAGCTTCGCCCGCGTGGATTACGAAACCGTTCCACACTATCTTCCGTTAATATCCCAAATTAAAACATCTTTATAGACATGTTTTTAATCCTAGCTGTAATTCTTTTTTTTAATTATGATTTCTGATAAGTTTACATCTTTCCTAAACCCCCGCCGGACACTATTTTGACACAAAATAGAATACATAAAATTAAAGATAACGAGCATTTTGCTGGTAAAAATAATACCGACCAAATCGCCTAGAATATCACGCACATAATTTTTGTTACCATCTGTCAAATTCTGACAGTTACATTACAGTGTAGTGTAGGGTTGCCAACCGTCCAGTTTACCTAGAACATGTCCTGCTTTTTGAAGCGTCCTGGGTTTTTTAAAGAGTCCTCGTAAGGTCCTGTGTTTTATTATTCGCGCGTTACTACTGCCTCGAACCTTACGTTTAATTATCGGCGGTATTTTATAATTCATTCCTTCATTTCATTTCTTATATTATATAATTATTACATTGTAATTGCTATTCATTGAGTTTCATTGACACTGTTTTCTTATACTTTTCTTTTCTATGTATATTGCGTCCCATTTTTAACCCGAAAAATCCTTGCATTTACTTTCAAATCCTAGTTTTTAAAATTTGGGTATGGCAAACCTAGTGTAAGTGTTCGAAATTTTTTTTTTCCTTTTAAAGTTTTTATACTAAATAAATATTAAACATATAAATATTTGATTTAACTTGATCCCTACTACAAGAACCCTAATTCATTAATTATGGGAACAAAGACAACAATATGTAATAACTAACCATTATAAAACTACTTACGACTGAAAAAAAAAAAGAATTCAAATGAAAAAATGACCGCCTTAATTCTGCAGATGGAGTATGATCACAGATTACTTAAAATTACTCTAGGATTTGTTTCCTTCTCACAAAAATTTAGAAAAGAAAACTTGTACTCCGCAGATTGACGTAGGTACTTGTTAAATGTCGTAATAGGTAAAATTAGTAACAATCCCATGCTAGAAAAAAAAAAACTTTGTCCTAATAACGGTCATGAAAATTATAATATTATAAAGATATAGTATAGTCCGATAACTGAAAGAAGAAGGACGATTTTTCTATTTATAGCTATAAAATCATTAGTTATGTAGCAATTAAATCATTAATTACCGTATATCTATTCACCTGTGAGGCTTATCCTCATGGTAGAGGCACAGGAAATAGTAAATAATTCGTATTATTATTTGTTGCGAAATTTCGATGCACCGATCGAATTAAGTCAAATAAAATTATTAATAAAAATCCAATATTTACGGGTGCAAAACGAGTTACACCTATAGTGTACTCAGCGCCACTATAGTGTAAGTGCCTATAGTGAACTTCTCACCCACGTATCGTTGTTTTTCGAAGATATTGTGAAAAATAAAAAAGATAGTGGCACCTTTTTACACGTGACACATTCATGGTTACACACGCAAAAACTGATTAGGTGTTGGCTACCTACCTCGTGCTAATATAAGAGCTCCCTAAAGTGACTCATGCTCAACAAATGAATTGACGTACTCGATTTAGTATGTAATGCGATAGATATAAGCTTACCAGAGCCCCTTGTGACGCGACCAAAGCGCTGTAGTAGTCTTCAGGGTCAGTGTACAGGAGTACAGTCAGCGCCGTTTGGTACCCACATGACGCCACGCGACGAGGTGATGTCAAGTGAGGTATCGAGCTACTCCTGCGAAAACAGAGGAGTTTTTAGACAAGAATGGCTATAGGATGTAATCAATGTAATAAACAATATATGACACATGTAGTCAACGATCTGGGAGTTTAAATAACACGTCATTGAAAATTTTACATCGCAATCATTATTTAATAATGATTGCAACATATTTCAGATGATATGATTAAAATAATTATGAGTACACGAATACAGTCCGATATTATGGTACAAGAACTAAGGTAATAAAATATGTAATGGAAATTATAGAACCACCAGTTTCACATATTACCCTCTGGGCTTTTTCTCAGAATGAGCAGAATTATGGCCTTAGTCCACATCGCTGGTCTGGTATGACAGGGGGTAAAAATACATTCAAAAAAAAAAAATTGACTCTCACGTGTCCAAATTTTCTCACGACTTTTCCGTTCGCCTTCGCCGTTAACGTAAGTACCTACCTATGTTATTCTGATCAGAGGCCGGGTTCGAACTCAAACCCGGCTTGGAAGGCAAACCTGGTCATGACTATATTGGTAACATCTGAAGACTTTGTCCATAATTATAATATTATATACCCACAATGAAACATTTTTCACCTTGTGACTAACTGGGTCACTAAGCTGTAACATAATTATGTTCATATTATAATTTAAATCTTCTTGTTAGCGAGCAAGCAAACCCTTAAGACTTAAATATCACACTACTTTTACTGATCTACCTACACTCGTGTACCAAATTCCAGACTTGATGTGGTTTTAGAAATAAATCGAGTCACATGTATCGTAATCTACTGGTGTCTTAGTAAACATAACATAACAAAGAAATTGAAATTTGAATATATTTATTTGCCTACTTTGTGTATTATAAAATGTCTCTGTGGTCGGTGGGCCGTACAGAGGTGAGTCAGCTAACTTATGTCCTAATGGATCTATATTTGCTGTGTTCTATTTATTCGCAATATGTGAGACTATACAAACAGATTTCGTGTTTTATTTTGTTGTGTGCTTACAGTAATTCAGGCATTATTATTATTATTATTCATTTTACATAACAGAGCACCACGCCTGTGTTCACCGGAGAGTTAGGTGAAGGTATACTACTGTGCACCCACAGTTCACCGATGCCAGAAAATACCAATAACACGGCAATTGAACCTAGAAGCTCATGCTCAACTGACCACGGACATTCGCCAATCTTGTCATTAAAGAGTCTGACTTTTCCTGACCTCTTCACCTGTGCCTACCACGTCGTGTTTAGTGGAATTGTGATATATAAGTTTAGCCCAGCGTTCATCTGCAATTGACAAATATTATCTATGAGCTGTTTTTCATATAAGGACAGTTCGGGTAAGATCGGCACTCGGGTAAGATCGTACAGAGCGACTTTCCGACTAAGATTACTGGTAAATAATCGTAATTTGAAGTTTAGAGGTTATTTAAAAAATTACAGTGGAAGTATGGCTGTTGAACGTCTGAATGTAAATGGCGTTATGACGCCCCACGCCGTCGTACCTATCATTGATGACGAAGCTTGTCGGTTTAGAGCAATATCTTTTGTGTTATATGACCCTCAAGTCACGGCTACAAAGCTGCGGGAAGAGATAGTTGCTCACGTGGGAATATTTTAATATACATACATATATCCACACGAGCGAAGCCGCGAGCAAAATCTAGTAGTTTCATAAATACGAAAATATGTTTTCCAACTTGGTGTTATCCCAACACGCCTTATCTGATTTTTATGAGTAATGATAGAAAAATAATATCTTAAAAGTATCTTATCAGATACAAAAAAAGCCGCGGACACAACATACTTACCACCATACTAAAACACGTACTTACTCACGCATAAAATCATGAAAAAATGCGTGCTTTGTATCCTAAACATAACATGAAACATAATAAATAAAAATATTCATATTAATATATGTACATAAATGTTCACCGGCCGCAGTACTGTGCCTCCAGATACGATACGAATTACATTAACGCGTGCAATGACAATATGCAGTGATTTCAACAGGTTATCCCAGTATTCTGTTAAAATTATAACTGTAATATTTATACGCTTGAGGAATCGGCCTATGAGATAGACGGTGGTTCCCAAAGTTGACTGGACCACGAGTCACCTAACAAAAAGTTCTAAATTCGGGACTCACCTCTTGGTTTTCATGAAAGAAAAAAGAATCATAACTATATGAATAAAGGACTATTCATACAAGAAAGAAAAATCATTCAGTTCCGATCCATAATGTTAATATTTAAATAAAAGGAGTGCTATTTTAATGAGAAGGATGCATTTGTTTCCTATTTTTTGTCACTATAGCCTTGGTATCAACTTTAATTTTACATAGTTACTTTTAATCGTCTTATTTTTCAGAGCCCACCCAATATTCGTTGACCCACTGGTGGGTTGCGGCCCATACTTTGAGAACCACTGATATAGGCACCATTAATTCATTCACTGACTACCTGGTACGATAAGATATACAAAAATAGAAATCTAACGTTACTAATACGTACCAGACAATAACTCTGTTAAATAAGTCAACCATAAACCAGACGATTTTATACTAGTTGCGCCCGCGACTCCGTTCGGTTGAAGTTCAGATGTTCGAATTTTCTTTTTGAAAATAGCTACATATATCCAAATATAAAAGAATACGACCTCATCGTCAACCACAGTTCACCAAACCACGTGGCTAATTTGATAATTGTTTAAATTGTCGTTCCTGATATTGAGAATCTACGAGAGTTAGTTCTTTATAAATATAGCGTAGTGTTTTTCACAAAATATGTTAAACCCGTACATCTAACTCTCTAGTTTTATTAAAAAACATTAAGAATACTGAAAAATATATTCCACTGGTCCCGTCTCATAAACGATAGCGTGATATATATATATATTTGCTTTTAATAATAGACCTCTAAGTAAGGCTAAAGAAATTGTTTCAATAGATTTTTATTTTCAATACTATTGTGCCGTAGCTTATTTTCCATAACCAATCAATCGTGAATTGCGTACAATACAGGCGTCCGGATAGAAATGAAACATGTGTATTTTTAAATTAGACTATACAACTGTAAAATTTTATTCAAATCTGTTTTCACGTTATAAGGCAACAACCAGACAGAAAGAAATTCTAAAAATTATTGATTGGTGTTCTATTGCTTATTTAATTTTCTCCCTAGCCGATTTCGCAAAAATATTTCCAATATACCTACTTTCCGACCTCTATAATTGTATTATAGTATACATACATGAATAAAGATCCTACTAGGGGTGTTCGTTATATTACACAGCACATAAAAATAGTCGATAAAAAATATAGCAATAGTAACCTGCTATATATTGTTACCGCAGTTTGCTATCTGCGCTTAGCGCAGCGTCTTTTTGCATAGATCTTTGTACTTTAGTTGTTTCCCGCAAACCTAGGATCTTAATTCGCCAAATCTACACAATTTACTAAACAATACATTTTTTCTAAACAATAACGATTAAATTGAAAAAAAAAAATTGTACATGTACCTAATATACTGTCAACGTGTTAGACACAACAAACAACGAGATCACATATTTATTACTATAATAATATATCACACAGCGTTTTGTTCCAACGCTGAACACGGAACGCGTACCGCGATCTGCGCTGCGAAATGCGAGTAATATTTATCAAATGCAGTTGTAATGCTGTAATGCTATAGTATAGCATGAAAAATATTCTGCGCTTTATTTATAGCATTTCGTTATAACGCGTATATTATTTTATAGCCGTTGTGAACACGCCTAGATCTTACGTAAGATGATAAATATAAATTATAGTAACTATTTTTTGCTAAAGGTACTTATAGCTAGAGCAAGTGTTATAAAACATTTTACAATGTGAAAGTGTTAGGAGACGTCTTTCGAACACATTGCAGTGTTTGATTTATTATATACGTAGTTCATGTATCTGTTATCTGTATTTAAATAAATGAGGTAACATAATTGTGATATTTTTGACAATAATTATGATTAAATTGCGGATTATAGCAGATTTGTTTAAATTATTAATTACATTCTACAGAAAAACACACTTCCGTATTGAGGGTAAAGTATTTCAAAACATTTATTTAATATTCTCCTTAATACATAATATGTACGGGACTTACAACACTAAATATGTATTAAATTTCAACTTAAATGCTGGCGAGGTTGTGTGGCTGCGGTTTATATTCAGAACATATAATTAAACTCCAGAAAGCGTAAATCGTTTAATTTCCCGTTTTGTAGGACCGTAGCCCGATCCACCCTCCCCCCATGCCGCGCATATACAGATACCAGCTCAAGATTGGACTTGTTTGCTAATACATAAAAGACTATAATGATAGAATATTTGCGGTTTTGTAAAAAGACAGATCCTATCGCAAGAGAGCCTATCAAATCTTATTTTGTAAGTACCTACTTATGGCAAATCTCTGTGCACATGTATTATAAATAATCCACAAAGGAAATTATTTGAATAGAAACTTTAGAAACAGGTTCCAGAGCGTAGCATCAAATCATCAAATATATTTATTTATTAATGTAAATCATTTTCAAGCACTTATAAATAGCCAGACCCCAGTTACCACGTTCAAAAGTGTTGACTTCCAATGGAGAATAATAGGCAAGAAACTCCATGGTTACTCTTTTTAACTCGGAATATCGTATACAATATTGATTAACACATTTATCTCGAACAAAAGTTATATGAGTAGAAGTACAATATAGTTTAAAACAGTCGAAACTTATGAAAATCTGTAACACAACTCGGTTTTTTTTTTTTTTTCATAGAATTTATTACATGCTCACTTACTATCAGGTCGTGGAAAGGGTTTTATCAAGATTCACAGTGTATTTTACCACCCGGACTTTGGTACTCGCACTCATTGAAGATTAATATTATCTTTCGGATTACAAACTAGTGGTCGAGGTATTATTTACCTATGCCAAATAATCCTACAGAATAAATTGCAAAGATAAGAACGAAAAAATAAGGATCATATCACATTCTGAACATTATGCTTATCCCAAGGGAAGAAAGCGTGATGAGATGTGTGTTAACCTTTTCTAAATAAATACGTGTCTTAGATGTCTTAATATATTCGATATCACAATATATTAAGAACTTGGCAAGGGTAGTAGTTAATGAGAACAACATGAGTGTGTGCAAGAGTGACTCCAAACTTCAAGAAACCCGCGACAAGCCAGTGTGGTTGACTAAGCGAAAATCCTTCTCATACTGCGAAATAATTTAGACAGTTATGGGCAATTTTTTTCCATCCAAAAGCTAGATTGCGCAATAATCATAAATGGAGTTATAGAATTTGATGAGCTTTTGGCTAAAGCCAAGAACTCATCAAATTCTTAATTTATATCCCAATATATTTTACATTTAATAACGCTTGGTTTACAAAGCACCTACCAAGAAAGACACGATTTTTCTTTTTCCTCAAATATTCCTTTCGCTCCGTATTGAAATCTTTCAAAAGATTCAAATAAAGTGCTAACTGAAGATCATTTATTTATTCTGGGTATAATAAAGTCTTATAAAATAAAACGGTCGACAAAACCTAGAACGTAAAACGCGAAATCACGATAGCTAAAAATTAAAATAGCTTCATATTGGCTTATGCAACCAAAATTTAAAAAAAAAAAATTAATTATAGTATAAATGTAAAGAATCTTATAAGAATATATTATGTACCCAATCACTCAAAAGATATAGGTATCTGGCAGGCTGCAACTTCTACCGCATAGAACGATTAGCCATCCCCATTTAAGCCTCATGTTACCCTAGTATGCCTATGTTATAATATAAAGAACCTACATTCAAAAATTCTTGTCTTTTTTATAGATTCATTCTAATTGGAAACACAAAAATTTACGAGGTGGATAAGTTTTAAATCGTAATCGTAGAAGGTACCTACTCCAGGTTTTGTATGAAATGTTAGAGTATCAGTAACGGTTGGACACAACTTATCACTTGACGCCCCCCC
The DNA here is from genome assembly GCA_947562105.1 of Shargacucullia verbasci. Taxonomy (NCBI): domain Eukaryota; kingdom Metazoa; phylum Arthropoda; class Insecta; order Lepidoptera; family Noctuidae; genus Shargacucullia; species Shargacucullia verbasci. Next base: position 3,395,017 of record OX387279.1, read on the forward strand.
ACTTCATGACGCTCTACATAAGTAGACATAGTACAGTCGCATAGCTGTGAGTGCACACTTACATTACTTATCGTTGTCGAGTTTACTCGTATTTACATAATGCATCCGAGCATCGAACCCAACTCGTAAGTAATACAAATGATGAACCAATGACACTAAAATAAATTCTCGTAAAGACAGGAATATACTGACAATCAGAGAGTACCGACAGGGATACAGGTATTCAAATATTTCGTTACCATAAAAATGCACGAACGAATCCAATAGATTTAAACCTATGATGTGGAAGTTTGCTTTTACCGGTCATTTGCCGCATGGCCATGGGCCTGATGTCCTAAAACGTTCACAGATTTGACTATTTCCCGAGTACCTACCTAATATTTAGGTTCATTTGTCCACCTATCTATTCCTCGTTAATCTATCAACTTTATCTAAGTCTTATCGTATTATGTCAGTTAATTCTTCTCCTTCACTTAGCCTTGTCCCAGTATCAGGGGTTTGCTCGCCTTATCTGTTTTCTGCATTTATTTACCTACGACTAATCGCAATATCCGTACCGTAAAATGGTCCTACTTTGCTCCCTTATTCTGTTAAATGTTTTATCGCCTAATATTATCAACATTTCATTTCATTGTGGACGCACCCGAAATATTTGACTTTTAAAATATATGAATACAATATTATTTCTTAAAAAAAAATTATCCGTTATTTTTTATCCATTTTTCGTCAATTGATACAAAAAGGGCAAAACGGAAATTAGGTATAATTTTCCATAAGCTTTAATTTGCTACACAAACATTTTTGTAATTAACATATGATAGCTAATGGTTACGAGTAGGTACTAATACCGTAAAATGGTGACATCCATGGTACCCATGACAATGGGTAACTTTGCTCCTTAATCATTGTTTTATATTTATAATAAAATACTTCATAATGTTGGTTTACCTATAAAAATATGTTAGCTGATATTCTTATATTATGCTAGATGTTCTTCTTTATATAAATACATCTGAGTATCTATATACATATATAAAACAAAGTCGGGTTTGTTCGAACACTTATAACTCGAGAACGGCTGGACCAATTTTCATGGGTTTTTGATTTGCTGTATTTGCCTCCGTCCCGAATAGCAGAATAACTATTAAAAATGTTTGAAAATTGACGAAACAATAAAATAAATAAGAAGATGTTCATGGGTTTCGTAACTGTCAAACATTTAATGTTCATCCCGTCGATACGGTAAACTCTGCCCTCAAATTAAAGAACATATTTAAATAAAGGTTTCGAATCGACGAGATATATCCACAATATTCGGATAATGGCATATTTTAGAGTTAAAAAATGTAGAATAATGTGTAGTGAAAAAGGATTGACATATTTATTGGTTACCAAATATTTATGCGTGCGTTCAGAATACGATATAATCAAAATATTATAATTCAACTAAATTTTTAAACTCCTTGGATGTGCCTGGTTCACCCCCGCACAATTTACAACTGGAGGAGGGCTCGGTAGTCATCATGCTTCGAAATCTGAACCAACCAAAACTATGCAATGGAACGCGCTTGGTGATAAGAAAACTGATGAGTATTGTGATTCACGCGACGATACTCAAAGGAAAATTTAAATATGAGTTAGTTTTCATTCCGAGGATTCCAATGATCTTAACGGATATGCCCTTTGAGTTTAAACGAATTCAGTTCCCGATTCGTCTTGCCTTCGCCATGACGATTAACAAATCATAAAGCCAATCCTTGACTGTTTGTGGTCTCAACTTAGAAAATCCATGTTTTTCTCATGGTCGTACGTGGCATGTTCACATGTCGGCAAATCATCCGCTTTATTTGTTCTTGCGCTTGATAAAAAAGCAAAAAATGTCGTATATCACAAGGTGCTTCAATGAAGAGAACTAAACCGAGTGCATACCATGCTGCACAATATGTACATAGTTTCATTCAATCATGTCTTGCTGACACGCGATTGATATACTTAATTTTTGTACTTTTTTATTTCCATTTGTGTTATTATCTTAATAGAGTACTGATTTTAATATTTATTTTGTATTCATTGTATTACTTTCATAAAATCATAAATTAAGTTCAGCTAATCTGTAACACGACATTCATTGACTGTTAGGCGGTACGAAGTTCGCCGGGTCACTTAGTATAATATAATTACTAGTTTAAAAATATTCATAAATGGCTAAATTTGGTGCAAATTTTGGAGCAAAGTAGGACTATTTTACGGTATTAGTACTCGTAACCATTATCTATCATATGTTAATTACAAAAATGTTTGTGTAACTTCTAAGTGCTGACACTGAAATTGTCTGTATAAATCAAAAGTTACGGCGATAGGTCTGCGTTTTCGGTGGGTAGCGTAAGCGGGAAACGGACTGAATTACACAACATCAAGCTTGCTTGCGTCGCAACACAATTGATTTACGTAACTAAGGAGCAACTAAAAAGAACAAACGGTCAATTGCCGGATTAAAATTTTCGCGGGTTAAAAGATTGTACCTATAATTATCCGTACAAGGTGTCCGCAGTCACTCTATAGTATTAGGACTACTAAGAACTAGTCAATTACATCCTATTATTCTTCATTATTATTTTTGCTATATTATTTCCATTCATAAACTCCCTCCCGCTACTTGATACTCACTCAAAGTGCAGCCTAAGCGAAAATAGCTTGAAAACATTTCCATCAACTTGTTTCATACATGGTATCGTCTTCATACTTACTCGACTTTCGCACAACTTGCTTACATAAATCCGTATGCCTAAGACTTTGGAAACGTTCATTTGCTAAGTAGTCCTCGGTTACACTGGTCCGACAAACATAGTCGGCATTAGTCTTGTTAGTAAACTCGGTGAACATAATGTGTATCACTTTCGTACTAAGAGCATACAAGCATTAATTAAGTATTATAAAAGTTTAGAAGACAAAGAGGTACGAGCTCCAAACGTACAACAAGAAATCGAGAAGTCTTCCAATTTTCTTACTGTATCCAGAAAAAGAGACTCACTACTTTATGGAACAACCGTTTTTGATGCATGGAATTGAAAGGTCGTCCAAATTTTGTACAGTGTAATTCAGATGAACATACTGATTAGCAGTAATCAAACAATTTGTAAAGGACCCACACGCCACAGTTCGTTATCTGTAACTGTCGGAAATGGCGATTATGTTAATAGATCTCACAAAAAAAGAAGTTCGATTCCTACTTTATTTTGAACCGTCTCGTAGATCCTACCGGTACTTTAATTCTGAAATGTCTTATATCTCGGGACTAAGAATATCTATACTACCCGAACCTACTACTAGTAAGCGATCACCACCGCTCATAAACATCCACAAACTAGTGACAACGGATGCGCAACTGTGGTACGGCTCCGTCTAGCTCGTGACTCTGGAGGTAATAAACTACCATGTAGAGAGACAGTCGTCTTCACACACAAACATAACTTACTTTTTTTGCTTCATGTCAACCGCAAAGTAGTTGAAGGTACAGCAAATGCTGAGCACCGTGTAGATTTGCTTGAAGATGTCCTCGCAACGGTAAATGGCGTTCTTCCACATGCAGCGCTGCACCAGGTTGCTGCACGACGAAGCTGGGGACAGCTGAAATAATACTGTCACTTTACACTTGGCTAAGTACACGGCTTTCTGCATTACGTGTCGCGTATTCGATTTCAGAACGAAACAAATATTTGTATGAACTACAGATAATATTGATCTGCGTATTAGTGTATGTATGTGAGATGTATGATCTTATCTAATTAGAAGTTATATTACAGATACTTCAACAAGTCTTATTCATTCCCTGCTGAGAAGCAGTTTGTGGAAGCACAGCGTCTCGGTTTTGTGAGGCGCTATCTCCGCTATCTGATATTCTCAGTAGCAGCACGGAGTCTGGAACTTTGCCCGGTATATGGTAATATGCTCGCCCCCTATTACATGCGACTCAATCATCGGCGAAATGTGGGTGTACATACTACTCCTCGACCTAACCCTTCGGGGAATACAGCCGTGATTCTATGATATATAGGTTTATAATATTATAACATACCTATTAAATATATGCAACAAAACACTTACTCTCTGGAACAACGCACGTAAGGTTATGTTATTAAAGTCCAATATATTCTGGAGTTGGAATAGATGTTCCTTTTCTTGAGCACTGGCGGCGAAGGTTGAATATAAGAATGGCACCAGACGCAAAGTATTGAACACAAAGTCCGCAGTGACATTATGAGGGAGAGTCCTAAAATAGGTAATAGACGTATTTTAATAAAATAAATTTAATTAATTGGAAAATAAATATATAAATTAGTATTTAGAAGCTTGTAACAGTTAATGCTACACCACCGTTTTAACTTTTACTTGATCTATGATTGATATGATACATAGTAGGTACACGACTTTAGTAACGAAACGGTAAAGAACTACTGGATGTAGGAATTTTAACCGCTTATTTCATTTTCACAGATATTATGATCACACTAGTCAAACATAAGCCGGAAAGAACCGGAGCACGTCACATGTCTTATTTTTCAAACCCAATTTGCTAGCTGTTTAATATACTCAAGATTCCTCTTTAAGAAACAATAAGATTAGAGAATAAATAAGCAGTAGTAAGCGACTTACAAATTATCAGCTAATGCCCTTGCAGCCTTTCTGGAAACTATGTTCAGATCGCAAATAGTAACAGCAGGAAATGGTACATCCCAAATAGCTCCTTGAGTGCTTTCTATGACCTAAAAAATTTAATAATAATATAGCCCTTTACTGGCCAGGGCACGGCTCTCTTCTCAGAACGAGAAGGGTAAGTCTACCACGCTGGCCTGGTGCAGGTTGGCAGGAAAGCGATAAACCAAGAATTTTAGCGTAACGTGGACAGGCTTATTTCCAAGATTAAATTTCGACACGTTGGTTCACCAACTGAAAATTTAAGTAGATGCAATTAATTAAGATAAAACTCACTGTCACTATGGGATTCCTCGCGTACCACCTGTATGCGGTAACTACGAAGAACGCCGCGATTGCAACGCTTATAAACACCGCTAAAGCCCAGCAACACCTGTCAAAATATTAACACCTGAACATTATTGCTTGCCATAATAACCACGTTGGCAGGAGGATTGGTGATCACAGAAGATGGTGACGCTGAATATCCTGAGTTGAAGATGTCCGAGTCGACTTTTATGACACCCACTGGCCCCTAGTAGCGACGGCCTTTAATACAAAGAAAAAAGCAGATCAGGTTCGACAGTGTTCGACAAGAAGGGGCGAACCTTAGAGGCTCAATGAAACCAATCAAAAATATATTTTTGTTTTACCTCCTCCTGAATTCCTGCTCTATAATATATATAAATAATAATAATAATATATCTTTATCGAGCATGACATATAAACTGCCTTTCATGTGAGAAGCCGATCTTAAATCTTAAACTACTAACTTTTGGCTCATGTAACTTATCCTTGATCTTCCTCTCCTTCCTTCTATCTTTGCTTCGATTATGTTTTAATGAAATTCTCATGTTCTATAAGCTGGCCTATCATCTTTCCACCTCTGTTTTCAATAGGATCTAATAATATTCTCCTCTCATTAGCCCACTTATCGCGTGTCCATAGGCGACTGATAGAGACGCAAGCAAAAATCGCACAAGTGTGGAAATAGACAAAAGTGGTTCACTCAGAAATCATTTAAAAATCATAAACTCGTTCACGGCTTAGAACTTGTCAAATAGAGTAATATATACCCATATGAAACAGCTTAAAGTATTTTTACTTTCAACGAAAAGCTACCTTCATCTACACTAATTAATAAATAATTTTAAATATGCTAAATACTTTTTCTCACGCAATGAGCACGTGACAAATCGTATAATTAACTTTTATTGTTAGTAGATAATATCACTAGCATTTTTTTATATACTAACAATGTTTTGCATTTTACATTTCTGAGATCTACATATATTTTTCCTCCAACTCTTCCTCAGTTTCTTTTTATTAAGTAGGATTGAACATACATTTTGATGATTGAAGACCCTATAATAACTTATGACACGCAAACCCAACGTTAACACACGGTCACAAAATTGTATAGAACCAAGTATTTAGACAAACAGAACGCGAGGTGACGTGCTTTTTCTGACGGCATGCAATTTAGCGCACAGTCTAAAGGCAGGCAGCAGGCAGCCTGCAAAACTCCTTACCTAGGTATAATGCATAGTGAAAGGGGGCGTTTAGTTATTATGTCTATGAATACCCAAAGTACACAAACCTTTCACCAGTATTGAAATTTTCCATCACAATGTACTTGTATCCGTGCAAATCCGTCCTCTTGCAAAACTCTACGAATTTAGCCGTACAGAATCGTTTCTTCGAGTTTTTCTTGTTCCAATTACGACTGTGCACTATTCTTTTGGTAGGTCCCATGTTAGAAGCTTTTTCTAAATCAAACTGCACCATTTTTATGACTGTGTGGAGTGAACAGAGTGTAGTTAATGTGCGACCAACATGGACAAGCGGTAGTGATTTGTCAGACACACACGAACTGACAATTACAAAGCTAGATCTATCACAGATAGCGCGACACATTTATAAATATTTAAGTAAGTACCTAGCGAAGTTATGGACTTTAAGGACATACAGAGTTGAACATTGATTACTATCAATTACTAGCGACCCGCCCCGGTTTCGCACGGGTGAAATTTGCTGATGGACAAAATAAAATTTCATACAAAAATACCATTCAAATTACCGACGTTTCAGGTGGATTTTCCAAAAAAAAAACTTACCTAAAAACCTTCTCCTGACAATTACAAAAACAACAAAAAAATAATTAGCCAAATAAGTGCAGCCGTTCGGAAGTTATGCGCTTAGCAACACATTTGGCAATTCATTTTTATTTATATAGGTTATTTTATACCAACCTACAAAATATTTACCAAAAAAAAATGAAGGGTTTCACTAACCCGTTTTATAATCGTATTATATATTTCTTATAACTGTATCTCTTTTCATTTAGGTAGATGAAAGTGAAATGACTGATATTATTTACTATGAGTCTAGAAAACGTAATTTTTTCATGAATTACTTAAATAAGTTTATTTATTTATGTATTCAATTAAAATATCCACTTATCCTAAACATACCACCAGACCTGTATTCCCCGAAAGGGAATAACAATAACTCTTTACCCGACCCGAGAATGGCACCCAAACCTCACGCTTAGCAGTCGCTTGCTACCACTAGACTTGCCATACTCAAACTACGGCCCACGGGCCGCATGCGGCCCGCCAGGCTTTCGTAAGTGGCCCACCCGTTGTAGCTTCAAATTCTATTAACGAAGTTACTAGGCCAATTACCTATTTAAAATTCCGCGGGAATAATAGGCGCAGGGCACTGATTGCACACGTGACACGACGCGTGATCATTCTCACTAATATTTAAATAAACAATTAAACGTAATAGGTTTTTTCATTACCACTTAAATAACAGATGTGATATATGTAGCGGCCCGCGGGACAGCGAAAATCTGAGTGGCCCAAGAAAAAAAGTTAGAGTATGGCTGCACTAGACGAATGTGGCAGTTTAGAATTTCTATTATTCAAAATAGATTAGTTAAAAACATGTACCGGCAAAATAGGGTGCATAGAATTACAACGCAAGGATTACAACGTTGAATTAACACCGTTTGATGCACCAAGGGTTCCAAGATTAGTCTACCATAAGGAATACTAAAAATAATTGTCTATATAATTAATACTTAAAAGTCCTTGTTCCAATCCATAGATTTCTAGTTTACCTGAAGGCAATAAGAAAACTCGTCATCTACTCTTGTTCAGTGGCACCCTTCTTTATGATGTCACTGTGGACTGTTTTTCGACATGGTCGCGAAGACACGTTCCAGGGCCACGGCTGGCGTCCCGTCAGTACCTTCTCTTCACCTACATTCCTATTTAATGAGACAAGTCTTAAGGTGTATTTTTTTATGTTTTACTGTGTAAGTTCTAAAAACTATGCTTGGCCATATATACCTATACAATGATAGTCAAGTATATATATACGTATAATAAAAACAGTTAATAAATAATGAATTTAATATGGCATGCTAACGACATAGCCTCTGGTACCGCTCCGATTAAAATCAATTAACCTTGCCCACGTTATTTTAATTAATTATTCATCATACTTATATACCTACCTACAAATAAAAACTATTAACTTGTTGGTACGATTGGGCATTTAATTGAAGGTGACAAAGTGTAGCTTTTTTTATTGATGCCCAGTAAATACCTATATTTCTCAGTGTCCAGAGCCGTCTATTTATAAATAATACAAATATTTGTTCATTACGGGAATTGATCCCGCGGCATGTAACGCAAAAAGTAAATTACAGAACTACGCCAAACTTTTCGTTGGGGCATTTGCCTACCAGTAAGAATAAACAAAAAGATATTTTTCTGGAATAGTATCTGTAGTAATACTATCTCTTGCAATTTAATCCGTAGGAGGTCTATCGTTCTCATCTGTTCGAGCAGACTAAAGACGTAATATGGAAACAAAGGTTACTCAAAATGATAATTATATTTTGTTATAAAATTAATATACATATTTATATTTGAACATTTTTATGTAGTTTTGAGTAAAATTATATCTCTAAAAATATATTACTAACAACTTGTTGGAGCTCCTTACTTATCTAATATACATATAAAAAATTGCATAACGCACAATATTTTGGAATACAGTCACAGTGATTATATATTAAAAGGCGGTTTTGGCAGTTTATCTATAATCATAGTAATAATCTTTATACATGTATAAAATTCTGGTCGTAACGGCTGTTTTGATGATATTTTTCATGTACTTATAAATGGTACCTGGATGGGATACCTGGGTGGTTCTTAGCTATAGTAGTACCCGGACGAGCGAAAGCTGTACATTGAATAATATTTATTTTTTAAAAGCAATTGTTACGACACTGATGCCAAAAACATAGTTTTCTGATATTTTGTGTTTATACAGGGTGGCGATTTAGTCACCTGCAATAAGAATCAGACCACATTCTACACGAATCAAGAAAAAATAGTAACATTTTTTTAACCAATTCTCGATTTTATATTTTAAACGGTCCACAGACCGTTGACCCTAAGTGAACATACGATCGGGTCGTAGGTAGAGTACCTAAGCATATAAGCAACTCTACCAAACTTCCTAGCGCCCGTGCATAATGTACAAACACCGCAACGCTGCGCCAATAGCATTTTTTAAAGGTACGGCTTTATTTTTTATGATATCGTTGCTCCACCCCAATCAAGTAAAGCAGTGCAGGTGACATAATCGGATCCTGTATATATTTATTCCCCTTAAGGTCCATGCTATTTATAATGTAACAAACCTTTTGACGTGAACAAAGCCACGGTAACGGCTAGCCTTTAATACAACAAACTTTTTTGTTACTGAGATTAGTATTCGGAATCCGAATACTATATAAACATATTCAAGCAACACTGACATTTTAAACAATTTTAATCACTGCTACCCTGTTTTACATAACATCAGGCAATATTAATGTAAAAACTAGTACCTATAATGAACGCAAAACACGACTATGTCTAAAATAACTGCTAAATATATATTGCTCTGAAAAACATATTTTTTTATATATATATATTGGTCGTGATTATCTTAAGAACATATACCATATATTCTTAGAGGTATATGCTTGACATAGCCTTATTCTACGTTTATTGATAAGGGAATAATACTATTATTTTGCAGCAAAGTTAATTATTTATACTAAATATCTTTAGACGTTGGGTCCGTTGGAACATTTTACATCAAACAACTAACGAATTATTCAATACATAATTATATCATTATTTTCTCAATAAATACGATATGGCTATGGTAATCTTACAAATTACGTCATTCGGTATTCATCGCATTTTGACTTTACTATATTTTTAAAGTCTGCCTCTTAATAGACATTAAAATAAATGCATTTTACAACACTGATACGTCACACTTTTACAAAAATTGTAAATTGTGGAAAGTATATCACAGTACCTCAGAGGCTAGAAGGGCTGGATACCTACTGAACCAGAAAGTCGCAGGTTCGATTCCTGCTCCCGATTGAATTTTTCTTTCGACAATTTACAACTTAAGAATTCGCATCGCAGGCTTTATTGCATCAGAGTATACAACTGATTATTACATGTTGAAGATATGTATACAATTTGCATATTACTATAAATATACAACATCATTTTAGTATATACTAAACCTGATTGTAATAATTTTTATACCATGTTATACTGTATCTGTAACTGACTCAACTTTCATCCGTGCGTGCCTTTGGGGCATGGCCAAACATGTGACCAAGCGGCATGCGCCTACGCACTCACCCCGCTACCCCACGCCGCCCTAGACACCGGAAACTAGGGATGACCATGTTTATGAGAGACTACAAATGAAAATATCAGACATGTGTTTGAGACTGCTTTCGTATATACTGAAAATAATATTGTATATAATTAAAATACTATCTTGAATATAAAAACGACGTATTGTATTTATATTTGTTACAATATAATCCCGTAGGTACGTCGTTGAATGTTAGAATATTTTGTTCGTACTTCAATAAACATTAAAACTTTATATAGGTACCTACTTATCTGGTACATTACAATATTATTTACTGACTGATGATAAACCCATTTTCTTTTAATTACAATCATTCATATATAGTATAGATTCATATTAAGTCAAAAACTTTGTGATATCTGGTGTTTTCTGAGATCAAATAATACCATTATTAACACAAATATAATACTTAACAGAAAATGCGCCCTTGTCATTTAGTCCATAGAAACATTATGTATAAGTAAGTAAAAGTTATGTTTTTCCCGAGGACCTCTATGGCAGTTACAGTCACCAGTATAAGAAGTTTTTTTCTTAAAAAACCATCTATACTCTTTCAAACGCATAAAACTGCATTTACGACATAATATAAGAAAACAAAGTGGAATAAACTTAAAGAAAAAATAGCTATTAGACTGAAAATTTACAACATGCCTGTGGGGACGATAAATTCGCTATTAGACGTGAACACAAGAAATCATTTTTAAATCCCTATACCAAAAGAAAAACAATATTATTTACACTCTTATAATAATCGTCTGCCTAGCCTTTTCCCAGCATGTTGGAGTCGAACTCCAGTTTAAACAGATGCCGTGAAATATCAGTATCTTTACTAGCGATGAGCCGTAGCGGCTTTCTTGCATAACGAAACGGAAATGTCTACCGAATATCGGTAGCGGTTGTTAAAACGCGCTATTTTAGTAACGACCAATAGCTGGGTTTACGGCACTCAACTACGAGCTGCGCGAGCCCGATAATGTTTAGCGATGTAGGTGTAACGTAACGTTATGTGCGTTGTGTCCGAGTGCAACGCGATCGAGTTAGATGTTAGCGGATAGATTTTAGCAGCAGTGCCGGATTAAGCAAGCGCGGGGCCCGTAGCAAATTTTATCGAGGGACCCTTGATCTGCTATGGGCTCTTAAGTATAAAGTGACTTTTTGTAGAACTTCTGCGTTTACCGTGTGAAATTTTGCGTTTTATTTTCGCTAACAAAATAATCAGTTACCGATTGTCTGACGTGGATAGTCTTAGTCGGAAAACAGGTGTAACGTTTCTCGTTTTTGTGACATCAATTAAATTCAATATAACATGTCTTAATAAGTTTCACTCAAAAAATTACTATCAGGCGAAGGGTTTGGATAAACTACGGATTTGGCTACGGGCCCTCTTTTGCGATTTAGCAATTTCTACTCTTGCTACGTGGTTAATCCGGCACTGGTTAGCAGGTTATTTCAGAACGGTGAAACGCGCTATCCGCTATTGTGACGTTAGCTAGTTTCAATAACCTTTACGTCGCGCAACGACCATCGCTAATCTTTACACTTTTTAATATTGCACAAAAATATAAATTGACTATGGCATTTGTTTAAGTTTGACTTCAATCATTTGGTCATACAGGCAAGGTTAGGTAATTTACACATCGGTATTTATCAAGATTCTTTATAAAGAAACAATAATTTCCAAACTTTTAATGGCCTCTAACATATGTAGGATTAGAATATCTTATCATAGTACCCTATATTTATGTCAAAGTTCATACGCAGTACATTATTTAAAAATGCCTTAATATTTACATGACTAAAAACTTGCAACCAAGCAAGCTCTGTCTAGATGTAACAAACGTATGAGTACAAAGTAAATTAATAAAGGACTATGCCTTCTTGACAAAATCTCTCAAAGTATAACGTTTCTGTCATATTTACAGAGTTAAAACTTGATTGTACGACCATTCAAGATATTTACCTAATGTCATGTCACTTAAATACAACTTCTGTATCTGCAATCAACGGCACGGAATTTCTAATAAAATCTAACTATGCCAGCTTTGTAAAAAGAAAAATTACATACACTTTGTACCATCCAATTCAGATTAGCTCAGCATATAAAGTACACAAAACAAAATAGTTCGCGCTTCGACCGAATCTGCATGAATTGAACTTTAGGCACATTTTATATTTACAGTCCTTGCATACTCATTATAATCATGACAATTTATTTATTATTATTTTGTTCAACTGGCAAGTGTCTACCTCTTCCTTTTTCTATTTTTACCTCACTCACATTTATGCAAATGTCCAATTTATCCAATTTGATATGACCAAATGACTAGCACAGCTATCTTGAAGCAAGAATTTTATGTAGTCAATAATTTCTTATTTAAAATTAAATTAGTCTCGCACAGCCTACAAATATGTCAAAGGCACTTCTTTGGGAGACTGGTGAAATAGTAACGCAAGCTACGATAATCTGTACCTACATAATTTAAATTGATATGTAAAAGTTTAACAAACACGTTATATCGAAATGTTGTAACATAACAAACAACAATATCTATCATTTATCACAAATTTATTTCTAAGGCACCAATAAGAATCACTTGTTCAATAATTTGGAGTCAATTCAGATACATCTGTAATATTTTTGACGAAATGTGGCCATTCTTTAATGATATCATACAATTTATCACCAGGACTGAGTGTGGACGCTAGCTGTCGGTGCGCGAACAGTTTATAGTCTTTAGCGAGCTTGCCAATTTCCACTCCCCTCTTAAGAAGCTTGGTACAAGCATCGAGTTGCTTTTTAGGTGGAGGATCGTTATTAAACGTGCCGATAAAACTTATTCCAATACTGTATTTATTATAGCCCAGTGTGTGGGCGCCGATGAAGTCCCAGCCTCGACCGAAGTATGCGGAACCGTCGCCTGCGACCAAAAAGTTGTAGCCAATGTCAGACCACTTTCTTGACTCAATGTGGAACATTTGTATGAGGCGTACGCGCAGGACACATTCGCTCTAGAATTGAAAACGTTCTTATAAGTAATACTAATGTTAACAGCATATAAAAGGAAACCACAACACAACAATAAAGTCTCTCTCAATAACTCAATATTAATTTATTTCGTATTAGTTTTCATTGTTTGTCCCTTGTAGGAAGAGAATAAAATTATTACCTATACGGCATGATGTAATATCATGACTTGTAATAATTTAATTTAGTAACGAATTATAAACAATAGACCATGTATAAGCAAACACTTATACATGGTCTATTGTTTAAAATTCGTTACTAACAAACGTACAAACGTACAGATCTAGATACGCAGAGAAAATTTAGTTAATATTAAAAAAACAGACACAATACACCAACCTGTGTCCTACAACTTTCTGTTGCTGTATGTGATATAATCACCCAGGGCACCGGCTGCCTAATCTTGTCTAACTTATTCTCTACTGGCTGTGCAAGCCAATCTGTTCTAGACACTATCCTCAGATGATTTGGTGCAATCAACAATGGATTCGCTGAAAATTAAATTAAAAAGTCAACAACTATAACAGCTCTATCATTAAAGTTATAAAGAATATAATTAAACTCATTTTGTAAGGATATTGAAAGAACCTACATAATAATATGACACAAGATAAAGGTGACTCACACTCACAATGGTATTTTATAAATAGTATAATAAAACAAACAACTATTGAACATATATAGAACACTGTTTTATGTATATAACACTAGCAATGTGATTTAAAAATGTATAAAATTGAAAAGTACCTTTCATAATAGGCCTCATGTCATTACCATCCTCAATCGCATTGGTGTCTGCCTTTTTTCTATGCTTCACATTTGCAACCACATTCTTATCACCAGAGCCATCAAATGTTAGTAATGTATTAAACAATAACAGGAATGTTAATAACATCAGTATTATTGTATATATTAAGTTTAAGTTTTCATAGAACAATCCCATCACCTTTGTATAGTCTGAAATGATAATATAATTATTGTGTTGTTGATGTGTTTCGATGATAATATAATATGATGAAAATCTCTTTCCCCACCATTTAAACATTACTTTGTTAGTATTCATGGTCCTTATATTTATTTAGACTAGAAATTGCCTGCAATCTCATGGTTGATTCTGTTTTTGGGGACTCCCCATCAGAGATACTGAGCATACAAACAACTTTATGACAGCCATTATTGCAAGGACAAAATGATAATAAATTACAGTGATAGCTTATCATCATATTCCAGAAGTACCTACTTTTTTTTATAAAAAAAAACCCTTCTTCTGAACTGCATATTGTTATAATTTGGCTTTAAAACCTATAAATAGAGGGGCAAATGCTGCCCTCATATGCTCAGCCCTATACAATGATACAATTGAATTGGCACACCTCTAGAGGAGCCTATGGATAATAAGTCTCAGATAATTCATACTTGGAATTGAAAAAGATATCAATACTACAAAATTAACTGTTAAAGAATAGTATTGTCCCAAGTTACATACTTGTACTATCTTGTTCAATTCCAAGTATGAATTATCTGAGACTTATATCCCTGCAATATAAAGTAGGAAAACTTATTCACTACAATCTTATATTGGGAGTTCCCACAAACATTACAATGGTATATTAGTCACACACCATGATTGGGAAAGAAAAATTGACATGACCTTTACATGAAGTATAAACCACTTACTTGATTTAGTTGTAGAATCTTCCTCCCCTAATGATGGTGATGTTGATCCACTATCATCTTGACTGCTATTGCTAAGAATTATAGACAGTATAGCAAATATACCACAAAGTATAACAACACATACTGCTGAAAAAGTTATTTTATGCCATTTTCGTATATGGAACCTCGTAATTGCTGTAAAAAGATAATTATTATCATTGAGCTATTGCATATCATGATTATTGCATATTCACTATTATAAATATGTTAGTAACTCTGTTACCTCATCACAACTACACCACTGAACCAATTGTTATGAAATTTTACAAAGAGGTATTGTGGGTCCTGAGGAAGGGCTTCATATGCTTATTTTTACTATTGCAGCAAAACAGTTATTTAATTAGTACAAGAGTTGCAGGCAAAGTAGTGGGCAATAGTTTGTAGGTTATAAATTTTATTAAGGTGAGTTTGGGTAAGATCGGCAATCGGGTAAGATCGTACAGATCAAATTTCCAGCTGATTTGAGCACCTTTTTATCATTTACCTTATTCTCCAGGCAATACAAGCTAATAAAACAGCTTCTATTGACTAGAGAACAACATATAAAAATTGGTTGGATCAGCTGGAAATTTGATCTGTATGAGCTTACCTAATTGCCGATCTTACCCGAACTCACCTAAATTTATTAAGTTTAGTGAATAGTTTAACTATATATTTATTATTGAAATCAAGAAAAAAATTATATTATATCATCTATTTAACTGAACAAAATTCATTCATTTTAAAGCAGAGTGTGTGTGATATGTATTTGTTTGTAAACTGTACCCATGATACAGGAGAAATCCTAGTGTGGATCAAAATATTTATTGTTTTTTGTCCATTGAATGTAGTATAATTGTTTATTTTGTGAATTGCCTGTAAGTACACAATGTTGAATACAATCAAATTCAATATGAACATATGTTATGACATTGGTTCAGCTTTTACCCAAGCAGTTATTGCAGGCAGGATGCAATAACACAGATATGCATGAGCATTTTAAATAATCTTACTATACTTAGCAATCTGCTGAAAGTTGTTAGTTGGTGTGTTGTTTTATGGATTAAATGGATCTTACTGAAGATAATAAGTTCGTCATTATTATTATTATTATCACAAAAATTGTATTTGGAACTTACAGGTGTCATCTTTTGAGTTTTCTTGACATTTCTGTACTGGGACATCTTCATCCTCAGTTCTCACATATGATAAATTCTCCAAGCCAGGAGCATTTTGAACAACTTGTTTAATAATAACAGGGCCATTAAAATAAGTGTTATTCCCAATTATAACGTTTTCAGAATTACTCACTGCCACATTACCAGAAATAGGAGAACTCTCTGGCTTTATCAAACTTGATGGGATACTTGGCAAAGTATCAATCGTCCTTGAACTGCTAAAAGTTCTGTCATCATCATCGCTGTCGCTTTTCTCCTCGATAATTTGGAACTCTCCTAACTCACCTTCCACTCTTATACCAAGACTATTATCTACATAGTTCGATTCTGCTTTCATTGCCATTTTATCAGTGAACTTTGCACTTTCACATCTTTTATAATCTATTTAAGATCCATCCGTGTATCAAAAATGAACCCTTCATTTAACATTATTTAGTTAACTATTACTTAAAATGTATTTTTATGCAGAGCCCGCATGTAGGTAAATAACTTATTTTTCTTGTAATTATCACACTGAAAGAGTTTTAAATTACTTACAAAATGTTATTCTACAACATAATAAAAATGACTTTTCTTTGTATAACTTTTTAAAGCTTTATAAAACAGATACAGATAATCAATCAATTCATACAGACAATCTATAAATCAATCAATATAACTCAACACAGCACTATGCGCAGCCAATTCAAACCAAACATGTTTTTCTATAGAGATAGAATTTCGGTTCAAATCTGACTTTTTAGGGTTCCATACCTCAAAAGGAAAAAACGGAACCCTTACAGGATCACTTTGTTGTCCGTCTGTCTGTCTGTCTGTCTGTCAAGACCCTTTATCTCGGAAACGCGTGGAGGTATAGAGTTGAACTTAAAATAATATACTCAGGTCTACAGTCCCTTGAAGCTGTGAAAAAATTAAACTTCTAAGTTCACGTAAAAATAAAATACGGCCGTTTATGCCGCAAAAAACGTATATTTCGACACTCTCAAGGGAATCAAAATATATAGGGGACTTTCCGTTGACCTAGAACTATGGAATTTGGCAAGTAATATCGTCTTATACTACAAGTACAAAAAAAAAAAAAAAAATATAGTCTTTATTTAAAGTACGTAATCAATCATCGAGGTTAAGCAACGATATGCGCCGTCATAATTGTATGGGTAACCAAATCTTTTTGTAGACCTGACTATTTATAATTGGTATAGGTATAGGTATAAACGGGCTGGTTTCCGCACCTTATATACGCTTAATACACGCTTAAGCACATTTTTTGCGTCGGGGTGGGAATAATGTCAGCTTATTCGATCCAGCCCAGTTCTTCGAGAAATGCCAGCAGTCGCTTGACGTAGCTGGCTATTACGGAGGGTAGCTGGGTTTCCGAAGTACTTGGCCCTGTATGTGGCGACCTCATGGCAGTTCAGTAGCCGTTTCTTCCTCCTCTATGCATGCTCTGCACAGAGGACTGTCTGTAATTCTTAGGTATAATAAAAGATGTTTATTGAAGGAGCCATGTCCGGTGAACACCGCTGTGACTGTTCGAAGATATAGCTTCGTCAGTTGGAGCAGTTGGCTAGTTATGCGTCCGTTAATGGCAGGGAGATTTTCCTTTGTCTGCCTGCACTCATCAATACATGACCAGAGGTTTTTGTGTTGATCATTGGTGCGTTGTCTTACCATACTGCGTAGATAACTGAAGGGGAGTGGCGCTATAGGCTCGGGTCCTACCACGTCCATGCTCGACCCTCTTCTAGCTAGTTCGTCAGCAGCATCGTTACCCCTAGAGCCGCTGTGTCCTTTGTTCCATTGGACGGTTATTTTATAAAGATTGCCCACTTGATTTAGCTGTTGATGGCACTCGTATATGAACTCGGAATTGACGGTGTAGCTGTTAAGGGCTTGTAGAACCGCCTTGCTGTCCGAGCGTATGCGAATAGGGTATTCCGTAACACCTCTCGCTAAGGCCGCTGAGGCTGCTAGAGTGATGCCCATGCACTCTGCTTAGAATACTGTGTTGTAGGCTTCTAGAGGTGTAGAGATATTTATGTTTAGGTCCTCTGAGAAAATACCTGATCCGGTACTTGCACTTGTTTTGGATTTTGTATTTTTTGTCGAAAATGAACTCTTTTGGTATGCGGTCATTGATAGCCTGTATGATAGGGAGTCTCCATAGAGTTCATCTAGTATAGAAGTGTGAGTGTCGGGTGTACTACAGTTTTTCCAGAGACCCAGAAACTTTAGTCTCACCGCTGCCATGGCTGCTTCCTGCTGCATAAATAGATGTAGCGGTGGGAGATCTAGCATGGCTTCCAAAGCTGCAGTCGGGGTGGTCCTCATGCAGCCAGTAGTTGCCAGGCAAGCGAGTCTCTGGATTCGCTGCATTTTGTTTGCTATTGTGCTTACGTTGGTTTTATGCCACCATACTATGGAGCCATATGTGAGCATAGGGCGGATCACCGTCTTGTATAGCCACAGGATTATTTTAGGAGAAAGTCCCCATCTTTTCCCTATCATTCTCTTGCACTGCCAGAAGGCGATGATGGCTTGGATTATTTAGGTTTCTATGTGATTACTACATTTTAATTTGCTGTCCAGAGTGACGCCTAAGTGCTTAACTTCTGTGGACAGTTGGAGTTCAGTGTTGAACAGTTTTGGTAGTCGATAGTGTCCCAGTGTTCGTTTTTGAGTAAACATGACCAGTTCCGTTTTGGTGGGGTTGACTGACAGGTCTACAGTCCACAGTGCTTGTTGTGTGAGATCACAGATGGTGCCTGTCACCTTACCTGAGATGAGGATGGCGAAGTCGTCTGCGTATCCTATTGTATAGTCTAGGTTTGCGTTTAGTCTTGAAATCAGATCGTTGATGACCAGATTCCATAATAAGGGTGATAGAACTCCACCTTGGGGGCAGCCACTGCGCGCCGCTGCTCTTTCACTGGGAATGACCCTTAAGCCTTACCTCTATTGTTTTGTGTGTTCATGCCCCACAGAGGGTGATGTACGTTGGAGTCCGTTCCGATAACAATCTCAGTCCCGGTCCTTTCACAATAGTTAACCAACCGGGTGAAATGGAACGGGGGCGGCTCCTCGGCTTCAGGAATGTAGACTGAAGCAAAGACGACCGTCGTGTCCGTGTCATTTTGCTGTATGTGCAGCCTTACAGCAGAAATGTCTCTGCAACAGAAATCTGTTAGAAGCCGTGTTTTGAGGTTTTTTGTGAAGTAGGTGCACGATCTTTGGTGGAAGTTGCCGTACGTAGTCATAATCTTACCTCCAAGATTGGAGAGTCCAGACTATTTATAATATGTACCTACAAATTTGTACGGAACCCTCGGTGGGCGAGTCCGACTCGCACTTGTCCGGTTTCTTCTATTCTCGATAATCCGTTTTCTCGAACTTCCCAAGACTAGAAAATTTATTTTTGAAAAAGAGTAGTAATTAATATTTTGTTATTCTATGACGATGAGTTTAGCAAGAAAGTAAAAATAAATAACAATAATTTTTCAACCCAACCCATTTGTTATAAGTCAGCTTTATAATATGTATAAGAATAGATATTCAGGGACAATAAATTCCCTTCAAGCTTTTGATTTATATTTTCTTGTTCATGAAAAATCAGTTTTGCCTCAGACACAAACAATATTACAATATCACACGGAAATAGGATATAATGGTAGTCGTGATATTATTTCCATGCTGAGTTTATATGGTTTACTAGCTGTGCCCGCGACTTCGTTCGCGTGGATGTCGGAACTTAACAATGTATTTTTTAGTGAGACCAAATGCACTTAACCCTATTTTTTTCTAAAATCAAGAAAATAAAAGTAGCCTAAGTTACTCCTTATTACATCAGCTACCTGCCAGTAAAAGTCCCGTCAAAATCGGTCCAGCCATTTCAGAGATTTGCTTATACAAACAGACAGACAGAAAAAAATTGTAAAAAATGTTATTTTGGTGTATGTACCGTTTATATATTCATATGCATGTAGTAAAAAACGGTTATTTCAATATTACAAACAGACACTCCAATTTTATTTATATGTATAGATAAATGCAATATCATCATCGACGTGATCGACGTGATCGTTTTGTCATCATTTGTCATTCTTAGTTGTCTATGGTATGTAGGCGTGTTCACAACGGCTATAAAATATATACGTGTTATAACGAAATGCTATAAATAGAGTGCAGAATATTTTTTATGCTATATTAAAGCATTACAGCATTACACCTCCATTTGATAAATATTACTTGTATTCCGCAGCGCAGATCGCGGTACGCGTTCCGTCTGCGGCGTTGGAACAAAACGCTGTGTGATATATTATTATAGTAATAAATATGCGATCACGTTGTTTCGTTGTATGTTGTATCTAACACATTATTATTATTTATTAGGTGTACGTACAATTTATTTTATATTTTTTCAAATAATCATAAGTGTTTTGAAAACGTGACGATGTTATTTTGCAAATTTAAATATTTGATAGAAATTGTGTATATTTGGCGAATTAAGTTCCTAGGTTTGCGGGAAACACCTAAAGTACAAAGATCTATGCAAAAAAACGTAGAGCCGGCAACGCTGCGCTAAGCGCAGATAGCAGACTGCGGTAAAAATATATGGCAGGCTACTATTGCTATATTTTTTTAACGACTATTTTTATGTGCTGTGTAATAAAACGAACACCCCTAGTTCTCTGTCATTGTTTTTTTTTACAATGTTGCCAGTACTCCCATTTTGTCATATTTTTTTGCATGCTATAGAGAAGTGTTTGCAACAAACATGTTTTCGAGTTTTCAGCAATTTCAGCTGTATTTCTGAACATTTTGGTGCGTTTTCCAATGAAATAATTGCTGTTGCTGAAGTGAAAACTCAACATCAAAAAATTCTAGAGAGTAGCAGACTACTATTCCTTTCCGTCCAAATATCTGAATCATCATTCTTCATTACAAACTGCTTGTTAGTGCCAGTGTATTGTAGGAATAATCGGTAAAATATAATATGTACACCATACATGATGGCGAAGTTATATTTAAGGAGAAATATGGATCTTTCCCTTTACACCGATTTTACGTAAATCCTCCAGGTAACAGGATTTTATTGAAATTTGTTGATTGTTTTGTAACATAATCAAGTGCACGCTTATTATTTTGTTATAGAACAGACGAACGTAACGATAATAGACGAAGAAAAATTAACTGACTTCACCAATATATTCACGAGAATATTCCTGCCTCAGGGGTATCCAGATAGTGTTAGCGGAGACTATATTAGCTACCAAAAATGGGATACTGCACAAGCTTTCTGTAGCACAATTACTGGTAAGGAAATCCTGGTGAAACTTAGGAGAGATAATTTATTCATCATCATCAGCCAGAAGACGTCCACTGCTGAACGAAGGCCTCCCCCAAGGGGGGGGTTTGCCATAATCCCCACGCTTGGCAGGCGGCTTGGGGATCGCAGTGGCTCACCGATTAGTGAGAGGACGCTGCTGCCCGTCCTCCGGTGTCTGGCCGCAGTTTTCAGACATACCCGGGTCTTATTATTATAATTTATAATTTATTGCCAAGTGTCAACTACAGTGTATGAGATTTGTTTGAGTGTGTAATCTGTATAGAAGTTGTTATTGTGATTCTATGCATGTTGTATAAGGTAACTCACAAATGTGTGCAACCACAGCATTCTGTTTGTTAGGCCACCTGATGATTGTATATTGTGTATAGTAACAGTCTACCAAGAGTTACAAACACACATAATAAACAATTTTTTGTTTGCAACAGTAGCCAAAAGGACCAAACCATTTGGCTATTGGTGTAAGAGAAACTGTTTTCTTAAAATAAGGCACAAATTTAATTTTAACTCCATAACAAAATAGGCATTTATGTTAATATATTTACTTATATATATTTTCTAGGTATTTTGGCTACACAAGAAGTTCTAAGAGGTGTAGGAGTTGGAGATAATACTGCTACTCCTTTAGCAGCTACTGTGACTTGGGTCCTTAAAGATGGCTGTGGCCACCTGGGAAAAATATTCTTTGCATATAGCCATGGGTAAGATAATTTCTTCAAGCACAAGTACCAATCTGACCTAGCAGTCTTAATCAATGCTTAATCCATCAAGACACTGCGCCCCGCAACAATACACAACAGATTTTTTATTCTATTTCATTTGGATCACTTGATCAGTTTAGGGTTAATTTTGGGAAGAATTAAACTACCCATCAATTAATGATCATATTAGGGTAGAACACACCTATAATCAGTTGGATTCTTTTTTATTCAGTTAACTGTAATTGTTAATTTTCTTCTTGTTTACAGGTCCCACCTGGATGCATACAGTAAAAAATGGAGGCTCTATGCAGATACCCTGAATGATGCCGCAATGTGTATAGAAATGGCTTTGCCAGCATTCAGGAACTACACCACTATTGTATTATGTATTAGCACTGTCATGAAAGCTATTGTTGGAGTTGCAGGTTCTTATCTTTTCAGTTATAATAGTGTAGTCATTGATAATCTCAGACAATATATAAAAGTGGCCAAATTTCTTATAAAAAAAAAATAATTTTGTCTGGAAGAGAATGCCTCATGGCATTAAGTCCTTCATATGATGCATCAAATACAATCATCATAAATTAAATAAAATATGTGGATGGGTGACAGTGCCAGCTAATTTATACCAGTTGTGCCTATTATATCAGTCCATGCTGGTAAGTTTGATACATTTATCTAACCAACAGTTGGTCACTCAAAAGATTTATACCTATAGGTTCTTATCTCTGATTCTAATGTACAAATATACAAATTCTGTTAAAAAACATACTGATAATTATGTGAATATCTGTTACAGGTGGTGCTACTAGGGCAGCTATGACCCAACATCATGCCATAAGAGGAAACCTAGCCGATGTATCTGCAAAAGATTCTGCTCAAGAAACAGCTGTTAACCTAATAGCTTCCATAACTGCACTTATTATCATAGGACTTTTTGGGTATGTGGATTATTTATTTTTTGGATTATTTATTTTTCAATTCATTCACTTTATAGGCAAGTAAAAATTTGTTTAATTAATTCATATTTCTGCGTATTCTGGGGTGACATGGCATTTGTAATCACAATATGACTTGATCAATAAGTCGAGAAATTGTTTTATCGAGGGATGCTCAATGGAATATTCATTTAGATTTTTTTCCTATGTGTGGCCATTTGAAATGTAAAATGTTGTTAATGGGTGTGTGCAAATGACAGTCATCAACATTAACATTGCTTCCCTTTAGATATAACGGTTAAGATAGTTATTCCTACTGACATCTCCCATTACCACATAGAATAGTGGGCAAGGGACAACATACCACTTCATTATAAGCACTTATAACCATATTCTGGCATCACAAATATATACAGGGCAATGTTTTTATCACTATCCAAATTTTCACAGGTTATTCTAACCAAGAATATGAACAACATACACTTTGGTTGAGTAGGTATTGAACTTTTGTATGAAACAGCTGATTTTATTTTCGTTATTTCAGAGTTGGTCTCATAGAGAAAGTTGTTCATATCAAATTTTCACAGGTTGTTCTACCCATGAAGGGTAGAACAACCTGTGAAAATTTGGATAGTGATAAAAAAATTGGCCTGAATATTGCTCTGTTGACAAAATGTATGGATATAATTATATCTTATCTTGTAGTAAGCACTTTCCTTTTACTCCCCATCCAGAATACATATATTGACATAAACACTGTATTTTAAAATATACTTTAACTTAAGCCTTAATTATTTTCTTCAGGAATTCTCTCACAATATTCATAATGATGATAGTGTTTCATATTATTTTTAATTATTTTGCTGTGAGAGCAGTATGCTTAAGAACCCTTAATGAACCAAGATTTTTACAAGTAATCGACAAATATTTGAGAGAAGAAACTATTGATAATCCATGCAAAGTTAATAAACGTGAACCCATCATATTTTACCAACTGGGATCAAATATATTGGGTAAGATCTAATTATAATTTTTTTGCAACTTGTTACCTCGTGACTTTCAAAATATATTGAAAAGTGTTAAACAGCAGTCCACCATGAGTGTACAAAAAAATCCAACATCCAGGTATTCCTTCTTTAAATACAATTTGTTGTTTGAGGCCCCAATACATTCTAATTGCATTGAATTGATATTTATTTTGTTTAATTCTAGATCTAAAACTATGCGGATTCAAAATAAAATTGGGACATTCTATGAGAAAAATGGTGAAAATGAATTCAAAAGCATCTCATATGAAGTATGTGCAAGATGTTTACAGACAAAAACAATATATTATTCTTCATAATATTGGGTCAAGAAAGATATATGTGTATCTCCGGGATACGGCTAAGAGTGATGACATTCTATGTGCTTATTTTCAGGCTGTGTTATATGCCATTGTCATCTGTGCTATAAATAACTATCCGTTGGTATGTCGATCATATATATTATGATGTCAATTTAAAAAATAGTGATCGCAATTCTGTAATTTAATTGTTAATAATATTTTATTTCAGCCAATTTACAAAAGTCCTGAAAATGTTTCAAGACCATTTGCTCAAATCTGTGCAAATTTGCTAGATGCGGAATGGAGTAGGGAGGTTTTGGAAGCTCCAATTCATAGATTTCACTATGAACCATCCTTGGAACTAATGACGTTTATGAATACTATTGTAGATAAAGAATGGTCAAAATTGAGAAAGGGGCTTCATAGTATAGGTAATATTTAATAATATCTGTGTCAGTAATTTTTCTATTTTAACTTTTTAAGCTTTGAAACATAAGTAAACCTTGAAACTATAGTAAACTATGATGAGGAAATACAGTCATGTAATGCGCATCCTATAAAACCCAAAAGGGTCAGTCATCAGGATCTCATGGGAGACTGTATCTGTAGCCAAACAAAATAAGTGTTAATTGAACTTCACAGTATTGTGTCGCACCAAAGTAATTATGTACAGTCAGCATCAAAAATATGTATACACGTAGCGAAATTCAAACGCTTATTTTTGGAAAAGTATTGGTTAAAATCATAAAATTTAAATGACTGTATGTTTTTATGTATCCGCAGATACTATGTGTAAAATTGGCCAAGATTTCAATCATTATTTCCTTTAATTCTTTACTGTCTTTACTTTGTATTTTAAATCGATATAGTTTTTGAAAAAAGCAGTATCGTTTTAAAATACATACAATTGAAAAAAAAAACTTTTACTTAAAACCAGTACCTACCTACTAATGTAGATTATGTTACAGGTTGGCTTCTTCAAAGACATCTTCTCATAGTTGACGAATGGCGAATATGCACGCCTAAACTTGTTGCGAAAAACATTTCTATCGGTAACAACGTTACTCAAGAAGATATTTGGCGCGATACAAAATTTATCACTTTCGATGATCCACGTGCCAAAATTACTGAAGAAAGTGGATTAGTAAGAGCTTATACAATTGAACCTGATAAACAATCGTCTAGTTTGATGGATAACAATCCAAATCAAGACACAGACAGCAGCGACGCACGCCCAGAGCCCACCTCTTTGTCTGCTATACCAGATAGTAGATTATCGCAGTTAAATCAAGACTCTAAATGTTCGCAACTAACACGTGACTCGAAATCTACCCAATTAACACGTGGCTCGAAATCTACGCTACAAAGTTCAGACCCGAAACTTTCGCAACAGAAGCGAGACCCAAATGCCCCGAAGAAAGCTTGAGCTACATACCGATTCGATGTATATGTTTACAATAAACGAGTGAACTCAATGAATAGTTTGCCTCAACATATATTAGGCTTATAATAAAATTAAGAATAAGAAGAATAATATAATATCGAAATTAATAAATAAGATATTAACAAAAAGTATTGATAGAGGCAGTTATTGAACCTAAATCAGCCAACCAGGGGTCTGAAAAGGTTGCTTTAGATAAATGCCAAAAGATTTAGGTTAGGAATGTCAGAATATATTAATTGACCTCTTTTGTTATCATTCGTCGTTTATTATTATAGACACCAAATATCTGTGTGACAGTAACTACAAAGACTAGATTATTTGCTCAATGTGGCCTATTTAGGGCCCATGATGTAAAATTTTATTATAATTATAGGTATGTTCCGAGTAAGAATACACTATATTATTTAGATATTCTTTGATAAGTATTAACATAACATAATATCACACCTGTATTTCCTGTACACCTCGCATATCGCCGATATCGTTATCGATTCCATTGTAATACGAGCCTATTGCCATCTACCGGGCACAGTTCCAAATTCCGTGCTGCTATTGAAATGTCTATACAGAAAAGCCCAAAACACTGCCCGACCTGGAAATCGAACCAGGACCTAACGTGCACCTGGTCACGCTTGTGACCACTGGACCAATAAGACAGTCTACAATAAATGAATCGGTCATTTCAAAAACCTCAAGTCACTCAATTCGATTTTTTCAAGAATCAATATAAACTGTTTCATGCTCAAACAAATGAGTTTTGAAGGACTTTTTTATGCTTTATTTAGTATTTGAGTGGTAAAAAATTTAAATAGCGAATAACCTTCAAAGTTTATCTTGACTTATGTTGTTTTAGCAAGAAATAGGGTTAGTGGTATATAATTTAGCCAAAACAATCGTAGTAATCATATTTTTTATTGCTTATTATTGAAAAGTACACTTAAAAATAACCTTATTAACATTTTACATGTATTAAGTTTGTCATATTTTAATATCTTTAAGGTATGTACATAGTTATATTCTCCATCATTCTCATCTGGATTATCTTCAGAATTTGCAGTTGGCCAGCTAAAAATGTTGTTATAAAATGGCATATGCTCTTCCAGAATGCTATCCTGAACTTGCTTTAAATCGTCTATTTTTTTTTTATTGATGGGCTCTTTTAATTTACAAGCCTTGGCTGATGGAAGGGAAACAGAGGTTGAAAGAATGATTTTTTCTGTTCTTTTGGGACTTTTTTCCATATTCAGTTGACAAACATGTTTTTTCGTACAAATTTGGCCACCATTTCTTAAATTGCAAAACATCTTCAGTTTTTAGCTCAATGACTGTAAATGTTGAGCTGGAGTTCGAAACCAAATCAATTTATTCTCCTGAGAGGTAGATACGACCATGCGAACGAAAAAAAAAATGTAACTCCAAAATCACGGTCATTTGGTAAAAACGAATGAGGAGAAACCATTTTGAGTAATAAAAGCATATAGGAAAAAATGTGACTTAAGAGGTTTTTGAAATGACCGATTCATTTATATATCACACACAACACTCAAAATCGTATTCGCACTACCACGAGAACAACGAACACAGAACCATATTCAGCAAAAAAAGCATGTTTGAAAAAAATGTGACTTAAGATGTTTTTGAAATGACCGATTCAATTAGTCTTCCAATAAAATTACACGGAATGTAATTATTTTCTTCTTTTTACTCCGTACCTAGAGGCAATATGTACCTTGTTTTTTACGGACGTGAAGTGAGCAAAAGTGCACAAAATTGTAAACGTCATTCTCACTTGAACCAAACAGTAGTATGTAGATAGAATATTCATTAACAAAAATATTGGGAAATGTACAAATCTTGTAACTTATTATAATATGTGTGTGTCATAGATTAGATGTGTAGAATACACTATCGATTTGAGAAAAAGTACCTCTAAGGCTTAGGAGCTCTAAAGCTTAGGACACCGAATGCGGTGCGGGGCGGATGAGACGCGGCGACTTCGGCCGATGATTTACGGGCTGCAACCGCGCCATGTTTGGTATGCGTTATCTCTAATGGGTGCCGTATACAACCGTAGTACCCACTCCGCTCCGCACCGCGGTCAGTGCGTGGATCATAGGCCATACAAAGGTGAACCGTGGGCTATAGTTATGAGTCGAATGAAATCGATACAAGCGAAATGCACTAGCGGTTTTTTTATGCATCTGACTTTAAAACCGCAGTTTGTTGCAAATAGCGTGCCGTGAAAAACCGTGCCACAATTTGCAACGTATTGAACTCGGGAAGCGCGCACACTAATATTTTTGGTTCGGTAAACTCACTTGGTTTCACCAAGACGTGCGTCGTTGTCGTCGCATAGAACTTTAACTATGTCGTCGCCTGATTTAGAGCCAATTTCTAAGAATATAACAACAATATCAATACCTGTTGGTTTTTCAAGAATACCTAGTAATACTAATGATACTAACAAATGTTAAATTATTATAATAATAAATTTACTTTTAGTACCTACTCGTATTGTGAGGGTTACCAGACTATCAAAAATGTAATGATTACTTAGTAAGATTTGTCTGAAGAGCAGCCCTAAGTAGATTGCAGTTAGATTGTACGTAGGTAGGCATTAAGATCTATCGATATTTTTCCGAGAAGATAATTCCCGATCAGATTGCGCTGCCTTATGTATTATAAAAACATAACTTAGTTTCTTACAAGAACTTAGGTTCGTAATTTTCAAAGTACAAGCAGAGCAGAAGTTAAGACTAGTTATTATAATTGTTAATTATGTAGTTAAGTTACTACAGACCAAATATTTTATTTGATTCTTGCTGTGGAGTTTATTTTTACTAGGAAAACAAGAACAGCAGGTACATTATAGATCATCAGTGAGTTAAAATAGGTAAATAATATAAATAGTAAATGTTGCATTTTACAAGATGTGATTTTTTTGTTGATCGGGTTTTTCGAGCAATCTTCTTTAGACTGCCCGGCCCTGTCAGTCACCCAAAGAGAATATATTACTGCAATACCTATAACCGTAAATATTACATTCTTATATTGATTGTGTACAATCGGCATCAATAAGATTTATACACTTAATGAAATTCGTACGCGATTTTAAGATGAAAATCTGCGGATACATAAAAATACAATTATTTACATTTTATAATTTTAACCAGTATTTTTTTCCAAAAATAAGTATTTGAATGTCGCTACGTGTATACATATTTTTGATGCTGACTGTACCTATTAAATTCTTAAGTTACCCTTGATAAGCACCTAACTTTATAAATAGTGAATTTATTCATTATATAGGTAAGAGTTACTTTTCGAAGCACGCTGTAGTTACAAGTAAAAATATTTAATTATACAATAATACGTTTCAGAATACATACCTGTCCTTCTAAGTTTACGTTACTATATTTTATATGGAGCGGGGACGAAACATACATCGT
Source organism: Shargacucullia verbasci (assembly GCA_947562105.1). NCBI lineage: Eukaryota > Metazoa > Arthropoda > Insecta > Lepidoptera > Noctuidae > Shargacucullia > Shargacucullia verbasci. The sequence goes on from OX387279.1 coordinate 3,424,561, forward strand.
ACACGGTACTTAAAACTAAATTATATTTATTATTTACTTGATGCATTCCTATGTACTGACGTCTTTAAAATGTTTAGAATCAAAATGAGACTTATTCCAATAAAAATGTTATTAAATAAGTAAGAATATCTGTGTGCATTAATAAAAATCTTAAGTGATACATTCAATACTTTTATTAAATTATTCTCAGGGTCTGTTTCACGACTTACTGGTTAACTATGAAACAGATAAAATATCAGTCAATTCCCACATCACGTCTCATCTCGACATCCAAATGCTCTTACGATGAACTAAAACATTGTAACTAACTGGGGCCCAAGTGATGGCTGACGGCCATGGGCCTTTCTGGAGGTCGGAGTCATTAAATTAATATCCGGTAAGAGGCTGAAGAAATTAATTCCGTTCAAAGTAAACCTAAAATATGTATTTAGTAAACTATCGTACGTTACAATCCGGAATCGTCGGGATAATAATAGATTATGCGCCATAAGATGGCATTAAAGCATAACAGTATTTTCTGTTTAGCACCAATAATTTATTACAAAATCCCCAAAGACATGAAACAATTGCTCACTTGGCACCGACTTCAATATTCTTCAACTACTATATTGTAAACATAAAACATTTATTTTTTGCTTTTTAGTTAGAGTTGATTTTGAGTTTTTTAAAGGTTGTTTATTTTTTGTGTTATTGTAATGTCAGGCGATTTATACGTCAAATTAAATTTTTGTATCATGTACCTGCCAGCTAAAATGTAACACCTTATACAATTGTATTTTTCACTCATCTTTTAACTTTATAATAATATATCTTAAAGTTAAAATCCTCTCAAAACCGAGGTACTATGGTTCCACAAACTACCTCGCGGCAGGGAATCTGCCAGCTCGCGGGTACACAATTATATGGTATAAATTATACGTGTTTAAAGAAAATAGCGAATATATTCAACCATTGTCCCATCTCTACCTACCATTCGATGCCTTTGGTCCCGTATCTAAAATTGATGCGTAGAGTGGCGGTGCTGATTAGCATAAGATAAGCTGCTTTAGCCTTTTGACATGCACGGCAAGACAGACCACTCCCATAGATTTCCACAACGAATGGTCCCGGAATGATCCAATGAATCCTGCTGATTACCACTTCAACATTCTGTCGATTTCCTCGTAATAGAGTATAGCGCACAGAGAAAATATCGAACACAGCTCTTTCAATTGGTTGTAGAGTGATGAAGACCTTATCGAAGTCAACGGTGAGATACCAGGTATAGTACGTCAGATTTATAGACAAGGGTTTTAGACGAGAATACTATAATATACGTCTATGTACAATAACAGGACGTATGTGAAAAGCATAAGAGCTGCCCACATATCATCCAGTTTAAAATGATCCGTTTTAATTAATTTCTCATGGTTTAATATAAAATGCATTTCTCGATTCGTTTTAGGAATCTGGAATATACTAGATAGGAAATGGTCTGTCAGAACAGTAATGATAACTCGTGGAGTAGTTGGTAATTATGACTAAAATCTACGATGAATGTTAAATGCACTGTGATCTTACTCAAGATGATAAATATTTGTGGTGAGGCTGCACAAATAGGAATACTGGGAAATGTAATAAAGTAAGGGTACAGGTTATAAAAATATTAAAACGCAACTATACTACACCATACCACTTTATTTTAGTATTGTCAAATATTGGATCGTTTCGTGAAGGTAATATGATGTCAAGGCGTCGCACCGCCATTACAAGTAAACTATATCCTTACTATATCGGAAAACGTACCACACTAATTATTAAATATAAATAAATATTTTGTTTGTTCACAATCATTTTACTTGTAATCACTAATATTGTGTCAACAATACTCACAGAGCCGTATTTGCAAGGGGTTTATGCGACAGACTGCTAAATCATGTCTATGATATACTTTTACTTATATATTGCTTCTTTATTTTAGGCTGTGATTATCAATATAATATGATCTCTTTTATACATCTACATTACATAACACTTGTAAACACTTTGGTAAATTGAAATTAATTACAGTTATACTAAAAGAATAATTGATTGAAGAATGAAGACCAAAAAATTATCTGCAGCATACAAATCTTAGCTCAGTACCTCTCTTAGTACCAGAAATGACTCACCACACCTAAGTACCTACCAACCATGATTTAAAACCGTTCACAATATTTCTACCATCGAACCTAAGTACAATAAATACAATACTGAGTTAGCTGCATAATTTTGGACTTCTAATGCAAATGAATTATAAATATTACGACAGTATGAATATCGCGTTTGATCTACAAAAACAGTATGCACAGCATACTGTATATTCGCTATGAAAGTTTCTACGTGAAACGACCTAAGAGACCATCAACTATTAGTACTATTTATTTTAGTTCGTATTTCGGCAACTACGTGGATTTCTCAGTCGTTCACACCACCACGAAGTCAATTTGTCAAATACAGTGTCCAATAATGATATATATGTACAGTAGATAGTATCAAACAATATTCTCATCATAAAAATAAGTACACAGTGGTATAACTTTAAAATTATACAAATTATACTCAATAATACCTATTAATAAAAACAACGCAAATAAACAAATGCATCACTTAATCTTAATTCTACAATGACAATAAACAAGGTAAATGATTAATTTTGAACAGTATTTTGACTATTGGTACGTCGTGTGAACCGAACTGATGGTACTTCCGTTCAGGGTATATATGTTGCTACCTGAAGCACGTATTACTCTAGCCTGAACGAATTGACCGATATTAGGTGTTATAGTTACTTGCACAGCTGCTTCATCAGCATTTCAGTGCTCAGAGACTTGGGCCGCTCGATGGGGAGGCCGAGTGCGCGGGACCAGATCATTTGAGCAAGGACGCCGAGGGCACGGGACACTCCGAACATCACCGTGTAGTAGTTCATCTCCTTCAGTCCGTAATACTGTTCACAAACAAAACATATTATATCAAACTTAACCCATTATATCCTTATATCCCTACTATAAACACGGAAGTATCTCCGTCTCTTTGTTATAAGAGTTAATATGTGAACCAGATAAGCATAAATAGTACCATGTAATCATATACGGTTATATAGCGGAAAATTTATACAAAACTAAACGAAGGAGAAGTAAAATAAATAGTCATAATACCTGTAAGAGGACACCAGAGTGAGAGTCCACATTGGGCCAGGGGTTCTTGACCTTGCCGAGCTCAGTTAGGATCGGGGGCACTACTTTGTACACGGCGGCAACCAGCTTGAACATAGGGTCATTAGGCAAATGCTTCAGGGCGAATTCACGCTGGCATGTGTACCTACAAACACAAAGTATATAAGTATGTGAAAAGACTAATGGCAGCTATTGGGAGTATGTACATACATTAGAAAAAGATCTTAAAGTAAGTTCCCAGCCACTTATAAAGGTATAAGCTAAATATATAATTATAGAATATTCATTTAACTCTTATACACTTATTATAAATAATAAGAGAACAATTATTAGTCCTAACCTGGGGTCAGTCTTCCTGAGTACTGCATGACCGTATCCGGGCACGACCTGTCCAGACTTAAGGGTCTTCCAGATGAACTCCTTGAGTCCTGCCTCGGTGAAGTCGTCGCCGACTTGCTTGCGGAGTTTCTCCAACCATATGAGTACCTGCACGCATTATATCGAAATTATGCTCAAATAAGTTTAAGGCTGAAAAGAAATGTCTACGAGCTGTGTTCCAATTAACAAAAAAATAAGATTTTGCCGTTACCCTATCTGTACATTTATGAGACATCACTATTTGTAAAAACTAATTTACACCTATTTGAAACACTCAAATCGAAACGTCGCAATAATGAGATTTGTGCCTCTCAACATAATACAACGCTTTATACAAAAAGTTTTCTAGGCATGGCACCCAGAATTTTTAACAAGATTCCGAAACAAATTAAAAAAAAAAGTGATTTAAACGATTTTAAAATGTCATTCCAAAAATATTTATTTCAAAAGATGTATTACTCTGTAAACGATTACCTAGTTGATAAGGATAATTATATGCAATAATTGTTTCGATATCGTCTATGTAATTTATTTTAGTTTCAAATTTAAGTCTATTTAAACAGACATTTATTATATGCCTGTGATGTCTAATTAATGTCATTAGAACTAAGGATAATTTATCCCTGTATTTTTATTTTATAACATCTTACTTACCTATGTTTACAAATAAAGATTTTGACTTTGACTTTTGAAGTAACTTGTGTTATTGTATTTGCGATGGACTGATTTCTTAAATGTAGCTTGTACAGAAGAGGCTCTGGTAGATAAACATGCAAGATTAACGTGCTCTATGACAGTCGTTACGAGCAGTTAGCAGCCTGCAAACTCTTATAACCAACCAGTCTAACCTTAGCATTGATATATCCCAGTAATTGAAGTTTTTCAAGGTACTGGTAACGCGACTTGAATACAGTTGGGTAAAAGTTATACGCAAAAGATTGCACGAGATAACTATTTATAGCATTCGCAAATGTGTTCAATGTTATTCGTACAACACTTCGCGGGAACATCTCAATTTGTCTCGTCATTCAATTTAGATATGATGGCCGGACGCAATCTGAGTCATAAGTGCAATTCTATTTGATTGTGTCGTGAAGTCGTTTATATGACCTCGAACGATGGTCAAGTTTAATTTACATTTATTTGCTGAATAATATACGTCCGTATAAGAATAATATTCTATATACTCAAAAAAATAGTCAACCACTTTCTTTGGGTATAAAGTTCTATTCAGTATAAAATTAATCCATTGTAATTTACTGTTACAACTACATATGTATTACTACTACTATATTTCTTTAATTTTACCAATCGTACTTGTAAATACCAAAGAGGATGCGGCGGTATATTGCACTGCAGTCATCAATGCACCACCTTCCGTGATGATTGCAATCTCTAGGGGTTCGTAACGACTACGGTAAACAGGCTTAATGTAGTCTTAATGCCATAGATTTGTGTTTAGTCACTCATATTTGTGTCTAGTTTCACAAATTGCAGAACTATTTAATAGTAGCGACTTGAGGTCCAAAACTTTGTTTGATCTCAATAAACTTGTATGTGAATAATACGATGAATCAGTGTAGGCACTAGATATGTATGTAGTATGTTACCAACCTCCTGGTTAGCCAGACCGTGGAGGGGTCCAGCCAGACCGTTCAGACCGGCGGCTAAGGAGAGGAAGGGGTCGCTGAGAGCAGAGCCCACCAAGTGCGTCGTGTGAGCGGATACGTTGCCACCTTCGTGGTCACTGGACAAATAGAAAACATAACATCAGTAACTCAAAACTTACTTCTAAACATTGTTACATAACACACATTACGCCATTAGTCCTAAAAGGTAAGTCCGAGGAGTATACCCAGATTTTGTCCATGCAGTTAACTCTAAAATGTATATTGCATATGTATGGTTGAATCAGCAATAACACATCGCCTGATCCGGGTTTCGAACCCAGAAGGCCACGCTCAGCTGCCGCGCTTGTAACTACTAGACCAACGGCGTAGTTATAATATATTGTTTACTTAAAATACTGGTCAATGGAAACTCGGACTTAAACGATAATGATTTTGGAATCTGTCATTACTTATACAGCTTATATTCTAGATCTAGACAGAAAAACCATAGATTGATTAAAAATTACATTAAAACAAATAGACAACTGTGAGTAAATAAACCGAACGAAGAATTTGCAATGAATGTATTATTATAAAGGACATGCAGGTATTATGTACACAAACAAAAATAATAAATTTATGCCAAAAAAACCATAGCATTAATCATAATTATACACAGTTTATGTACATAATTATGGTTATATGTATGATTGGGTAGTCTATTCATTCATAATATTCTCAGAAAAAACAAACCACGGTAGACATCGCAGTATGGATGTTTTTACTGTATATACAATGTATAGAGTGCTATGTTCCGCATGTTTTCAAGGAGCTCTCGAAGAATCAATATAAACGGTCAAGTGCCTTACCTCGACACTCAACGCTGCCATGACACGTGATTGGCCGTTTAATGACTATATTATTGTCCACGAGTTGAGCTTTAGTTGCACAATTTGTAATGATTTATAAGATAACAATGACACCGCAAAGTTGTCCTTGAACAGGATAAGAATCGCTCCTTAATTTGTATTCCGGACAGATATAAAATGGAATTACTGATATATTTATATAAAAATACATAAATAGTTTGAAGAAGCACAGCAACATGAAATATCTGTGGTCCAAGGCCTAAAATTAACGCCACAAACGACAACAGGGTGTGAGAATGTTGTTTTAATCACAACAAGAAACGAATTGGTGATCGTATGCTATTAGCACACAGCACAACTCTCTCTTGACGCTTTCTTTTAGTGGCCTTTTAATGTCCTGTAGAAAGATTGGCTTTTTAAGACGCCCATAGGAAGAGTAGACTTTTAATATGCCCTTATGAAGACTGGCCTCTTAAGACTCCCAGTAAGAAATCCATAGTACACACTACACATTGACCGAATTTATGATGAATCAAAATCAAAAATGCAAGCAATGCGATCGCAGAAGGCTGCAGTGACAACGGCGAATGAAGGTCACAGAAAATAATGAGACATTATCTCGCTAAGCTGTTGATTACGAGCTAACATGCGACGAATACGTATTAACAACGTTTACACTACGTACACTATGTCGTGACTCCATTACATATAATTTTGTAGTGAACAGTTTATATTATAACTAATACACTACCGAGTCGTTTACACGCTATTACTATGAGTCCGACGCACCCTGGACAGTCAGCTATGGCTGTTACGAACCTAGCCGACATGACCAATTCTCATGAGAAAGATCATGCCAACGTGAACAGAATTTCAAAACTACATTCACTGGTGACAACTTCATTGTGCACTGTGTAAAGTTAAACATATATTTATGCATTGTCAAAAAACATTAGATATTTCATCCGATCGTAGTACAGAAAAATTAGTAATTGTATGTACGTATAAAAGAATCATCGCCATTTTGTACTTTTATATGTAAACGGGCGCATCATATTGAAAGCTCTTGTAATACAAGTCATATTTGTAAAATTATAAAAGTAGAGTTTAATTTATTCGTTGCTCGCGATGCGCAATCCAATTATGACGTGCTACTGTTTACGTAGAATGTTAATAACCATGCACTAAAATTCGCATCAGGCAGTTATTATAAAACAGATTTATTAGAAATGAATAACCTTCGCATCAGTGCTAACTGCGTTAACTTAAAAACTATTTACACAAAACGGTGTACAACTCAAGAGAGCGCCTCGTGAAAATAATGGAATAAGATTAAAATTGACATGAATTATCGCTCGTGGGTTGTATAACTACATTACTATCTTTAAAGTTTACTGAGTGATAGTGAAGACGAGACAAGTTTAATGCACCTTCCAACAATATTAATACTAAATAAAAATAACCTTCAACCTAATACTAATTAAATTAGTGATTTAATAAGACTGAAGACTTTATTGTAAAACTCATGTATGTATACTGTTTGTTTTTTATTATTATTATTGGAAGAAGCTGTTTGCTATATTACATTGTTATGAATCTTTTCAAAAGAACACATTTGTAAGCATAAAAATTTCACAAACACACTATGAAGCAAAACACATCATCCAAAGACAAAACGTAAAAACACATACATATACTGCAAATTTTCGTTCGGTATTCATTTTGCTTGTGTATTTTCAGGCTCTTTATAATTCTATTATATGCCACATTTACGTGAGGTTTTCTTTAAACTCTTTTTACCTGTGAATCGTGAGATAGAGACGCATCAGTTCTGTGAATTGAGGGTCGTCGAAGCCGAGCATGTTGCAGTAGTTAGCGGACCAATCCTTGTTGTCATCGATAGCGCCGATGCCTTTGCCGTCACGGTATGTGTTGCGGTAGATCGTCGCTGCTATCACGGGCAACTTGGCAATCAGGTTCATTGAGTCCTCGTAAACGTACTGTTGGAGAAGATTTGTATATATATTTAAACGTGGTTCTCAGCAAAACAATAGCTCCTCTCCTACCGTGGGTGTCATTAGCAACGTTCTCTAATATCATCTGTGATCACCAATCTGTCTACCAAGCTGGTTGAAAATAGTGAAATCCCATATGACCGCTCATTATAGTGGTAAATGGCAGGCTCAAGTTGAGTTGCGGCCTTCACGGGCTGACATGCAGAGTCTGCATTTGAACAGGAGCTTGAGTGCATTGATTGGAATAAAAACATAATCAACGCCCCGTTATATTTTGAAATACGATGTGGCGCAATGCTGTTAAATTTTAGAGATAATACTGATATAGATAAAGACATTTACAACGGTTAACAATTTTATCAGTGGATTTCAGCAGGTGTGCCAACAGCGAGACGTTTCTCATCTTAGTAACAATTTAAAATATAGCAGCATAAGTATCCTTCGCCATATATTAACTAGTTTTATGCTCACCCTTTGCATCAATACTAGCATGTTTGGCTAGGAACACTTAGTAACCAAAACATTGTGTAACCTAAAATTGATACGTTTATTATTGAAAGCATCAACTTACTTCCCAATACTTGGATTTATGCACACCCTCTGAGTAGGCCTTAGCGAAGCAGGATTCGCTGTTGAGAGCGGTGACAGCAGCGGAGAACTGAGACATGGGATGCAGGTTGGATGGCATATTGTTCAGCATTGTGACGACGTGTGCTGGCAACTCAGCCCTGTGACAATTATAAAAACAAGACATCAAAAATAAATAAGTCACATTAGCAGATTCTGTGTCTATAAAGCTTCAAACGTTTCGTACTAAGTGCCATTTTCATATTAGTAGTCAGACTAAATCCACAAAGGGTCTTATTTATTGCATCCGCTGTTCAAATACGTGGCGTACATACATACATATTTGTAATTAAAAATTGTTCTGATCTAAATCTGATAGAAATAAATGTCGTACTTTGTAATTCGAAAGGTAAAAATTTACAAACCTTTGTGCCCATTCTTTGGACAGGGCTTTAACTTGTCCCTCGGTGGGTATATCTCCAGTTACGAGCAACCAGAACAGACCTTCGGGAAGTGGTTCTTCGCCACACTCGGCCTTGGGTAGCGCCTTCTGGCATTCAGGGATGGACAAACCGCGGAAACGGATTCCTTCATCAGGGTCCAACACGGATGTCTCCCAAACCAAACCTTTGATACCACGCATACCACCGTACATCTGAGGGTACAAATACATCGGTTTAGGTTATGATTATCATCGCTTGACACAGAAAATTGATTCAACAAGCAGCTGTCAATCAATGATTTTAAATCAAATAATATGACCTTCGTGAGAAGTAACCATTTAAAAATAATAAGAAATTGAAAATACACGACCACAAATATATTGTGATCTTGAACCGCGCCAGGGTCCTATTATAATGTGGTTCATTGACCGGCTTCTTGGACACTTATTAAACGACCTTGTTTGGCTTCAGAAACTTGTTACAGAATACCTATCAAATTACGACGAACACATAGAATAGTTTTAAACTTCCAATGTCACCCAACCTGTACATGTTTAATGTTATTAGCAGATAACAAGACACTGTAAACGACATTCGAAGACAGAGTTGATACTTCACAGTAACAATGAATATTGTGTGAATATCTGCGATATCTTGATGTCCATTTCATTAAATAGAACACCTTTATGAGGACGCCTTATCATTAAAAAGCTTTGTTCAGCAATGTTAACTCACCATATCAACGGTGACCTCTCCAACTTTGGTGGATCCATATTTCTTACGGAACTCCCGGATTTTCTCTTGCTCCTTTGGAATTTTTTCCTGGAGAATGCCTTTGAGGTTGGTCGACTCTGCGCTCAAACCTCTTAGCAGAATCGATGCTGTCGGGCATACTTTCTGTACAGGACAAAACAAAAATAACCATATGAATATTACGTCACGATTCACAAGTTTATATTCAATCTCATGTACATAAATTAAACCAATACTGGATTAAAGTGTAACTTTGGACCCTACATTATTTGTGAGGTTAATATTAAAATGTATTCTCAAACACACAGTTTAAGTGTGTACTTTATACAAACAGAGTACTTTATACAAAGGTTTAAAAGATCTCCTACATTTTAATTATAATTCACCTTAATTTATTAGAAGTCACTTTACACTTAAAATTGCGACTGTATTTCACCACATGTTACCAACCGTTTAGTTTTGCCTACAATAATTTTTGTTGGAGTTTTTTAGTAATGCATAAATATGACCATGGGAACGTGTCATAAATACTCTGCTATTTTGTATAATATAAATAAGAATGTAATATTAAATAAGTATAGAAATGTATCTAATATTCTCAACCGAACATGTTTTATGTGAATGATAATTTTTATATTTATGTCAATATCTGTTGCGAAATTAATTAATGTTTTAATGATGCCTAGAAACAGCTTATCAAGGTCCGATAAAACAGAGTTACAGGAAGAACTTGTTTATAAATAATTCGATCAGTGCAACCATAACAGCGGCGATTCAATCAATAAGACGTCGTTAGGTCAGCGCGGAGCAGAGTTTAACCTAATTGACATTATAAATCACATACGTCTGTAAACCCAAGCGAAAGGCATAGAGACGACTCATTACGTAACTAAACTGTCTTTACAACAACATTATTTTTAATGTTTGATTAAAGAGGCTGTAATAAATCATACTGATATGATGCGAAAATTATTCCGTTGTTCAATGTGGCTCATTCAGGTTAAAACATAAATAATTTAAAAATACAGCACCTTTTGCTCTTGCAGCTAATGATAGTGATAACTAATGATAATGAAGAATATAACTACAACGAGATATGGAGCTGGTGATATAGAACATTATATCAAATGGATACCTTTGTTTAATGGCATGACGATAATATAGTTGGTACGGAATGCAGCGGTAAAGTAATACTGTATTGAGTATGTTTATAAGCACCTAAGAAGTATCGGCTTAAATGGCGAATAAGACACCGGATTGCGGGCATCCCCATTGTCGCATTCATAATGTACTGTTAACGAGGACATGGCGCATGCTCAGTGAGGACAGTGGAAATAAGGCCGAGCAGACGATTATGTAAAAAACCCAGTCTTCGCTCGATATTTTCCTCGAAGAAACTATTAAACCCTGCATTTGTGAACAGTACAAGGAAAACGTTATATGTACTTAATTCAGAACAAAGCAACAAACCGCAGTTTGATACCGAGGCCATTACATTTTAATTTGCTGTTTTGCTATGGATACGGGTGTAACATTGAGAACCCTTACGAGGGCAGAAAAACTTTCGAGAAGACTTGGCTTTTAATGTTCGAGAAGATTATATTTTTTTACGATTATATGTTTTACTATTTTGCACATAATAAATAATATGTAATTATCGAAATCCATTTACAAGCTATCTGAACATCGATCTATCATTTAAATATAAGATCGATGTAATGTAGGCAGGTATAAAAAAATAAATATTGAATGCAGTTTTGAGCAACACAGAGGCTGCGAAACGCTTTACTTCTTTCAAGTGCTCCCCCATTCCCTAATATTGCGTTTTCCTCATGTTCCTCGTGTCATGTTTAATGTCGTGTCCATCATGCCGAAACTATTACTAATGTAAATTAAATAATAAATTGCATACAGGTCTTGCAAATAGATCTTCTCTTCCTGGGTTTTCTTAAAATATAGTGCTAAAATAATGCGATACTCCTGTGCATACAGCGCAGGAGTATCGAAAATCTATTTTTGTGACAACGAGTTAACAGCATGCATCGCCTGAGAATAGACGGGCCTCACTACTGTTCAAGAATACAGATAAAATGATACATTGAACCTGTAGTTATTTATTATCAAATATGCCTGTAGTACTTATACAATCCACTAGTATGCAGGGCGATCGAGATCGATATCGCTGGTCTTACATTAAATGTTGTTCAAATGTTTAGATCATGATTACTCTTAGAATGATTTTAATAAGACTAACAAAAGGGTTCAAATAAATGATTCACGTGCATAGTTCACGTGACGGCGTGAAATGTTAAAACTGAATGCATGTTTTACATATTTTCGATCCCTGATAAGTTAAAACCAAATTAATTATTTATTCTCAGATACAGAAAGAACTCAAAATATGGCTCTGAGGTACATAATCTTATTTCATGTTCTCATATAATATTAAAATTTTCCATACTACTTACGTCGAGGCCGACATTATAATAAAAATTGACGGTGGAAATAATCGCGTCTTGTTACACATGTATGTAAGTTAGTAGATTTAAAAAATGATTGATTTGATATAGTATGTACACATGACATACTATATCAAATCAGTCATTTTTAAAATAGCTTCTTCTATTTCTGTCTATCAGGCATCATTTCAGAGTTCACGTTTTCTCGGTAATGTCATGTTATATACCATGTATTTTCTTGAGATGCTCTTCAGATAATTGCTCACAACCTTACAAAATACAGAATACGAAACTACTTATCTGTCTGTTGAAATTAAACGCTCAATTAAAATCGATTGTTTTCTTATTTCCTTCAATTTTCTTTTACTAGTTATATTTGTAATAAACCATTGTGATAGTAAACAGAATGGCTTTCAAATGAATATTTTAGTACACTGCCCCGTTTTTAAAAAGCCTAATCAAATCTCAGGAGTTTTCTAGTCAAATCTCATACTAATTGATACTGAACTCATCGTCATTGTCATTATCGAATTAAATGTTAATTTATTAATCTGACATGACATACGTATTTCAGTAAATTAGATTTGTTGAAGCTTTTATAAACATGATAAAGTAACCGCGACCCGGTTGCAAGTTATTTCTAAGTAATATAAAATATTTCTTCTTATCGAGTGGACGGTAACAGTGCTATAAACGACTTGTTCATGACTTTCAGATATCAATACCAAAGATTTTTGAAGTTAATCTTTCGGATCTCTTTCGTTTGACCACGAAAGAGTATTATAAGGGTAGAGTATTATAAGAGATTGTAACATAGATATTCTTGCGAGATTGCACTCGCACCGATCACGTCGTGTATACATCTGATAAGTCCTCACAAAATACTATCAAATCAAGTGATATTAATACTGAGGTTTGTGGTGTGCTTTGATTACTATGCTGTACCTAAATCAGGTTTCAGCCATCGATAAACAAAACGGCTACGATTCCAGTATATAAAGTTGAAAACGAATAAAAATAAGTTGAATTAATTCAGCCTCCTTTGAGTAGGACGCTGATGATGTCATTATATAATCTTTGAGAGGAAATTCGGCGCTAAAATATATTATATCGTTAAATAACCTTCAGTTGCTACGAGACACGACGAATTAATGTTTATTACGAAGTACCTAACTACCAAATTATTTCAGTGGAACAGAAAAACAAAAAAAAAAAACAAATTAACTAAAACAAGTATTCAGGGTTTTAGTATCCACATTAATAAAAAAAAACACGTGCGCGAGTAAGTTATGTTATTTTGACGTTTCCACATTATTAATATCAAAATGGCAGGAGTGGCAATATTTTAAATCTAGACTATTCTAGGTTATTCGTTTTATGAAACTTTTGACTGACGTTATTTTAAAAAAAATAATTAAAGTTACATAATTGCTGATACGTATCTACACTGACAAATAAAATGATTTGATTTGAAGAAATGATAATAGAGGAGTAAGACAAGATGAGATTTTTCCAACAAGGTATTTATATTATAAAAAATAAACCAAGAGTTCATCGACATTCACGAAACGGAATGTGGAATTTTTCTGATAGCCGTCAAGTGTCAAAATATACTTAACTAGCGACCCACCCCGGCTTCGCACGGGTGCAATGCTGATACTAAATACACTACAGAAAAACTGTGAACGTTGTATATAAAAACATAGCGGCCCGCTCCGGCTTCGCACGGGTATAAAATATATAGCCTATGTGATTAAAATCGATTCAGTAGTTTTGATTTATTCATTACTGCCCGTGGCCCGCACGCGTTAAATTTGGAGTAAAACAATCCCCCTTTCCCTATACCATGAAGATTTCCTGCTATCTTTGGAATATCTAAATTCATACACTACATTTTTACTTATTTACTTTTTACATTTTTAACTATTTTTTTTTTTTACAACATATTACAGAATGTCTTTATAAACAACGTTCACAGCTTTCTTGTCATTAGACAATACAAACATGTTTTCTCTGGAGGTCACTCTTGAAAGAGCGACATACAGTTATCCATGTGAAAAACAGTCAACGCTCAAATCTAAGCCTGCAACGTTGAAGGTTTGACCCTGCGATTTATTAATGGTCATTGCAAAAGATGTCTTTACCGGAAACTGTAAACGTTTAAATTGGAAGGGTAAATCCGATGGTATCAGAGGGATTCGGGGAATCAATACATCTTCTCCGGTACCACATCCTGTGAGTATTGTGCACTCTATTATGAAAGTTTTCAATGATTTTACCAGCAAACGCGTGCCATTGCAAAGTTTAGGTGGATTCAGGTTTCTTAATAAAATAACAGGACAACCTACTTTCAACACCATTTTGTGAGGAGGGAGTCCAGACGGGTTCAAAGAATTTAGAAATTCTGTAGGAAAATGAACAGCTTCTTCCAAATCGAGAACAGTATCGACCGAGTAGTATAGTGGCCGGCCGGTACCGCCGCAAACGCTACGTCCCGCAATTTTTAAATCTGTAATATCTTCGAAAATATTCACTTAAATCATACGGTGTAACGGCCATATAGATCTATATTAAATGAACAATGTATTCAAGGTATTTAATTGGTTAAGGATTAATGCTGTATTGGTTAAAATCGCTTCGAAAATTAGCCATTATTTGTCGCAAAACGTAAATGACAAAAAAAAGTTATTGTGGGTTATCCATAAGAGATAGACATATACCATCACGGACTTTTCTGTAGACCTTTTCAATGTGTACAATACTTAGTACATTATTTTGATAAAACTCGTAGGGTTCAGCCTGCGTTTGCAATGTAAGCGGAAAAAATGTAATTATTTACGACATCACATTAGAAACCTCAAAAATAACAGTACTTCTCCACTATTTAATGGATGTTATTATACATATAAACCTTCCTCTTGAATCACTCTATCTATTAAAAAAAACCGCACCAAAATCCGTTGCGTAGTTTCAAAGATTGAAGCATACAAAGGGACATAGGGACAGAGAAAGCGACTTTGTTTTATACTATGTAGTGATGTTTCTTTTTCGATATTTAACCTCAAATTTTTTTTTTTTTTTTTTTTTGATTGTAGTACACATCACACATGACACAGTATAAAAATGAAGGTTAGATCGGATCTAAAATGTAGATGGGATCTAAAATGATATTGTGTGACTGGTCTACGCATTGTTCTTGCTATTCAAATAACGGCTATGGACGTAACATTATAATATCGTACAGATGACGGCAAACATCGGCGTAGAGGGAGAAAGTTCGCGCATGTACATTAACGTGCAACAAAAAATGCTCAATTTTATTGCCATAATATTTTTGTAGTCCGTTTGACTATCTTCTTTTCAGTTTTTGTTTCCTTTGCCATGAAATAGTAAACATCGTATACAATTTTTCTGGCTTGTCTTCTTAAAACCGGTCTTAAATTCGTTCGTGGCATTATAATAAACAAAACATTTAAACTCTAAAACTAAAACAAAAATGATAACCATAAACATTTTATAACAGTAACAAGAACTCTTACTGTAATTAATGTAATTGCTGTCTTACCGTTTTGATTAACTATAAATAAATAAATAAATGCACGCAAGTGTATTAGGAAGCGAACGGAACATGGACACATTGCGGGGGAGCAAGGGTCGACTCACTCAACCAATCGCGCACTCGAAACGATGTTACACCGTTCCCCGCGTCCCGCTTGATAACCAAAGAGACCTAAAAAACGATTTCTGCGCCTCTAACGAAAATTGCCAAGATGTTTGAAGTCACCTGTAATAGTACGACCATGGTGTGTGCAGAGCGCCTTCCGGCTTATCAGAATTTTTCCGACTGTGATGTTCTGACGATGTGCGCCTGGGCTAATTCATTGTTTCAATAATATTATTATATTTAAAAGCAATAACGGAATCTCTGGAGTTGGACGGGACATAGCATCACGCATATAATCCCCGAAGTATTAGGCTCGGGTATATTATTGTACACCCGTATGTCGCGTCTTTCTCAACATTTTCATTTTCTCGTACACATTCTTTTTTTATCTTACTATGAATATATTATGAAATTTAGAAAAATGGGCTGTTTACTGAATGTTATGAAAATAAGCATTATGAAATTAATACTGAATTTTTGGTATTATCTGTGAAAAAACTAAAACTAAAATCAACAGTCCCGTAACTGACTGACGCAAAGTACGTCGAATAGATTAAACCGCCGAAGACCGAATATTGGGTTCAGATGATGTTTCACAGGCGTGATGTAAAGTGCAATAAGAAAGAATTATCTAAGGGAGAATATGTCGAATATTTGAGAATAAATGACTATAGTTTTAATCCGAAATGTACGTGGAAGAAGTCGCGGGCAAAGATACAAAATATAATAAATTAATTATTAGAACTTCATAGTGTTAATCTAAGTCCGATCTAAAGGTATTTATCTCACAGACTTGGAATTTCACTTACGCTATTTATCTCAAATTGATCCTCCACATTGTCATACTTTTAAAATACACCGCAGATGTTATCGACGTAATTTTGAGACCCGTTTTATAAATTATACTCATTATCTAATTATTACAACATTGTTTAGTGGACGTGATTAATGAACACAATGATCGATTAGTGGTTATTTTAACGTTTTGAAATATTTTAATCACCATTAACTGCATACCTGTATTAATGGCATTATATACAAGGAAGAAAACAATGGAGAGAGAGCTGTACACAATAAATATATTTGGTGCAAACTAATGAAGCCTCAGATAACATTCAGAAATCACAGATAGCAACTTGAGACATACTTCTATATCTCAATAATACAACGCAGTAATTTCGTTGTAATGATATGCACAGATTATCTAATTAGATCTTATTGTCGAATCATCGTAAATTATAAATCAAAAATCACCTTGCTTTCAATCTTGTAAGTGCACATAGATATTCTTTGAAAGTGACTTTAAATAAGCGTAAATAGGTGGGTATTTATTGAAGAACGTCGTGTAGTTATGAACAATCTGATAGCTAATCGAAGCAGACGATAATTTAATAATAATAACAATTACCTATCATTTGATTAACAGACTTTTGACGTAGTTTTAATGATAATAAACTAATTTATTTTACAGGATATATCTAAATTTACCTGTACTTTGGTCTATATCTCAGCGATGGATCGACAAACGAAAATAATACTAAAAATAATCCCACAAAAAGGAAATTCAACTACAATTTACTTAGTTTATTTTAAATAACGCTAAATCATTTCTTATCACAAAGACTAGTACCAGTCCAGCACATGTAGGTATGTTAATGTGTCAACGTAAAATTGTGTTGACCAACTACATTAAAATTGGTCGCACACGTGGATAGTATCGCCGAAATCAATATAATTCAAAGTGATTTCCAAGTTTATACATCAAATAAAATATTTGATGTTATTACATTGACCTCGTACAAGATTATTTCCGTTCAAACTAGTCGAAGCGATTGTTTTTGCTGTACCATTAGAAGCCATAGCTCCACGCAACCTTGAACACGTGCGTCATAAAGTAGTCTTTTCAGAGCTAGTTTTTTTTTAGATCCGTGTTACTTCCATGTGTTTAGTTTTCGTTAATTCCCAAATCAATCCCATTTTGGATATTATTTATAATGTATAACAGTTAATTTTATAGGTGTATCTAACACGTGCCTATAATAAACGGGAGTATTTGGGCGTGTGCCCGATGCGAGCGGGTTGACCTGCGTGGTTATCTTTAGAGTTGGGGCATAGCAGAGGACACGCATCGTGAATGTCATTGCGAGGATTTCTGTTACATAGTTTGCTGATAACGATATCGCTGACACTATGCCATGTGACAATGATAACGAGTGAGCCTGTATTTCGCAGGACGTGTTAACAGTTTAGAATCATATAGTCACGTCGCAGTCGTCTGACCGAATTCTTCAGGCGTTATGTAAACCTCGCTTGTGTAGAACAATAGACATGTCACCTGACATTTGTAAAGTCAAGTGTGACTCCCGATTATGTCATGAATGTATGACGAATAACTATACCTATCTCGTGTGAGACTGTCGTGTATCGCGTGTGCTCACTCAAAGAGCACCTCGTGATAACATACATTCGAATTCGCATATGTTGGAGTATCATACAAGTGAATCCACGTGAATGGGAAGCGTAGAGGTGCATGCTTTGCAGAGGGAGTGACATCAGTTATCACGCCAACAAGCGCCACCGTGCGTGACACTGACATAGATTGACCAAGGCCATTGCCACTGCCACATACTTTGTGCAAACCTCACATGACTAGATATTTCCATAGCTGATCAATCATTATATTTAGATGTTAAAAACATTTTTTTTAAATTATTCTGTTACCATAATAGGGTATCATGAGTTGCAACAGCATAATATAATATGATTATACCATGTCACATAAAACAAGAAAAAACATAATATTATGTAACCATACACATAGTAACAGGTGGAATAATATATATCTCTATGGTATAGTATAAAAAATAACATATTTTTTAGGAACATGTCCAATGATATATCTTTTATGATGGTATGAAATACCAATTTATTGATATAAATACCATAAAGATGTAAGACTTAGGGGAGACTATGCAGTTAACACTGTTAACAAGGGTGATGCCATTTATTCAAAGTATTTAATGAATAGAAATTAATCAGTTCATATTATTATTGTTTAAGGTTTCTACCATGAAACAAAAATAATTTTAATAATAAAAACTTAAGGATAAATTACAGACAATAAACATTAGAATAAGGAATACCTAGATAATATGAATACTAACTCATTACCAACCCTTACCAACATACGCCTCGAAAACTGGAACCACAATCAAAATTATATACAAAAAGAAGAGAGGCCGCAAAGAATCGTGTCTATCGTGTTCTATCCCAAAAACCAAACGTTAGGACCATCGTGCAAGCTCAAATAATATTCAATTATGACTATAAAGAACTAATAAATACGAATGCAAAATCGTGTACATTAGTTTTGTGATAACATCACCAGGATTTCCCCCTACAATTTTGCATGTCCTTTGGAAGTACACCGGCCGTAGTGTATATTGATGAATAACCTTACCATAATACGATAATTTATCCGAATTATTCTCAAAATACACAAGCTATGTCAGTGAAACACATCTGCAATATTTCCGAAAATAGTTTTTATTCATATTACATAACTTCGAACCCAAAATGTGGACAAGAGGTTATAAAAATACGAAAGAAAATTTTGCCATGCAGGAATAATAAGCTGCATATTAAAATAAGGTTTAATAAATGAATATATTTTGTATTTACCTGCAGTTCTGCTACTCTCGTTGATGTAATCCTGAAAAGAGCCATTTTCAAACCCACCGAGCGCTTGCTACCACACACAACTACACCTTACTTGCGATCAATCGCATTCACAAGTGGAAGGTTGGCTGGCTTGGCTACGTGCTTGTTTGCTTGTTCATGAGCTGTCATGCGTTTAGTAACACTAGTGATGCTATTTTAGTACTTCTTTTATGAAAATATAATTTAAATAATGAAAAAAGAAAATATAATAAATATTATTGCTTAAATCTGAATAAACTGTGAAATGTGCAGGCTCCTGTTGCCGTAGCGCGCAGTTTGTACCCACGTAAGCAATAACGTTATACGGTAAACACTCAATGTACAAAGCTTTGTCCTAGATGGCCAGCAAGGTGCGGTGTAAGATCAAATGATCCGTCTAAATAACAAATAGTCGTCGCCGGATAATCAAGCGGAATCTGTCATATATAATTATATTCATTGTTATATATGTGCACTACGTAACAGAGCTGGTTTTGTAAAGACACATCCCAGGCAGAACAAGGGAGTATGCGCCCCCTGTCCTAGCTTTGAGTAGTCAATTTGCCTTGGAAACCAATAATTCTAAAATCTACGTGTGTATGGTATGATAAAATGTGATTTATAATCAGTTCAAAGATTGATTATACTGGTGAGGTTCAACTCAGGGGGTACTAGAAGAACGAGAGTACCCGCACATATTATTTAGTTATGCATATTACTAGCTATTGCCCGCAACTTCGTCTGCATCTATTTTTTATTTATTAACCAATAAGTGGTTACCCAAATATATATATATATATATAACTAGCTTGCTTGCTCGTGATTTCCTTAATGTGGCTTACTAATAGGCTGAAAACTGAGATTAAATATGTATATTTATGTGAAAATCAAAAAATTGCATTTATTTAGAAAATTTAAATAACATTAGATTGGCAAATTTTAAACACCTTCGTGTGGTAGAGTTGGCAGATTCTGGTAGATTTTGAGCCAGTATTCCGCAGATTCTTTATTTTCACTGTGGTCACACTCAAAGTTTTTAGTAGCGATGGGTTGTTGACGGTTTTTAGTAGCGATGGGTTGTTGACGGTTTTTTCGTTATCGTAACCTCACGTAACTAGACCGTTTGTCAATTAGTTGAATTATTAACTGAATTCATCAATCAGTTAACGCGACGATGGTCATATTTCAATCCCCATTTAAGCGACTTAGAGTCCAAAATCACATATTTCAACTTTCAACGTTTCGTTATTTGCAATATAAGTTGGATTATTTGAGAATGAAGTTGCGTTATCAACTTTCGTTTAAAAATAAGTAGGTAGTTAAATTCGTAAATGTAGTTGAAATTTAAGTATTGATTGATATACGGTCGACGGGTTGGATGTTGCCACGTCAACAGAAGATCAACCGTTGATGCAACTAGTTAGTTGTAGTCTTGCACCTTATACTTCGCGTCTGGGAGCGATCAGATTAGATTGAAGCTCTTTAGTGAACTAGGTCAGTCTTTTAGTTGGTTAGCTTCCAGCTCAAATTCCAGAAAAACAAATCGTTCTTACGACTTTGCACTTTAAATCAACGCCAATAAGCTTGCACAGGTTTGACCATCGTATCGCGAAGGACAGCATGGATAACTGGTATTACTGGTAATAGATTTCGTTGAAAAAGCTCACTTTTTTCAGAGAGAATTGTTTTATGAACAAATGTCGAGAACGACGACAGCGACGACGCGATATTTATTAGTCGTAAAATCAAAAATTGCATCAAGTAATTCGAAGACTTGTCTGTGTAACGAAGACTGTTTTGACCCAGAACTAACGGTGGGCTGTAGCGGCTTTCTTGGATAACGAAAAGGAACGGCCTACAGAATATCAGTACTGGTTATTAAAACGCGCTATTTTACCGACCAATAGCGGGATTTACGGCACTCAACTAGGGGTCTCGCGAGCCCAATAGTGTTTAGGGATGTAGGAATAACGAAAATGTATAACGTTGTGTGCGTTGTGTTCTAGTGCAATGCGATCGAGTTAGATGTTAGCGGATAGATGTTAACAGGTTATTTTAGAACGGTGAAACGAGTATTATTTGAAATACATATATTTTAAATGCAAATACAAAATGCAAAATACCTATTTTTATTTTGGATTTGAAATACTTTTTTCAAAATATATATTTTCTATTTTATTTGAAATACTTTAAATAAATATTTAGTTTTTGTAAAATACTAAATGGTTTTCTTATTTTTTTTATTCATATTTCATATTTTTCATTATTAAATTCGAAATTATGATGATGATAATGTGTTAACTCTAATACAATTTCCGGAGTCATCTGAAGAATTTGAAGAGTTGCAACTGGCTAATCATAAAAGCTGTGTCACACACACATTACATTGAATAGCTTCAAGAGATATGGATAATAAAACTTTATGATGCAGCCATAGAATAATGTCAAGCAGTTTGTAATCTGTGTTTAAGGTGTCCTAAAGCCTGTAAACTATATTTAGAATCTACTGGAAAATCGGATTCTTTCCACCCATCACCCAGTGATAATGCCAATATTACAATAGACTCATTGTAATTAATTTAAAAGTTAAGACAATACTTTAGATTCATTGAACAGATATCCAAGTGTAAAAAACTCTTCCTTAAATATAATAATTATGTAGTTGCTTACCAAGTTCTGTACCTGTTGAACGACTATTTTTGTTTTTGTGAAGTGATTATGAGGTCACATAGACGAACTCTTTGGACAAATAGCTACTTGTGTTAAAATCAATGAAATAAGATATTTTATTTGAAAAACCTATTTTGAAAATACGTATTTTGCATTTTGTATTTAAATACCTACTTTAATTGAAAACCATTTTGTATTTTTATTTGAAATAAAAAAACAACCAAGCATTTGCATTTTGTATTTAAATACTTTTGATAAACTATTTTGCACATCTCTGGAAACGAGCTATCCGCTGTTGTGACGTTAGCTAGTTTCAATAACCTTAACGTCGCGCAACGGCCAGTGATCACTGCTATCCAGAACGTAAAACGGTTCTATCGTCGCAGCACACAAGAGGGCCTTTATTTAAATTAAACCGTTCGTCATCGCAATGCCTACCGCTAGTTTTTAGTACAAATTAGAGATGGGGTAATAGGGTCATTAGTTGGTAATACCATAGACTTAGATATCTATGTCATATGAACACTACCCGAGAAAGAAAGAGACAGATGTCATTGTCAGTATGATACTTTGAGTATTAAACCAACGTATGATACAATTTTTTTTGAAGGATCGTTACCTTTAGTTACCTTTGCTTTAGTGTCAAATATATTTTATTAATTTATAAATTAATCGTGCAATTATTGGCGATAAGTCAAATTTAGGCATTCATAATGTGATGTTCTTTTGCCAATTGTACAAAGAGAATTAATCCAAATAAGTAAATATTTCACAGGTAAATGTGATTTTTTCATCGTACATTTTGAAACCATATTTTGTGTACGTACTAGTATTAATTCGCCGAGAAAACAAATTTTACTATAGCATATTAGACTTTCTTCCGATACGTGGTAATATTTTGTAGATAAAACAAGAAATAAATAATATTTATTGTAAATATTAAAATGTATGTTTACCCTAGGGTCGACTGTAGAAATGACTTCACGAATATCGATAGATTTATATCTGATTATTAAATAACTAGCTTCCGCCCGCTGCTTCGCCCACGTGGATTACGAACTCGTGCAATTTTTAGCGTGGAGCCTAATTCTTTTTCTGAAATAAAAGTACGTACGTTACTCCTTATAACATCAGCTGCCTGCCAGTGAAAGTCCCGTCGACATAGGTCTAGCTGTTTCGGAGATTAGCCAGAGCAAACAGACAATAAGACAAAAATTATAAAAATTGTTTTTTTTTTTGTTTGTTTATATTTTCATATGCGTTTACTAAAAAGCTGTTATTTTGACATTACAAACAGACACTTCAATTTTATTTATTTGTATAAATTGATTTCGCTTCACCGCCCGTGCTAATTAATTATTAAACTAGCTATGGTAATATCATACATTACTTTATCATTATCAGAGCACAAAACTGTGACTAGTGGATAGCACAAGGTTAAATCTTTGTACCATACTTATCTGTACGCTGCATAGATACATCATCTTAAAATTATTATTATATTTTGAAATACCCATTGTATTTTCACAAATAAAATGATTTCATCTGTTTATTAATTTATAATAAGAGGATTTAATTAGTACCGTATATAACTCTATGCATTAGGGCAAGATTAATCTATCGATACCACACTATATTGACAATGCAAATACACAACCCTATTTGCATCTGACATATCAGTCATTAACACATATGCATATTATTTTTCGGTATCTCCTGCAAGCTGTCATTGTTCATCTTTTACATTCTAAATCTATAGGTAATACTATTATTAAATATAACGCTTTACTGACATTATATTATTATAACTATTACTCGGTAATAGTCAAATAATAATTTACGGATTCATTATTCGTTACCCAATGATATATAATATTCATTTAACGTACTCAGTCGTATGATTACACTATTATCGATACCGACTAACATATTACGCGAAACGGTCATTAAAATTTCCTTCATACTTTTACAGGCTTAGAACTACGAACTAAACAACGTTGACAACGTTGTTTAGTTCATTGGCGTATTTAAAAGTTTAATCACCGTTATGTACATTGATTCTCGATTCTTATCAAATTCGTATTTACTAGAATTGTTATTTGACTATTACTGAGTACCACTATTACTGCAGATTTGAATAATCTATTATCGTATTAATACTTAATATTATGTTACCAGTAACTATTATAATTATATTAGTTAGTGACACCTCTAGTACAAATCAGAATAACAAACCGAAACCAGTCAGTCAGTTCAACTCGAGACCGAATCAGTTTGTGAGGTACTTTGTATTTTAAATATAGCTAGGTACTTATGTATAGATTGTTAATACTTTTTAAACTACTCGTATGCTTTATTTAAAATTAATTTCGATCAATTAAATTATGCATTTAGGTATTTGCATAAAAATGCGTTCTGCTATTTTGGCATGTTTGATAGTATTTTTATGCTACGAGATCCAACTCGTTCATAGCGGCAAACAATTTCGACTTGGCCGAAGCAAAGGTGGCAATTTAGGAGCTCCAGGAGGATATAATGGCGAACCCCTACCCCCGGCTCAATGGTTCAAGCAAAAGTTGGACCACTCCAGTCCCTCCGACTTACGAACTTGGAAACAGGTAACGAAAATATGGTTTATCTATTTTAAATGTTACTTACATAATTATATTTGTACATTTATTATGTGCAAACATAAAAAAATGTATCTTTGTTATCATTGAATTTGTATAAGTCGGTTAAATGGTGTAATTATTATTATTATTATTGTACGTCTCCGTGCATGGGACTACAGAGTCCCGGACGTTTGGAAGGCGTGCGTGGGGCCGAAGTCAACACGTAGATCCCTTTCAGACAGTTTTATGAAAATGTTGTGGTGACATACCCAGCGATTATCCCTGAATACACCCCGGGGCAATCCCTGGGTTTGCAGAATGTGTGGAGAAATGGGATGGGATGTTAGTGGATTAGATTATGAGAAACTATGGAAATCTATGGCACCTGCCGATACATTTACATTCACACTAAACATGACAGATGGAGACTCACTAACTGAGCCCCAAAAATAGTTGCAAGGTTCGCAACAAGAGGGCGACAGGGATGTGAGCAGCTGAAGGGTGAAGAGGCTTTGCTGGACTTTAAACTCGCACCACTTGGTCCCTGATGGTCCTATCACTGTCCCACTCGCCACTTAAGCTCCGCATCCACCCTATGAGCAGAGCTCTGCTCTAACAACTCTAACTTATTATTATATTATTACAAATTATCAGGCAGGCAGTTGAGAGAATTGGTTAAAAAGCCAAATTATATTGAGATATGGGATACAACATGTAGTGTAGGTACTAATTTTAAAGAATCAGGTATCACAGACTATTATGCTGTGACTGAAGAATTACCAATTTATAGCTTATGAGATTTCCTAAAATTTTATGTATGTTAAAAAAGAAACAGGACCTTGATTAGATTTGGATGTTCAGTATGATCGCAAATAAGCATTTATGGTGTGAATGATTGGGGTTTAGGAGGTGAGAAATAGAATACTTAATTCTACCTATACAAAGTCAGCATTGTTCACTAGTAATTAACTTTGTTTACAATTACTTATCAAGTTTGAACTCTATCGCAAACCTCTAAAATAATCTGTAGCATGACTTATTATTTTTATACATTCACTAAATTACTCATTCTAATATGTCAAATAAAAATAATACTGATACACTATCATTGTTGTATAATTAAAAAGTTTAATTATACTATACTAGCTGTTGCCCGCGGCTTCGCTCGCATGAGTATATGTATATTAAAATATTACCACGTGAGCAACTATCTCTTCCCGCAGCTCTCTAGTATCATACTTGAGAGTCATATAACACAAAAGATATTGCCCTAAACAGGCAAGCTTCTTCACCAATGATAGGAACGATGGTGTGGGGCGTCATAACACCATTTACATTCAGATGTTCAACAGCCATAGGTACAGGTATAGGTATAAACGGGCTGTTTTTCGAAAATACATGCTTAAGCGCATTTTTTTTTGAGTGATGCCCATGCACTCTGCTTGGAATACTATGTTATTAGCCTCTAGAGGTGTAGATATATTTACGTTTAGGTTCTCCGAGAAAATACCTGATCCGGTACCAATGCCTGTTTTGGACCCATCCGTGAAGATTTGAAGTTCTTTAGGGCTTAGTCCTTAACTTTGTTGTCCTTCGTGGAGTTGGATTTTGTATTTTTTGTCGAAGATGAACTCTTTTGGTATGCAGTCATTGATTGCCTGCATGTTGGGGAAGTCTCCATAGAGTTAATCTTGTATAGAAGTGTGAGTGTCGAGTGTTCTACAGTTTTTCCAGAGACCCAGAGACTTTAGTCTCACCGCTGACATGGATGCTTCCTGCTGTATAAATAGATGTAGCGGTGGGATATCTAGAATGGCTTCCAGAGCTGCAGTCGGGGTGGTCCTCATGCAGCCAGTAGTTGCCAGGCAAGCGAGTCTGGATTCGCTGCATGTTTTTTGCTATTATTTTTATTGCCGTATGTGAGCATAGGGTGGATCACCGTCTTGTATAGCCACAGGATCATTTTAGGGGAAAGTCCCCATCTTTTCCCTATCATTCTCCTGCACTGCCAGAAGGTGATACTGGCTTTGTTTATTTTGTTTTCTATGTGATAACTCCAGTTTCATTTGCTGTCCAGAGTGACGCCTAAGTACTTACTTCTGTGGACAGTTGGAGTTCAGTGTTGAACAGTTTTGGTAGTCGATAGTGTCCCAGTGTTCGTTTTTGGGTAAACATGACCAGTTCCGTTTTGGTGGGGTTGACTGACAGGTCGTATTCTTCACACCAGCGTTCTACAGTCACACAGTCACACAGTGCACAGTGTTTGTTGTGTGAGATCACAGATGGTGCCTGTCACCTTACCTGAGATGAGGATGGCGAGGTCGTCTGCGTATCCTATTGTATAGTCTAGGTTTGCGTTTAGTCTTGAAATCAGATCGTTGATGACCAGATTCCATAGTAACAATCAGTCATATCCTGAGTTAAGCTGTTTACCCGTTTGTCGATTTGGATCGTGTTTCCCGGGGTGATGGGGTTGATTGTGTGGGACAGTCTAGAGACTATAAGTTGTGTGTATTTGTTCTTGTCAGTTCTACGTGGGTTTCTGGTTGGCAGAGTCGGTGGTGTGAGCACCTGAAGGTCGTCGCATATCCATCGATGGTCAAAGCATGACGCTTCCTTGGAGACTCGCCATTTCTTGATTAACTCTGCAGCCTTTTCCGATGCTAGGGTGAGGTCTATGATTGTGCTACATCGTCTAGTTACGAAAGTTAGTTCGGACCCTGTGTTTAGTAGGGTTAGGTATTGGTGAAGAGATAATCAACTTAAGCCTTACTTCTATTGTTTTGTGTGTTCAAGCCCCATACAAACTGTGGGCAGCGGCTACCTTGAAGGAACTCATAATACTGTATATAATATAAAATAGATAAATATTGTCTGTTTTTAATTCTATGTTGATCCCACAATCAAACTGTTTGTATAGTTTTGTGGGACATTGTATATAGTTCATAAGCTTATATTGTATAATTTTTAATAATAATTAATAATAATAATAGGCAGCTGCGCCGCGCTTCGGCACGCGACGTTGCCACTTTATTACCTACCTAGAAGTCAATGAAATTTACAGTGTTCACATTTTCCTCTGATTTTTAAGCTATTTAATTTGTTTGAAAAAAATATTTTCGTATTTTTAACGTTATCAATTTTTTTAACCGTTTCGAATGAATATTGAACGAACTGAACATGTATAATGGTGTAATTTAATGCCCATCGGTCGTATCAACGCTGTATAATCAAACACTAAGTCGCGTAACGAAACCGTAGCGCTATTCAGGAATACAGGCCCTAGTGTAAGTTTCTTTCGACAAACTCGATTTAATCCATCGAACGCGTTCGCTCAATACAGTGCCAGAATACCCTCTGGCTTTCTATTAACATACATATATTCGTAACGAAATAACTACTTAGTAATCACATTTTGGCACTGTATTATTATATTGGGTTTTTTTCACTCTACCTTTTTGTAACATAAAAGCATTTTGGTACTATACTCATCATCTCCCTAGCCTTTTCCCAATTACATTGGGGTCAGCTTCCAATCTAACCGGTTGCGGCTAAAATATCAGTATTTGACAAGGAGCGACTGCCTTCTGACCTTCGCCACCCAATTACTGGGAGACACTGATACTCTATGATTAGATAGGTCGTCAGACTTTTTGAGCTACTGACACCTGTAACGACTGTCATAGGTCTTCGTATGACACCCGGAACCAACTGCTTAACGTGCTTTCCGAGGCACGGAAGGGTCTCGATATGTGATAAATGATCAGCCATCCAAGTACTGACCGCGTCAAGCGCTGCTTAACCTCGCAAATTGACCGATCTGCGTGGTAACTATGTAGCTACGAGCCCCTCATCTTAGTACTGTACTATATGTTTATATTGTTAACTGAATAAATAAATGGATAAGTGTTACTCGGTCTTGTCTTTATTGGATGGTCAGAGAGGAAATCCTAGCTAGCTGACATACCAAAAAATCGCGGTGTCCAGGCGCCGGCTGTATGCTAATGAAATAACTATTGTCATTTTATGTTACAGCGGTATTTTGTCAATGACAGCTTCTATGACTTTAAAAACCAAGGCCCTGTGTTTTTGATGATTGGTGGTGAAGGGCCAGCTGACCCTAAATGGATGGTCAAAGGGGCTTGGATTAATTACGCAAAAAAATTCAATGCACTCTGTATCAACCTAGAACATCGCTATTATGGAGAAAGTCATCCTACTGAGTAAGAATTTTTTAACTTCCATAACTTAACCATATAATATATGAATGTTAGTATTTAAATTATTAATTTTAAATACATAATACCTATTGGTAAATATATAATTAAATTTGTATTCAGGATCATGCATATATTTACCTAATTTAATATTCTTTTAATAATTGAATCCTTTATAGATATACATAGTTTGCAGTTTAACTAGAGACAGCTGAATTGTAATACACGTTTATAATCATTGCACTACATTTTCTAGGGATATCAGTGTGAAGAACTTACAATATTTGTCATCATACCAAGCTCTGGCCGACTTAGCAAATTTCATTAATGCCATGAATGAAAAATACAGACTTAAGCAAGATGTGCGTTGGATAGCTTTTGGAGGATCATATCCTGGCTCATTAGCAGCCTGGCTTAGACTGAAGTATCCACACCTTGTATATGCCGCTGTGTCCTCCAGTGGTCCATTGCTGGCAAAAGTTAATTTTATGGGTATGTTATGTGAGCTTGCTCTTAAAAACAAGTAATTTTTAGTTGTGTGTTAGTAGTTTTTGTTCTATTTAACTTAACATTGCAGTTCTATTTGTATAAGATATATTATCCAGATTAGTCAAGTTTTAAAAAGATCTTTGTTTGTTTATAACTTAATTACTTATATCCTTTATTATGATATAAAACAATTATTATGTTACTAAACATTAGTTCAATCAATTACAGAATACTTCGAGGTCGTTGTTAATGCATTGAGTGAAAAAACTGGTGGAGAAGACTGTGTGAACGAACTTAAAATGGCGCACAGGCAGATAGTTACAATGATGCAGACTCACCCAGAAATTGTAGAAACCGAATTCAGGTAACAGTCGTTAATATGAAGAGGTGCTTTAATAATATTTGCTTAGCGACTAAATCAAAAATTCCCAATATAAGTGCTATTTCTGTGCCGTGTACAATAAAACATTTGGATAACATAATTTCTTTGTATGTTAAAAGGTATTCAGCTTGGCAAAAAACTAATTATTAATTCAGTTTTCATCATCAAAACAGCTTAGTAAAATAAATTTCATCATTTTATAGGTGAACCAATACCTTACAACTACCTTTTTTTAAATTTATTTAGAAACCTATTTTATTACAGAGTTTGCAAACCTTTTGCGAATGCTACAGCCAATGATAAAAAGAATTTTTACAATTCAATTGCTGATGACTTTGCTGGTTTGGTGCAATATAACGAGGACAACAGATTTACTTCAGACAAGAACCTTACCATAAATACTGTAAGAAATATTTATTTTATATTTAGGGTATTGTATTTATTTAGTTTTAAATCATGCAGTCATGTTGGGCGCAGCTGTGGGAAGATGCAGGCTAATAGTAACAATACTGTATTGTATGGTTTTAAAGTACCTTTTACTATTGTACTGTTTGTTCGTTTAGTAGATATCGGCTCCTTGCTCTATACACCACACGCGCGTCCGTCTCGCCTCGCAGCAACCAATACTGTGCCTGGGGAAGGGGAAGTGCCCCGCTCCCCCGCCGTTCCATTGCGCGTGGTCTATGCGCAGGAGATGACAAACAATTCTTTATTTTACATATACACTACAACTATCATGAAATGTTTGTTTTTGTTTGTAGGTATGCAACATGTTAACTTCGCGCGGTGATGTCCCTGCATACAAAAAGCTCGCAGCTTTTAACTCTATACTCTTGGATAAAAGCAATCAGTCTTGTTTGGATTACAGCTACGACAACATGATAAAAGACTTGAGGAATATGACTTGGGGCTCAGAAGGAGGTTTGAAATATTTATTATTACCCAAAAATTTTTGGTAGTATTGTTAATACGAGGGCAGTCACTTGCTTCAGATTAAGTCTGTTTTTGAACGTCACTACACCGTATTACCGCTGGTAATACATAGCTGTTCTATTCGTACAATGAATTTGAACAAGAAATTAAGAACCTTATGTTTTAGATGCCATGTAAAATTTTTGCTCGTCATGTTTGAGAGGTTCACTATTGTATACACCTATTCACCGATGCCATTAATACGCCCATGTATTAGGGGGGAGCCTATTGCTATCTAAAAGTCACAGTTCCAGACTCACTGTCGCTACTGAGAATTTCAATATAGAAAAACCCAATAACACTGCCTGACTCGGGAATGCTCAGCAGTCGGTCCTAATCAATAGTCCTGCAAAATATAGTATGCTCTTGTTGATTAATCTTCAACACTAAACTCTTATTTATTCAATTTCAAATTTATATTATGTACCTATGTAAAATATTTACAGCTCGTCAATGGATGTACCAAACTTGCACAGAATTCGGATTCTATCAGACTTCTTCAGGGGAAGTTGAAGTGTTTGGTAATCAGTTCACACTTGATTTCTTTATTCAACAATGCCAAGATGTTTTTGGCAAAAAGTAAGTAACTTTAAGTAGTAGTATCCGTAGTAGGTATCTGCTTTTATTACTGTTAAGTGTAAAAATAACTTTTAATCTATTAGACGATTTCTGCTAAAATACAGAACTTTTGACCGCTTCGATTTTATTATAGTATAGACCTAGCGACCCGCCCCAGCTTCGCACGGGTAGCATACGCCTATATTTTTTTCCCGTCGTAGTGTCGTATCATCATCACGTTATGTTGAGCATTTACTCGGCGAACGCCAGTAAAGCTCCCAGTCGGCATGATTTTTTCCGACATCTTCAACTATAACCGTCATATTTCAGCCAATTTACACAAAACTTTAACAAATTATACACGGAAACTTTCCTCATGAACCACTCTGTCTATTTGTGAAAACCGCATGAAAATCCGTTCAGTAGTTTTTGAGTTTATCGCTAACAAACAGACAGACGAGCCGGGAGACTTTGTTTTATAACATGTAGTGATTGATAATTTATGTTATTAAAAGAAGAAAAATCTGAAACTCTCGAAGAAGGAAGAGAGTTCTATCAATATTCACTGAAGTTGCTGACGACGGTAACTCGAAAACTATTAGACTTTTAAACTTTCGCATCCGGCGCTCGCTTTGTGTATTTTACGCCTACGCTGTCCCGTAAAGATAGTAAATATAATATTATATATGTATTATGGGTAAAGTTCAGCTGGAATAATTGCCTGATTCAGTAATATCTAGGCGTGTCTCGAGAAGGTTCCTCATTTCAAGAATACCGAGATATCACGAAATCATCAACAATGTTTTCCAGGTACAATGAGGCATTTATAGATGCAGTTGCTGATTGGACGAATAGTAATTATGGGGCCCTCGACATAGAAGTCAGTCGCGTGGTCTTCGTTCACGGTTCTGTAGACCCTTGGCATGCACTAGGAATTACCAAGACCCGGGACAATGATGCGCCGGCTATTTATATTAAGGGTAAGTCGTATTCGATATTAAAACGATACTAGCTATTGCCCGCAGTGTCATCCGCGTTCTAGGGAACCACTTCCTGTACGCGAATAAAAGTATCGTATGTAATAATCAAGGACATGGGCTATATTTGTGCCAAGTTTTATACAAATCCGTCCACCCGTGTGTGAGTAACAACATTCAAATATCTTCACAAGCTTTCACATTTACATGAGCCAAACGTTTATCCAATATGATATCAGTTTATTTAAAGTCACTGCAAAATCTGGGCGTCTATCAATGAAATGTTTAGGGGAAACTGTCATAATCACCACGTCTAGCCGACGGATTGGTGTTCCTAGTACATTGATTTTATGTCACAGTATAGGTTCATGGTCTGAAATTATACCATAGTCGGAGAGGAAAATGTTTACCAAAATCCACCCAAGGATTCGTTGGGCATGTTAGATGTAACTTACAAGAAGTTCATATGTTTTGTGATTAACATAATTTATTGTCATTTAATATTACGCTATAGCTATAACTTAAAATATTATGTATTTCAGGTACTGCGCACTGTGCAAATATGTATCCACCAAGTGAGAATGATTCGAGTGAATTAATTGAAGCTCGTGTAGAGATCCAGCAGTATCTTGCTGGGTGGATTGGACAGCCCTAACATGCGTGTAATTTTGTTCCTAGATTGAACAGAATTGGCAATCTTGTTTCACAAAAAGATTTATGTTTAATAAAGAACCAGTTATTAATACACATGTTTACTGATATTCTTATAACTCTCGCTGTTACTTAATACTTAGTTACTTTTGTGTTGGCCTGTTAGATAGTAAGTCAGTAGTGGCTAATCCGTGGCTTTGGATAGGTTAAATGGTCTATCATAATATTTAACGAGAGATTAAGATAAAATTGTTGCATTTATTACATTGCATTGGTGATATATATTACCTAAGATTAGTTTAGAGTTATTGGTTCTGTCTATTAATTATAAATCAGACTTCGACCTAAATCTCATATATATTTAAAAAGCAATTTGCTTTTAGGTTTAGGCTAAGTAGTTGACAGGGTCAGATTTATTATATTTTTAGAAACTATTTTGGGAATTAATACATAGTGCCTATATCTCTTTGTTTTGTAATTTTAGGGCATTATGGTGCATAAAACGTACATCTATTACGATTGCATGCAATGCATACTTCCCAGAATCTAGACGAGTAATAGTGCAGTGATATAATGTCATTATATAATTATATTCCACGCTATATGATTAAATAATTGTATCATATTCTGAATTTGTCCAAATAGTATCTAACTTAGCCCATTATACTCTTGTTGGTCATCACGTGTATAGAATGGGCATGAACGATGTTTCTAGAATCTCACATTGCCAATAAAGATTGCGAAAGTAAACGTAGATATTAAATATGTGTACTTTCGGTCGTATATTTCAACTCTAGCTGTTACAGGAAGGGTTTTACTCTGAGATCATTCTCTTTATAGTGCATGTCTAGTATCAATATATCAAATAAAACAATCAAGGTTAAAATATAGTATAATTATTATTGATTATGTAACAAATATAATATCTCACTTAACAGGATAGTACAGTACGATTTTTTTTTTTGTTTAACAATATCATCACATTCTTGGGATGGAACATTTTACCGTTATAATGACTTCACAAATTATCAATGGATGCATTCTATATGAAAATGGAGATATGTATTTCCATTGCAATATAATCTTATCACTAAAACCAGTAACAACTTGTGTAAACACTTCTTACTATTGTATTTTGGCTTTATATTGTAGTTTCAGTCTAAAAGATTTTTCTTAAAATGTTATTTTTAAAATAGAATATTATCGATCACTCTTTGAGCAATTATTGTTAGATAATATTGATTCAGTTCCTAATCAGTGATATCTCAATAGTGCTACATATCATCTTATAAGTATTTAAAATGAAATAAAAGTTTTAAACTTAACTAATATTGTTTTATTGTTACGATGATGTCGATATTCTTCTTTCCTCCTCCTTTTCATACATGGGTTCTAATGGTCTGCCCCTCAACAACATCTCCATAGTACTGGAATTGAAATTATAACGACAATATTATCAACCATGATGATGTCATTCAGAATTTTTGATTATTGGGTTTAATAGAAGCTTTATATTTATAACATAGCATTCAAAACATTAATTCCAAATTGTAGACTCTTGCTGAGAATTCCTGTACAGAAAAACCCAATAACACTGGCCAATGAAATTCGAACTTAGGACCTCACTTAGCTCAGTAGTCGTCCTTACTACCACTAGACTTTATTGTACAATGAAATAAAAGTCATGTCTCTACTCTTACTCGTAGGAGCTGTTAGTAGAACGAGGACTAAAAACACTTATGTGCACTGCTGTCAATTACGGTGCTATAAAGCGGCACCTTGAAATCCGCAGATACTCAGCATGCATTAACATATTTTCGCGTTTGCACGTCATTGAATCTCTTGTTTGGCCGCGCCAGACCTAGATTACGGCTCATGAATAGTGTAACAGATAGAGATAAAATACTCACAATATTAAAACGAACACCACAACTTGTGTAGTTATTGTGAGGTAAAATATAGAATTGACGAACTCTGTGTCAAGCGTGGCTTTGTAGAGTTGGGAATAAATGATGGACGCGAACATAGCAACCGCATTCTCCATCACCGATAAGAAGGCGTAAGCCACACCTGCAAATAATAATAATAATATGAATCGACATTACGTATATAGACGTACGAATATTGTAAGTGTGCCTCTCTGAAGTATGATCAAGTGGCTGCGCAGTAGTTGCTTTTTAGGCAGAAGTCGCGGGGGGCGTGGAAGCCGAGCGCTAACGGAAACACCCGAATGAGCGCAGACATAACATTCGGTCTAGACTCGTGTCGCTTGTTTTGTAGAAGTTTGGCGCCAAAAGTGTTTCGTTAATTTTGTTTATCTTGTTATCGTTTTTGTTTGTGTAACCTATTGTTATTCGGTTCAATTTCGTTTTGCTTTTATTGGTTTCGCCCGATCGATACTGGTTCGTTCTAGAGTGTTTGGTGACGAAAGATGCCAAATCGCAATAAAGTTTGACGCCGTCAGCCGAGAAAAGTAAGTAATTCACAATCTTGTCAATTACTTGCAGTAGGAAAAAATACATCTCAAACAAAAAAAGACGTACAATATTGTAATAATTTGATTATTTTTGATTGAGAACTATTTTCACCCACATTTCACCGATGCTGTCATTAAGTCCTATTTTAATAGGGGGCGACACGAGGGAGAGAATATTACCATTAATCGGGCGCAGTTCCAAACTCCGTGCTCAATACTGAAAAATCCAATACCACCAGATCAATGATTGCATTGCAGTTATATAGCAGATTTACTAAACAGTGTGCGTAGACAGTAAATTAGCTAGTCGATTCGAAAGACATGTAGCGCCATCTAGCGTCGCAATTAACCTTCGTAAGTTATTGTTCTTACTCTCGGGAACAGCAGTACTTTTTTTCTGGATGAAAGGTGTCCATTTCTGTACGCTTGACAACGTATATGCAAAATTTTATGATGATCGGTTCAGTGGCGTGGGTGTGAAAAGGTAACAAACAAACTTACTTTCGCATTTATAATATTAGTTAGGAAGTTAGGAATAAGTATTATAAGTAGTCTTTTTATGTGCCTACTAACCTCTTTCGGCGGCGGGCAGCACTTTAGAAGTCATGGAGCGTATAAGAGGCGCCACACAAGGGCCCAGTGCTGCGGCCGTAGCTCCGACGTACATCAACTTGTCAGTTGAAGCGTGTGCGTAGATCAAGTGGCCGCATATGTGGGCTGTTGCACCCAGCATCACTATCACCTGAAAACCAAATTGAAGCCCAGTTAATAACTAAATACTGATGCTCAGCAGTTACTCGTACTACCGAACTCAATCTCGGATAATAATATGTATAAATAGTATTTAGATCCTATTGTCTTAAAACACTTTTTAATTTCTAATTGAAACACCGGAACGCAGCTGCACTTGGAGGAGAAGTTCCGTACAAATAATAATAATGATTTTGGGGGGCCCAGTTAGTGAGTTAGTAAGTCTCCGCCTGCCATTTTTACGTGTTTTATTACTTAAAAAAAAAAAAAAACGTTGCCCCACACTAGGAATAATTCCTGTATCGTGGGTGCGTTTAAAAACACATATATTCACATACACAAACATCCAGACCCGAAACAATTATCTGTAGATCATACGAATATTTGTTCCGTGCGGGGATCGAACCCGCGACACTTAGCGCAGAAGCTAATCGCTTAGCCACTGCGCCAACCGTGTCGTCAACATTGTTTCGGCAGGCGCCATAGTTTTCCATAGTTCCCCATTATCTAGTCCACTACCATCCCATCACAATAGCCCAAATAGTTTATTTTCATGTTCTACAATAGTCCTAAAAATCCAGGGATTGTCCTTGGGTGCATTTCTATAGTGCATACAGGGATAATCGCTGGGAATATCACCACAACTTTTTCATTAAAACTGTCCTAAAGGGCCTCTACGTGTTGGCTTCGGCCCTACGCACGCCTTCCTAAAGTCCGGGACTCTGTACTCCCGTGCAAGGAAAAGACATACAAATAATAATATTGTCTCAGAAATAAAGGTATTACAATTATATTCACTGGACCCCACACTAGGATCCCCTGTGTCGTGGGGGCCAGTATACTTCAAATATATGAGTAGATAAGTACAATAAAAAAAAACTAATGTTTATAACAATAGCATAAACTAGCCCGAATTAACATAGCATTACCCCTGTATTCTCCGAAGGGTTAGGCAGTTGAGGTGTACTATTGTACAGCCACATTTCGCCGATGCCGTTATTGAGTCCCATGTAATAGGGGCCTATTGCCATCTGCCGGGCAGAGTTCCAGACTTCGCGAACCCAGGACCTCACGCTAGCAACCACTAGAACAATGAGGTAGAACAATGAACAAGCCTAAATATCTTTCGAATAATTTCTTCAAGTAGATTAAATAATGGCACAAAACAGAACGACCTGGAAATCTAGGGGAGGCCTTTGCCCAGCAGTGCGATGTGATAGGCTAATAGTAACAGCAATTAAATAATAAGTTATACTTATTTAGATGGTTCGTTCAGATTTATAAAAGCGTTACACTTTATTACGTCCATGCTAAAAGGAAGCAAGCATGTTTACTTCCTCGGCATTATATTTTTTTCTGCAGTCATTTTAGATTTCTTTTAAGTGTGTATTGTGTATTGAGAAAAAATATTGTTAGAAATTCTGCATTTGAAAATCATCTAGTTATTAAGATTCGTTTCAATTAATTATGCACAATGGTTGAAATTTTACATGGAGGGTAAGAACTTACTGTAAAATACATTACTATATTATACACACATGCTAAGACAATAGTAAATCAAGTCGTAAAAATGAGCCTTGAGCGAAGCGACTGCAAGTGTTTATTTGAAATTGTAGTTGTGTGAAGAACATTTATAGATAAAATATTCACGATGTGAGCATGAATACACTATAATGAATTCACCATACAAGGTAAAAGAAAAATAAGTATATCTTTAAAGATGAATAAAAAGATAGACACCGCTCTTGTGGAAACATTGGCACTATTAGTGTATTACATCATTATACTAACTGTGTCTCTCCAATGGAATACTTTAGTCATTAGTGGGATACCCAACAGCATAGCAATCACGTACAGTGTGCTCAAGTATGTCCTGAAGTTGCTAAACGTGGTCGTGTCCCATTTGAATACTTTTATAGTGTATAAGTACATCACCGGCCGCTCGTCTGAAACAAATACGTATAGGTAAATTTATTTTATTAAATCAAACGGAGCATAACGAAACAATGACACATCAAAAAGATATGAATTGATTTATTTTTATATAAAGTACGTTTCAAGTCCCACACTAATAATAATTCATTCGTATCGTAGGTATATTTACAAACACTTTATCTGTAAATCATATAAATATTTGTTAGGTGCGGGAATCGAACACGCGACACGTAGCGCAGTCGATCGTTCAACCACTGCACCAGCCATGCCGTCATGTAATGTAAACGTATCTTTGATTCTTTCTATACCTTGACGAATTAGACATGGTCGTATTATGGGGCTATACAACATGAGGTATTCAAAAGCGATAATGAGAAGTGAGAATTAATGGGATAATATATGGTATGAGTGGAGATTTTTTTTTTTATATTTTGGTTCCTTTTTTAACCATAAGACATGGGGATATTATTTACAGAGGTCCTAGTGTAAGTTTCTTTTGACAAATTCGATTTAACGCATCGAACGTGTTCGGAGCTTTGATTGCTGGCGAGTACAAAACGGACCAATCGGAGCGCCGAACGCGTTCGATGCATTAAATCGAATTTGTCAAAACCAACTTACACTAGGGTTCTATTCGTTTCTTTTTATAGGTGCTCAATCGTCGACCGCGTTCTGGTTCTGCGTGCTGATTGGCTTCCTCCGACTTCACCAATCATGACGCCAAATGCGATCGATCCGCAGAGTCCATTATAACTAGACTATATACATTTTTAAATAAATTACAAAACTCAGAACTGACCTCTCTGAAACGTGTAAAACGCCATCGATATTAACAGAAACCATAAAAATAGCCTCCGATTGTTCGGCCTCTTCTGTGTAAGTGTCGTCACTGTATGTATTATATTTTTTACATCAAAGAAGTCTCTCACAGGATTCTTGATTCCTGCTTCTTTTAACGATTTCTGTTCAGGTCTCGTCTGCCATTTGAGGAATATCACCGTATACATTGTTGCTAAAGCCATTAGAAGCGTGTTGATAGCAAACATAGCCGTAAAGGATCGGTTGACCACTTTGTTCCACAACAAGTTACCTGTAAACAACAAATGTTTGTGAATTGTGTTAAACCATATATTTTTCTTTGAATCAATGTTTTGGAAACATGTGTGCAGTAGAACCGTACGGCCAATGTCACATTGTTTATCTTATAGCTATCGTGGAGTTCGGTTGCAAAAGGTACTTCTAATTTTAACAAAACAAAAACAGCTCTGTGTTTGAATAATTGATAAGAGATATATTTCAAATCTATCTTTGGGGATATAGAGGCGTGTACACAAAAAGTATATCTTTAGGTATCTTTTGTTTTTCCATACTGTATACAGCACACAACGAAGGGAGAGATTTTGAGAACCTATTATTTTAATTAGTGAGATAGTCTTATTAGATAGATTTAAAAAGATTGACGTAAATTACAACTATACGAAGGAAGATCCTATTTTTTTTTCATATCAGCCATTTCAACCGTCGAAATAACAAGTGTATTTTTAACGTTACGTTGGTATAGACCCGTTTCACATCACTGAAAGCTAAAACAAATGATGATAATAGTGTTCGTACTCACCTAATGCAACCCCAGAAGGCATTGTGCTTAAATAAACGACATCTAATATGCCAACCCTTAATGTTCTATTTTTCAATGATGAAACATCGGCTATGTAAGCGAAACAACCGGCGAATATCGCCAGGTCAGCACCGGTTAAGGCACTTGGAAATGCTGCTGTGTATATCACATACTCCACAGGCCACGCTGAAGTACAAAATAAAATATTATCAACATCTGAATACTAAGCAAGTAAGGTGTAACCAGAATCCGAGCGGCGCGAATATTAACAGTAGATTATTTGCAGGGGTTGAAATTGATCAATTTCCCACAAGATATTACAGATTGTAATTATCAGTAATACTTTAAGTGTATTGAGTTTTCCAATTCCAATAATACTGCAATGCACATAAACGTTCTATTCTATTCTTAATAATAATAATATCAATATTGTTTGGTCACGGCGGCCAATCTCACCAGAGATAAGCCAACTACGCAGGGCATATTATTGAGCTCAAGTGTGCTCTAACACAGGTGTGCACTTTCTATTCGTTCACTCTCATAGTCCGATGGGACGGCAATCCGACAAGACCGGAGAGAGATCAGGCGCAGGACAACGCCTTTACGTGCTTTCCGAGGCACGGTGTGTCACATACACATAGACCCGAAACAACTATCTGTAGATCATACAAATATTTGTTCCGTGCGGGAATCGAACCCGCGACACGTAGCGTAGCTGTCGATCTCTCAACCACTGCGCCAACCTAAATACTTAATAATAAGGCATTGGCATTCATGTATGAAACGATGCATGAATGTAAATGAAGCAAAAGAGTGGCGTTCGGTAGTTTCTGCCTACCCCAATGGGAAAAAGGTGCGACTTTATGTATGTAAGTATAAGGCATTTCATTGACACTTGAAGGACTGAGGATTTAAAAAATAATTTAATGAATAGCCAGCGAAGATAGCCAGAGGTAATTTTTAAAAAGTTTTATTCGATTTAAATTATTTTTTTTCCAGAAAGAGGCACATTCAGTCCACATTCTATGCAAACAACGACGCACTGAGTAGTGAAGATGATTAAAATATAAGTGTAGTATTAAGATGAGGAGGGCTTTATGTAGAGGTTGAGAACCGCTTCAAACGCATACAGTAATATTATCTGCTTGGTATATACTGCAGTTAATGTTATTTAGAGGCTTTCCAATTGATTGACGTAATTTATATTGAAACTCCGTAGTTATCCTCGTTCGCATAATGCCAATCAGCAAGATATCACATCTGTATCTATTTGCTCACGTAGTTCGAGGACTATAACTTCATGTGTCGAGATAAAATAATATAATAGGAAAACTATATCTGTGTATCTACAATACAATCTCGTTAGGTACATGGAATTATGATCTTATCAGAATGGTTTTCAGACGTATGTTTTATACGTTTACAAAGTCAACCTCTAGCGGCATCATTGCTACATTGTTTATCATTATCAGTCACTTCTTGATATAGGCATGTTCAATCACATGTCATCCAACTCGATCTCGGCAACGATCGTCACTCCACCTAGCAGATCCACCCTTCCCTTTTACAATTTCATTACGTTTCCTTAAGTCATCATTCGACGAAATTGTCTTCTTGTTCTGAGTTTAGACAATCATTGGTTATCATATATGACATCAGAAATGTTGCTACAATTTTGTATACCTACAGCAATATCAATTGGAGGTTGGGTAGACTTTATTTGCATCTTTAAACATATAAAAGATATGCAATATGCTGGAGTTATTACGCAAATTGAATAACGAGTAGGTAGCACAATATATACAATATAAACTAATCAACATTTTTAATGCTTAGACATCTTGTAATATGACTTTATGGTGTGTGTGCACATACATTCTATGTATTATGTTTGGATTGAAGTATATAAAACACTTTACATGTTTATTTTAGTATTTGATTACTTACCTACTAATATTTCAGAATCGTGCACAACAACCGCAATACCCTTGGGAAATATTTAACTTACTGATTGGGAATGGCTAGCTCAGACACAACTTTATATCAATATGAGATAATATTAGGTAATGTCATAGAGAGGACCAGGTACAAATTTTGGGGGCTGATCTTAATTACTTTGAAGCTAATTTAGACCTTATTCTAAAATGATACGGTAGGGAAATAAACCTCCACGAATCCACATGTCTCCGCCAAGCGCGCTCAAGATACGTGCCGGATACTATTCTCATCATATTAGAACAATATATAGATATCGTAATAGATAATTATTAAAATATAATAGTAAATATATCAACGTGATGCCTACCTTTCGCGGTATTTAAGGTGATCATAGCTGAGAAGAATAGCTTCCCGAGCAGGCCGGCCAGCAAAATAATTTTGCGGCCACGTTTGTCGCTATAGGAACCTAAGAAAAAAGCGAGTAGAAGCGGCACAACGTGACTTGCGACGCCGTTCCATTGATGGAATGTTGATACGGTTACCTGCAAATATTATAATAAAATTAAATTTACAAAAAATCACAATTCTTTAAACTGCCTCATTGGACTAGTGACTGCTGAGCGTCAGGTCCTAGGTTCGGTTCCCGGGTCGGGCAGTGTTATTGGGTTTTTTCTGTATGAAATTAAATTAATGAATTAGTTGTAATTTTTTTATCGTGTCCTCATATGTACTTGGAATTATTCCCGTATTGTGGACGCATTTATAAACACAAATATCACAAGTATACACACCCGGACCTGGACCCTGAATCAAATCCAGGGCACGTAGAACAGTAGTCAATCACTCAATCACACTGTTAACTGTGCTATCTACATAGTAGATTGTCTAATAAGTATGTATCACAGACACTAAAGCAACACCAAAAAATGGGCAGATGAATCATATTTCATGTTTAATTTAAATTATAAAGGATATTATAAAATTAGTATCTGAAATCTTCTTCCTAAATTATATTTAGGGACTAAAGTACCCAAAAAAGGAGTAAAAAACTCTGCTGTAATTATAAAATAAGTACATACCTGGACTTCTTTGTTAATATCATCATAGTTGCTAATGTTGTAGCATATATCAGCACTATAGCCATGATTTATAGTACAGGCTTGAAACACATAAAATGATTGTTCTATGACATTTGTAATCATGTATGCCATCATATATAGGAACATTGGCGGTTCTACTGTTATATGATTGTACCATGGTAGTTTCCTTTTTACCTTAAAACAAAATTTGTATATAGTTCTTATCTATACACTTGCAGACCCGGCAGACGTTATCCTGCCCGAACCTATTTTAGAACTCGATCGCAGCGCCACCTAACGGGTCCAATTGTGTATTCGATGAGGCCGATGTCTGTACATTATAGATATTGAAGAAAAACTAATATGGGTCTTCATTAGAGCGACAGAAGGGAAAACAACAGTTTTTAGAATTTCTGTCTGTGTGTCCATCTGTATGTTTGTACATGCATCATGCAAAAACTATTGCATGGAATTGAATGCAGTTTTTACTGATGTATCGCTAGAGGTCTAACTTAAAATAAATGCTCCATTTTACCACAGGAAAATATCACATTCTAAATTCCAAGGCAGAAGCTAGTACATATACATACAGCATAGAAATAACTTATTCTACCTCTTAGCCTATATTATGTTTGACAATTTCAAATAATCTCATGAAGTAAAATATCAGTTTTGGGATTCTTGAACTGTCTCTTCATATGAACTATGTTAGTATATTATTGAATATACATATATGATGCAACAGTACTTAAGTACAGTATTGAAGTTTCTATGGTAAAAATCCAGAACCTATTGGATGAAGTCATAAAT
Organism: Shargacucullia verbasci; assembly: GCA_947562105.1. Classification (NCBI taxonomy): domain Eukaryota; kingdom Metazoa; phylum Arthropoda; class Insecta; order Lepidoptera; family Noctuidae; genus Shargacucullia; species Shargacucullia verbasci. The sequence goes on from OX387279.1 coordinate 3,468,349, forward strand.
AACATTGTACTGGCATCAGACTCAAATATTGTCCTATGTGTAATGTATGTTTTAGGTACTTGTAGGCTCTTAGCTAACAATAAAGTTCATAATTTTTGTCAACTATGGTTTTATATTGTATCTGAATTTTTTTTTTCAGGCAATATTTAAACATTTTTGTTGTAAGCAGGGATCAAAACAGGTTGAGTTTATATGTACTATCTGACATTCATTACAAAATGTAAATAGGGATATGGTTCTTTGTTCAGGGAATTCCAGCATTAATTAAATGTAGTCTAGCTTTTCTTACACATAGAACCAAGGAGGCAAGCTTTAATATTTTTCATACAAGTTTATTCTTGGTTACTGAATAAATTAACTGAATGCTACCTGACTAATTAGAGGGGAGGACCAATAAATGCTTTTTACATTTTCATCATCATCAGCCAGAATATGTCCACTGCTGAACGAAGGCCTCCCTCAAGGGGGGGTTTGTGATAATCCCCACGCTTAGCAGGCGGTTTGGGGATTGCAGTGGCTCACCGATTAGTGAGAGGACGCTGCTGCCCGTCCTCCGGTGTCTGGCCGCAGTTTTAAGACGTACCCGGGTCATTACATTTTCATATAAGTCACTAAATAATTTGTTTATGAAATCTGTATGAAAATGAGTAAGTATCTAAAACTTACTTAAAAGTTACATGGAATATCCTGCTATATTGGAAATTTTTGAGGAGCATTTCCACATTTTGATCTTACTACTACTACTTAAAATCTTATACCTTGGTTAATAGGTTGGCATAAAATGAAATACAACATTACTATCTTATAAAGCAAAGATAATACAAATATAAACATAATATTACTATGTTGGTAGTTATCTAATTATAATACATTGTGTAATATTTGTATTTACATACTGTAACTTAGCTAACAATACTGCACAAGTAAAATTTGATAAGTTTTCAGAAGTATTAGAATCAGTATTTACCCTCTTCTGAAAACATCAAATTTTACTTACACAGTATTTGTAGCAAGCGATATATAAATACAAACCATACTGATAAATACCATATCATATCATAGTCATAAAAGTATCTTTAATATAAAATACATCATTGATAGCCTTGACACTAGAACAATTGGCCCAAGAGGTCAACAGATATCAAGATAAGTTTAGACATCATGTATTTGTGTAGCAATATGGGATTTTTGTGGATAATATTCATGAAATAATAAAAATAACGTACCATATTAAAAATCAATCAGAAATTTTACACTTTTTTTATGTATGAACGAAAGGGTTATGTTTACATTTAAAATTACTTAATTCACATAGAAGTAAAGTACGTCCTAAAGGCATCGCAATCGCGTATGAAAACTGAACAGGAAGTAAACGTAATTTGCGATAATTACTACTCACACAAACACAACACACGCGTAAAATTGTTGCGTCGATAGGATTGAACGACGAGCGTAACAAATTTCAATTAAATTTCATCGCTAGCCACTTTTTAGTTATATAACAACGATGTTCATGTACATACTATTCCACAGTTGTAAATGGTTGTAAAAAACGTCGCATTCTTGAAACACACTGTGTAAATACAATAATTTCTTGTGTACTTACCATACAAACATTATCCTCTTTATTTATTCCAGACATTGTTATTAATTAAAAGGAAAGATGATTCACCATGTGTAAGTTATTGGCAGTCTTTTATAATATTAGTTGGGTATTCTCTATCATTAAATATTTTATTAAACTAATACATTTTTCACGTGCTTGAACACTTGCCGGTTGCCGCCAAACAAACTTACAGATAGAATAAAATACTTGTCAAATTCTGAAATGCAAATGTAAGTTTGACGTCTGTATCGAAGTCGAATAGGAATACAGGGACATTTTTTAAATAATGTGTCTGATTCTGATACGATGGTTTTTAAGCTAATGTCACACATGACCAAAAAACATTAATAATAATTAAGGCTATTTTCTTTACCATATACAGGTGATAGTTTAAAATATAATTTACTTATAAGTCGATTCTACGAAAAAATATGTATGTATAATATATAAGTACTTATTACGCCAAGTGCGTGAAAAAAAATGTATTTCTTGTGTTCTTCATGGTACACAAGTTAATAATTTTACGCATTTGTTACAAAGATATACATAAAGTGCAGAAGGCGTACTTTTAAATTGAATTAAATTGTTAGTCTTGGTAGATATTCTTCTTAGCAAAACCGTTACAAATGATCAAATTACCTCTATTAGTTACGATGATATGATCCAGAAAAATTAACGTGATACGACGTTCGGGAGTGATAGTTATTATCAGAAAAAAAAATATACGGTAACTCTAACTTAAGGCTCTTAATTTCGTCTTTTAATTTATTGCTTCTGGCCATTGCTCGAATGCACCGGTCATACGCAATAAACTCGGTGGCTGGCTATTAATGTTGATGATCAATTCTTTTGTACGTATGGTGTATCTTCATTGAAAAGGGACTTGGAAAGCTGGCAAGGCTGTTAGCCTGGTGGGTCGAAGACCGACGGTTGAAGTCGGACATTCGTATATGTGTTAGAATCGTTGTAAACAGCCATTTTGCGAGTCAGGATTTGCTGTTGTCGCTTCACTCCGATAGATGGCGCTTTACTTTTTGCCATGTAGTCGGGTTTCGCTTAGTTAAAATTCTTTTGACATCCTGTAGTTTAAATTGCTTTTAGACATAGTTTTAATTTCTTGGTTCACACTTATGTCGTTAATATTATTTCGATGGGTAACCGTCAACCACACTACTTTATATCATGTATAAACATGTACCGTTGGGCTATGTGGTTCGTGGGCAATGAATACAGTTAAAGATTCAAATAGCCATTCCGAATGATGAGAATCTATCGCTCAATTGCCTTCAGATTAGGTTATATGTTACAACATTTCATAAATATCGATGATAAGTAGTACCTACGCTGAGGATATATTCACTTCCTATGAGTGATAGCGTGATGATACATCATTTATTTTAAAAGGTTGACCCGCTTATTGAGGACCTAGCGATACATCAAAATCAGTAAATTCTTAAATTTCATAATTATAGTTACTTATTTTTCACTGCTCGGCTCCTATGCACGAATTAGCGTGATTGAATATTTTTATTATAAATATTATCAGTTCCAAACCTAAGTTTCTATAGTGTCATCAAAAGAAGTTTATTGGTTATCGAGTAGGTACTATAGGGACCGGGAATAAAACTGCTGTTAGAATATATTATAATCACTATCACTACATAGTATAAAACAAAGTCGCTTTCTCTGTCCCTATGTCCCTTTGTATGCTTAAATCTTTGAAACTACGCAACGGATTTTGATGCGATTTTTTTTAATAGATAGAGTGATTCAAGAGGAAGGTTTATATGTATAATAACATCCATTAAATAGTGGAGAAGTATCAGCATTGCACCCGTGCGAAGCCGGGGCGGGTCGCTAGTATAATATTATACAGCAATTATTAAAATTTTGAAAAATACATATATTCAAAGTACCAACAGAAACTTTTTATCTATTCGTAGGTACCACGAAGAGCAGTTGATCTGCGAGGTTAAGCAGCACTTACTGTGCTCTGTCCTTGGAAGGGTGAAGGTTCTTCACACATCGAGACCTCCGTGCCTCGGAAGGCACGTCAAGCAGTTGGTCCCAGGTGTTATGCGAATACCTATGACAGTCTTTACGGGTATCAGAAGCTCTAAGCGTTTCACAACCGGTCTTACTCTAGGATCCTAAGGATTTGTATTTAAGGATTGATACCCAAGGACTGAAACATAGTAGACTGATACTTATTTTTACGGACCGACTGTCATTGCAACTTCGCCATCCTATTACTGATTAAGGTGGTGCAGAAGCGGTGGCAGTCGATATTCAGCCACATATGGTTACACTGGCAGCCTACCCAAATTATGTATAGGTGGGACAAATCTACATAGATGAAAATCCAAAGTACAGAAATAGTCCCTCGAGATATTCATTAGGTATTTATTGTAGTATGTATATTACTATAGTTTATTAGGTATAGTGTAGATAGATTGGTGTAGCTGGGATGGTAGGAATAGATTATTATAATAAAAACAGACTACCCTTTTCACACTTACCACACTTGCACAAGTTGCCCGGCTTGCCGTTACTATAGTCGCAAATAACTCAGTTACGCATCACAGCTTTACCCATGCGTTATCGCGGCAAAGTTGCTTCGTTGGCTGCGTATAACTAACCATGTCAACGATCTATGATAAAGATTTAACATACCAAGCGTCGTCTCCATTGAGAAGGCCACATGATGAACTTACAATTAAATAAAAGTCAGACTTGTACTTATTCGTTTTCAAACCATAGAGTTTATTTTGTTTTTACGTAGACCTACGGCGTAGACCTGCGTAGACCACGTAGCATAGTCTTCTAGTCTAGTCATCTATATCAGCCACTATCTGACACATAATACCAAAACCCTGAAGGCAATGAATCAGTTTATAATCAATTTACTTTTTTATCTAATTTCTTATTAAAATTCCTTCGTAAATATCTTAATAATAAACATGTGCTTTATACAATCTAGACGAAAGTGAATATTTTACAAACCCACAATGGTGCAAAGTGTATTGAACGCTTATTGTTTGGTGTCAAGAAAATGTTGTTTTTGCATCTCACTCAAAGTGGGTACAATAATGATAGCTCTAGCAGGTTTGGTGCCGAGTGTTTTGCTAATATTATTGTACGGCGCTGGTAAAAGGTTCCTAGTAGACCATGGAGTGGCCCTACTACTCTCTGATATCATCCTTCATTTATACGCAATAATGGGAATACTATTATGCGGTATACACGTTGTACTCCTTGTGGCGTCGATCACTTATAACGAGAAGTTAATATTATTATACTTGTGGTTCGCTTGCGTATACTTTGTCATTGACTTTTTTTGTGTCCTGGTTATAAGTATTTCTTCAGTCACTAATAATGCACCGATGTTTGGCACGGCTGTACTCATAATAGATATTATTTACTGGTTAATTTTATACTTTTTTGTATTTCCAGTTGTAAATGGTTTTAGGCGAAACATACATACTATAGTGATATACTTGGCATAAAATTAAACACGATTGTACTAAAGAAAACTGTGGTTTCAGTATTATAGGATAAGCTATGGATAGTTTGTAATAAGAATCTACAGAACTGAGTTAACAGGTAATTTACAGTTGTTTGATAATATTGAATCGTTCTTTGGCATACCAACTTGGGGCGATATTGCAGAGTAATTACCTATTTATATAGATATTTGATTAGGTAGCTACCTATACTGCAAAATATTATGTATTCCACTTTGCCTGCTTATGGCTGGCATTATCAATCTGACGTCATACATCAAAGAAACAGAATAGTACATACGTTTTCTCCGTACCGTTACCTCTCTTTAAATATCTAGTTTGGAGACATGACCATAAATTGTACTTAAATTAGACTAAAGAAACTATTCGTATGCAGTCCTAAGTCCTATCGATATGATGACATCCAAAAACGGACTCGATTAACAGGTCAAATGACATACTATGTGTGTCTTTGTGAAGGTGTTTAACACGATCTTGGTTACTTTTTATTTTTTAATAACGGTTCAAATGAAATTAAATACAAAATTAATGGCGATGCAATGATTTAATAATTATATTTACATTTAGCAGTTTACCGTATGTCTACTTTTTAAAATATTTTCAATTACGACTAGCAGAATAGATGATAATTTATAAATTAAATACAAAATTTTTTTGCCTGATTACCTTTGCAGTGACTAGAAATAAAACAATTATTTCTTTCCTTTTTTAAAAACGTTGCCCCTCCCTAAGAATAATTCCTGTAACCTGGGTGCTTTTACAAACACATATATTCACATACACAAACACCCAGACCCGAAACAACTATCTGCAGATCAAACAAATTTTAATATTTGTTCCGTGCGGAAATCAGACCCGCGACACGTAACGCAGCATCGATCTCTCAACCACTGCGCCAACCGTGCCGTCAAATTAATAAATGAAATAATCCTTTTCTTAATAAATGAGATCACACGACTTATGAAATTCAGTCACAGCTGAAGCAGAGATCAATCAATAAAAAATATTTTTCTGACAGCATACAACTTTTAGAACAGAAAATTGACATTACAGGATACCCTCTTATATTTTATTGCCCTTTTCATTATGTGGAATGGAATACCCATAGACTTAGAATTTCGCTTAGGAATACCACCAATATAGTACTAATAAATTAAAAACATAATATTTGCGTCAGATTATCCGTCAATATCCTTACATTGTTTTGCATTTTGATTAATTTATTTTGTTATTAAGATCAAACTTAGATTAAATTAGTTTGGACCAAATAAACGTATTTTCTTTCTTTCAAAACTGCCTCAGTGGTCTAGTGGTCCAGCAAGCGCGTCTGCCGAGCGTGAGGTAGGTACTGATTTCGATCCCTGGGTCGGGCAAAGTGTTTTTTTCTCGGAGTTGAGCATATATACCTAGATTGCTATCTACCAGGCATAATTCCAAACTGTATTTTAACACCTACAACCACATTTCGCCGATGCCGTTAAATAGACACGGCCTATTGCATAGGACTTAATAACGGCATCGCGGAAATGTGGTTGTGGGTGTAAGAATACAGGCGTGATGCTGTTATTTAGATTTTATTTTAAAAGACCACCTGAAGGGACGAATTTATCGATGCAATGACACAATATTATTATTTGCGTCGATATTATAAGTTAAATTATTAATAATCGTAATATTTTTATTACAAAGCGTGTCATCGTCATTTTGGTCCATAGGTATAATATAATATTTACAATGTCAATCAGTTTAGATTCGTTTTATGCCCAATAGACACTCACATAGAGGTGTACATAAGTATTCGCGATAGAACTGAATTTATATCGTTCACAGAAGAAGAAGGAAATAGAAGATGATCCAGAGTTTCACGATTGGCTGTACAACAAATGCTCGGCAGTAGCAGCATCACCCTTCCGAAACGCGTCGAATCTTTTGCAGCACAATGTTTCTGTAAGAGAACTAAAAACTGGTCCTGGAGCATCTCGATGTGTGGTGATGTGCTGTCTGTTGAATCTGCGCCAAGAAATACCAAACATTATTATTACCTATATTAAATATGATTGACTTCATTTTGCAAAATGACTATCTCATTAATTCAGTCGTCGCAAGCGGTGCGCGAGGTCCTGTATTCGATTGCCAGGTCGGGCGATGTGTTATTGGGATTTTATGTAAGGAACTTTTCAGTAGCTGTCCGATAATATTGTATATTCGTGAATGAATACATGACGAGTTTACTTCAGACAAAAATATACATTATCGTACATGATATTATTAAGATAAGTTGAACACAAATACCTGTACGAAATAACAACGTGGATTTAAGCCAGTCATATTCGGATCTGTCGAGCCTACACTGCGATAATCTCTTCAGGAGATAAGTTAACTTCTTGAGTTCTTCTCTAATATGGGGCCGTTTTGAAGTTATCGTCAAGACGTCCACATCTGCAAATAAGAATAAAAATTATATTATTTTCGATTTGGTTATAGGTCAATTATGTCTTAATAGGATGCACCTTACCCTCGTCGAAGTAAAATGAGTATTCTGCCGCAGTAAGGATAAACAGCTCCTTCCAGTTAGTACGCAATAGATTAATTTGCTCGTTGGGTTTCATATGAACGAACGATCCAACGCCTTGTAGCCATTTTATTGATATTACTAAGATTTTCGCAGCCGAACCGCACAACTCTTCGTCCAATTTCCAACTATCGTGAAAATATTTTTTAAATTTTGTTGCAATTTCTGTAATTTCATCCAAATTTCTCTGGGTATTATCTACAACAGGTATCGATTTCTGGCGATCATTAAGATAATCGACGAATGTGTAGGGTTTATAATCTAAAGTTTGGATACGTTTATCTGCTATCTTTGATACAATGTGTGCTGGTGGTTCAAAGTTGGGAGAGGGTGGTGGCACTTTTCTCGCATCTATGAACAAATACAATGATTGCATAATGCTTAGTTATATATCCCGCATAGCTGGCAAGTTGAAGTTGATGGTTAAACATTGTCGTGATTAATAAAAAGAGTTATCAAAAGCTAAAGCATGCCAGTCTTATGGAACACAACAAAATTTATAAAGTCGCTATGACATAAAGTATTAAATAGTGCGAAGCAGAAGAATCGTCGCTGAGCTCGCTTGACTAAGAATAAACACATACCATCTTTGTCGTCGGCAGTTATGTGGCAGTCAGCTTTGTAGGCTTCTTCAGAGCTAGACACTTCATCTTCTTTTATTTTATCCGAGACTTGCGATTCAGATTTTTCTAGTCAACAATGATATTCATAATAAGATTTTAAATAATTCATTAATGTTGTCAATTCTATGAAAGTATTTTACTCACTCTCCAATAATGATGCGGAGTCGGAAGTTATAACGGGCGGATATAAAATATTTGTTGGAATGTAAGCGGGATGTGGAACAGGGTAGTGAAGCGACGCCGAAAACAGCGGTATCTTAAATGGATTGAGCGGACTGAGCGCGCCGACATGAGTGCTTAGAAGAGGGTTCAACTGTGGAACATCGGGTGACATAGTTTCCGGATGTCTCGAAGTAGGGAAATCTTGAAACGACGATCTATCCAGATACGAGTTATGTACATTTGGTTCAGGGAGAGCGGACACCAAACCATTATATGTGTGTAGAGGTGGGAAAGTGGACAGGGCCAGGGAGGTCGGAGTGGGAATAAAAGGTTGCTGTCGCGTGAAGTTGTATCCGAGTTTCTGTAGCGCTATATGGTGCTGGGCGACGACGGACGGTCGGGGGGCACGTTCGTGTTGAACTGCTGAAAAACCCACAACATATTTGAAGTAATAAAGAATATATATTTGTGTATAATAAAGAATATGTTAATAATGTATTCAACGTATAAAATATATCTACGAATGTAACTAAAAGGAATCGGAGCTTTCTATACCATCACCAAACAACTTGAAATCCTAAACTTATAAAATGTTAGCAAGAATAATCAGAACTCTAATGGCTAAAATAACAAGTGTTAGACAAACAACTCCACTGCTATTAGGGGTGGGTCCGTCGGGTGTGAGGTCGCAAACGATCAGTTGCGGCGCGCAATCAATTTCATATGTAAATAAATATCGGTGTGAACGATGGGTGTCGGTGACAGCTTGTCTCGCCGATATATTGTTTATTGTTCGCCACAATTTTGTTTACAGACATCTCTAGTGTCTTGTAAATATAAGAATGCATATAAGTATATGTAGATGCATGAAGCGACGTTAAGAATTTGTATATATAGATACTGAGTTTTCCTAAAAATGTAATGTAAAGCTCGGTTAATTTTCCACATTCAACCTACTTTAACTTAACACAACAAAATAGAAAACAATACTACCAAGGAAAACAACTACTTAATGGAACCTACATAGACTGAAATATTTTACTATAATATTTTATACATTTTCTAGTTGAACGGTGGCGCCGCGATGTTTTTGGTTCGCATGAAGTTGTTGATATTTGACTTCGTGTGAACGGAAACCTGCTGGGGACTGACACGAAAGGGAAGCTGAACGCTCGACTATACGGGCTCTTGCGTTTTTTCTCACTCACCACTTACTGACACTTGTCTACCGCAAATACTTGAAATGTTTCCTAATGGAAAAGACATGCTGCAAAGGAGCCACCCTGTATAAATACTTTATTGAGACAAGTGCTTCTCTGGGTTCACTATTGATTACCGTTAAATATCTTTCCATTTTTGCTTACTACCGAGAACAATATTTGAAGACAGATTCTATGAAATATCTTGGTTTATGTAGCTCTGAGAATGCACAAATCGAAATTCTTTTCTTCCTCATATCGATCATTTATATTATAATATATTTTTTTTAATTCTTGCATTTACTAAAAACATATTTTTGATTTTAAAAATAGTAAGTATACGTAGATCAATTTCTACATAAATATATTTTCAAATATTTTCAACGTATAAATTTATTCCGTATGGTATAACTCACCATCCTTCTTCATATTGACACGAAGGCATTTGGAAAAGCGGCACGCTTGGCATTGGTTCCGGCGCGTCACATCCACTACACAACGGCCATTCTCCTTGCACACGTAGTCTAAATTACTGAGTACAGAAATGAAAATAACACGTTAGACTGTTAGAAAAACATGAGTACATATTACCTAGAATACACAGAGGACGAGAACAAACAAGCTCTGATTCACATGAGACAATGTCATTCGCAGCTTGTCTTTATCATTTACACTTGTTAGCCCTCGGCTGAACGGTCGAAACTTTCGCAAAAGAGACTGGGCTTTCTATCGGAAGTGTTCTATGAATCAATAGAGATACGTTTTAGTCATTGTGTAGGGATACCTCAACCCTTGTATGAAGGGGAGCCGGTAGTTTTGAGAAAAAATATACTTTTTAGATATATTTTATGCTACATTTCTTGTTTGAAAAACGTTATAATAGTTGCTTTTTTCTGAGTTTAAATATAGTATTATAAATGTATTTTTCTGTTAGACATTGTATATAATTTAACCCACAACTCTTAGTGTGATAGAGAGGATCACCAACTATGTACACCTATCCAATCCTATTAAAATACAACATGATCATTTACATAAAGGCAATATTTTGGTAATCAGCTCGCACTCACCAACACTATGTTTCAAAATTTCAAATACATTAAAGTACTTAAATGTAGATATTACAGATACAAAAAGTACTTTCCAACCTTGTACACACCAATTCGTAAAAAGGACGTTGCATACACAATCCATATTGCATACATTTTTAGTCCTAACTGGCCGTTACCCGCGACTTTGACTGTGTGTATTTTGTATTTATTATCAAATTTTAAGTTAGATCTCTAGCAATACATTGGTGAAAACTGCATTCAATGCAGTGGTTTCATGCAGTGGTTTTTGCGTGATTCGTGTATAAACATACAGACAGACAGACAAAAATTCTAAAAACTGTTGTTTTGGCTTTTGTTGCTCTAATAAAGACTATATTAGTTTTTTCCGATATCTATAATGTACAGACATCGGCCTGTTATAATTTTATTATATGTATATGTAGATATAGTATATAGGTAGTATATGAATATCGAAAAAACAAAATTTTATAAAATTAATTAAAATTTAATATAACATTTTGAAAATGTTTTACTGAGAAATAATGTTTCAAAGTCTATTTTGTAATGAAAATCATTTATTGAGGGATTTTTATTAAATAAAAATGAAAGTACTGCTCATTGGTCTCGTGTTCGCAAGCTCGTTTGCTAAGCGTTAAATCCTAGGTTCGATTCTCGGGTCGGGCAAAAGTGGGTTTTGCTGTAGGTATGCAAATTCTGAGTGGCTACACGGAGTCTGGAACTGTGCCTGGTAGATGGCAGTAGGCTCACCCCCTATTACATGGGCATCAGCGAAATGTGGATATAAAATAGTACACCTCTAATTAACCCTTCGGGGAATATAGGCGTGTATTTTGTTTCTGAAAATGTATTTATAGATTAAACAATTATATCGTAATCGTTTGCCACAACAATAATACTGGGTGTTATTCCCGGGAAGTGCCTACCATAGCTTAGGAACCATATAATTATACACATAATATGAAAGCACGGACTGTTCTTTTCCAAATAATGTACGTACAATACCTAATTGTGAGCGATTGCTTGTCGTCCTAATGATAATATTTAATGATCTATCGATCACGATGTCTGTGTTATACTGTCTAGCTTTGACATGTCGGGATTGTAGTCGCCCTCGAATCATCTATAAATCAGTTACTTATAACTCGGTCAGGTGTTCATACGGCGAGTTATTGGGGTCAATTGTGAATGATCCGTTAATCTTCATTTGTTCTTGGTGTACCTTCTATTTGTGCCCGACTCGATTAGACTAAATATCTAATGTTTACTAAGACTCTTTGCGATCTACCAATTACATAATCAGTAATTCAGTACTTCTTCACATATATACATATATTCACATCACATATTCAAGTTATATTTTTCTTTGCCTTGCCACGATCGACTAATAGACGCGATCGACTGGTTGACCACCCCTGTTCTATACTAACTGATACCAATACACAGACCAATAGCTATTCCGATGAATACATACTTGAGAATTGAGCTCAGTTATGATTTCCAAGATGAAAATCTGAACGGGTTACCGAATTACCTCGAAAATATACGAAAAGACAGATTTTTTAATTCAAATTAAACAACTGAGAATAGTACTACAGCTTTGATGACATAATTACAAATGCTAAGACGGATAAGTTTTAACAGAATATAGAATTGTATTCTTTTTTTTTGCCGTTCTTTCACATTTGGTCCAAAACAGATGATGTCCTTTAGCCGCTTCTATTTTATGTTATAAAATCATCTTGATAGGATAAAATCTCATTAGTGTGTATAATATTCTATATCTTCTTTGGCGGTTCCTTAGCACAAAATGATGGCAGATCATATAAACGACACCAAGTGTGGGTTGAAACATAATTTCAACACAACAATAGAATCATTAAACAGGAATAAATAGTTGGATACCGTATTGAAATCATAAGTCTAAAACTATAGTTCGTTAAACATAAATGCGTTGTCTATGGTAATGCAGTCCTATCCTTTTTTTTTGTTTTACATGGTGAGAATTCTCATGGAGAATCCTACCGAGAGGAGGAGGAGTGTTACCAGCTAAACTCTACTTAGCACTATTTACCTTGCTTATAAAGCTCCTATAATGGTTAATGGGTTATACCAAAATAGATTGATTAGACTGTAGGATAGGAATATATCTGCACAAATCACAGATTTTCTAGAGATCGGGCAAATAGTTTATAATAGGTAGGCGGTAAATACCGAATTTATGTGATGTTAAGTGAATTACTTCGACAAAATTGTTATAGGTATTATGTTTCACAGAAATCAATGCTAAAAGATTTTTAAACTTATTTTGCCAAAGCAACTGTAGTGATTGGTAACCGAAAGTGATGATGAACTAAACGCTACAACAACGGAATGGAAGTCTGTCTTTTCTCGCAACTTTAATTTAGTGTGCGCTAAGCAAAATTTAGTTCGGGTAAATTACACACTTCGGATAAATATCAGAAAACCTGATTTGGCATGGGACTTGATAAAATTCTAAAGAAGATAATCAGTATTGGTATCTGGTTGTCAACGACCATACAAATATATGTTCAGCCATTTATTTGACGGTATACATAGTTTAGAAAATTGATAACATATACTAAGGTACATACATATACAGGTACTAAGCACAACGTACAGAACCATTTGATTTAACAAGTTCTCGTTGTTCCCATTTCGTCCAAAATTCATTATATTTGGAACAGTATAAAGATTTTTACCACAACTGTGCAACAGACTGCCAAAACCAAAGCAAAATATTGACTCTAACCTACTTAGAAAAAGACAAAAGTCGAGTCAAAGTAAATAGTTACCGTCTAATACTTCTTTTGAAGAAGCCTCTGCAGCCATCACACGAGGGTACTCCGTAATGTTTTCCCGACGCTTTGTCCCCGCATACGCGGCATAAGCTCTCCGGCTTCGCCTCCATGTTTCTGCGTACAATCAATACAGTAAAGGTTACAATAATCATTTATTATTATTAGATAAAGGGTGGCCAATTAGATTATTAGAGTTTTGTTTCAGCGGCTTATTTGGCAGTTGTTTGGTAAAATTATTTAGTGTAGTCGCGCCAAATTTGTTAAGGAGTTTTTTTGCCTTCAGCAACGTGGTTTAACAATCAAAACTTTCTAAGCAAACAACTATTCTGTTGCGGAACGGAAATGCTAAGAAAATTGCGACCAATTTTTGGTAACCTTTGCGACTTACAATAACTTCTCGGGTTTACAGAAATGGTCAGTAATTTTCTTTAACGTTAAGAGAGATTAAAGTTTTTGTCACATCTGAATTACAACTAGAATTACATCGACAGCTCCTCTGAAAATAATCACGACGTTATATGAAATTGACATGTTGTGTTATGTTACCAATTTTTTGCTACGTTGAGTGCGTGTACAAGTCTCGGGGACCAGTTGAAAATCAGTGGTGTACGCACAGCAAATATTGAGTTTGATCCATTGCGGCACATACCGATCCTATTGGTTATAATACATGTTTCTTTTTTCAAATGTTTGGTTGTGATCTTATTAATGGTCTTATTCATTACAGCCCATCATCTGGACCTATTTATTTATTTATTATACCACTGAAGACCGTCTGTTTATCTATGAATTAAAATAATTAAAGTAAATTTTAGCTTAAACGGAAATGTGCGATTTCCACGAAGGAGCTCCATGCCTTATTGCATGTGACAAAGCCAATAAACAATGACTTTCTAAAATTCAATAGGAAAGGATATGATGTATAAATTGCATGAACTTCTAACTAAAATTATGCAGAATATATTTCATTTTATAATACAATAACGTAATCAAATCGTGCGCAACTCAAACGTGCACCCTTAAGGATATTATAAAGTTTGAAAGAGTATTGCTTCGTCATTGACGGCGGGCATTAATAATCGATTGATTATTCAAATGGGAAAGCCGCGGTGCGACATCGTTCGATAGAATATGAAAAATAACTGTACGGTTGTCAGACCAGATAAATGGGATTTTGATAGAAGTTTTATCACATTACCATATCATCATACGTTAGCTCGCGTGACACTTGGCGTTTATTATTTTGATGTAATGTGCTTATCATTAGGGGATTTCCAATATTTTCTGACGTTTATATCTACCTATTTCTAATGTTCGTTGAAACAAGATATTTTAATAGGTTCATCTGTGAATAGATCCAGTCTTCTTTTAACATTAAAGCACACCCTTTATCTGAATCGAATACGTAAACATAAGATTTATTGTGAATACTGAAATTATTTTTGGAAATACAAAATTAATTTACGTGACAGATAGAATAATTATACCTACATACTTACTTTTTGTGTAAAAAATAAGAAAAATACCATATTTTAAGCAAATGAAGAAATTGTATTCTATTCTAATACAAAGAATCGATGTCTACAAGTCGGTATACTATTGAATGTTATATAATGGTTTTATAACGTCCCCTGAACGGTTTGTTCCGGAACAAATGTGCCAGTTCCCACGGGGTTGTCGTACTAATTGGGAAACTCACTCATGGAATCCTGTAGAATTCTACTTAAATCTCCTTCAAAATGGTAAAGTTGTTCACAGGTAAGTCAGCATCAAAATGTCGTGCGACATATAAATAAATAAATACAATAAAAATATATTTTAATCAAATAAATATTCAACGGATTGACCACTCAATGGCTCAAATATTGTTATTTACTGGCAGAAGACGGCAATACCGATTTGTATTCATACTGCAATTTACTTCTATTTAAAGACTTCAAGAGTGTTATTAAAGAACCTGCTTTAATTCCTTTTGCGTATAAATCACATATCATTCCTTGAAAAGCGTACATAATGTTAGATGGGGCGAGGTAGATAATTGTAGGCATACTTCCTTTCCGTCGAGTTAGTGACTGTCCGGTAATTCAATCGCTAAGTCGATACGATGGTTATAGTTATCGGCAAAACACTGACATGTTTTCTTAATTGTGGCGTGACCCGTACAGGTCACAATTACACCGTATGTGCGGCGAAAATGATGGGGGACTCGGTTCTATAATTATCTATGAATGATAAACGCTGCATGTTTTGATTGTGGACCTCCCCTCTCTAATTACTACAGTACAAGTGGTTAGCTTTTGGCATTCGACTTTTTAAGTGCAACAGAGTAGAACATATTATTTATATACATATTATTTTCTTCACAATTAAGAGAAAGGGAACTTACTGGTTAGAAATTATTAAACTAATTTATACTTATTATAATCATCGGAATATATATTGTATGCCCGGATTAATATGTTGTGTTTATACGTATGTTGACTAGCATCAATATCAACGGTCTAATACTATATATAAATATGGATGGAACGCTCTTAATATTTTTCTACAAACATTATTTATTTGTATATTATGCGAGTACCTACCTAATTGTATTAAGAATATTCCGTCAATCTGCTATAGCCCAAGTCATCATCAATAAAATAATAAACAGCCTTTAAATGAAGGGTTCAAGCAAACCGCAGAGCCAAACATATTGCCGGAATTATTCAATGGTGTAATTATCAGTACCCCATGTTCAGCGCAGTCGCGTGTCGGTGTCGCGCACCTTTTGACATTTACACAGTATATGACCTGCACCCCATTGTTTGAACTTCAATATAGGAATTCTAAGCCTATTATGCAGAATTTAAGAGAAAAGATTATATCATTTTACCAGTTTAATACATTATTAGATCTCGCCAATTTATGCGGTCATCTCGGTCATGATTTTACTTTGTATTTAATTTTTCTTTACCAATTAGTTGACGTCATACAAATGTTTCTTGACGAAGAATGGGAATTGCATATAATCAATGCTGTAGGTACCCTGCGATTTTATGAAATCCGTTTAAGTTTAATGTTCTTTAATTTGGCGCTGATTTATAGTAACGAAGGACAAATAAGGAAATATAAAAAAACCAAATCATTTATCCTTCCAGCAGGCATTCAGCACTGTAGGTATAATAATGCTTTCATATTTATCTTACCTTAATGAGAAATCAGTATGAGCTGATACTCTACTTGAAGAATTGGTTCAAAAGATGTTGGTGTTTTGGTATTTTTATAATAATCTAGCGACCCGTCCCAGCTTTACACGGGTAGCAGAGCATATACACCTATTTTTTTTTAAATAAAAAGTGGTCTAATTTAATAAGGATATATGTATAACACTACTAGTTTACGCGGCGCATGCCAGTAAAGCTCCCGTCCCGTCGGCATGATTTTTCCGACATCTTCAACAACATCGTCGTATTTCAGCCAATTTATACAAAACCTTAATGAATTATACACATAGACCTTCTTCATGAATCACTCTGTCCATTGATGAAAACCGTATGAAAATCCGTTCAGTACTTTTTGAGTTTATCGCGTTCAGACAGACAGCTGCGACGGGGGGACTTTGTTTTATAATATGTAGTGATGGAGTGCTGTGTAAAGACCGAGTCACAAAATTTAATGAATTTGTTTGGAATTGTATCTGTTTGTAAATTATAGTATCAAATATTAAGCAGAGTAAGAAAAGAGTTAAACTTAGAGGATCAGTGTCTCCGAGTAATTAGATATGGCAGAGGTCAAATGGCAATCGATCCGTGTAAAATACTGATATTTATATGTACAGCTGCAACCGATTAGACTAAAACTCGACCCAGGAAACAGGTTAGGCAGTTTAAAAAAAACTTTTCCGCACAATAGGATTCTTCCTGGACCATGGGTACAGTTTACAACCATACCCGAAACCACTATCTGCAGATCATACAAATATTTGTCATGTGCGGGAATCGAAACCGCGACACGAAGTGCAAAATCTAATGGCTTAGCCACTGCCCCAACCGTGTCTACAGAGCGAGAGCGTTGAGACATGACGAGTAAGAACGTTAAACTTGGATGTGGGTAAGACCTGGTAGCGACACTGATACTGAGCCCTACTTGAGGAAAGTGGTATGGTAAGAATTAGACCTCGCTTCGCCAGGCATTCGCCTGTTAGAAAGAAGCTCCACCTCGTTAGCCTATAAAAGTTTTGCGGTTCAAGAAGAAACGTAAGAAGAGAGTTCTGATATTTGTAGATTCTAAGGTTTAATTAGACTTCAGCTAATGTTACAGATCGGTTCAAGTAATAAAATTCAGTTTTTCTATGGATCCAATCAAATCGATGATACATACCTAAATCGAGTAGTAACACGAGAGAGTATCTTTTTGAAAACATAATAAATATAATAGATCCAGTGTAGCTAATAATCTAGCTTTTGCGGGATATATCCTCCAATGGACACAGCATAGTTGCCATTTGTTTATTGAGTACTTGCTTATGTAAGGTATCAATTCGTATGGCATGCATATCGGCCGTAGGAGAGATAAGAAATTAAATTCCAATAAGTATGAAACATGGATATAATCACTTAATAAATAGATCACCACTTAGCAGTAATTTTTAGACGTCTTATGTTCAAGCTTCGACAACGGCATTCTAGGTGGGTGGATTAAAGAACTTATCCCTGAAGGGTTATCTGTCTGGAGCTCTGACTTTTGGCATCTCGGAATACCTAGGTTTACTGGTTGAGCTTTCTTTGTCGTGGATTCAATATTTGTATGGAATATTCAATCGTTTTTCTGGGTCTGGATGTCTATGCATATGATGATTAGTGTTTATAAACGTAACTACGATTTAGAATTAATTCCCGATGTTTTTATAGAATGTATGCTCCAGAGAGACATAATAATTAACCAGATTAAAATTTAAAAGCATGCGTATTTACGTATACACAGCATTCATAAGATCCATTTGGAATCAAAGATCGCACACTGTACAAGTAATTTAACAATTCTTTCACAAGGAAGTCTTACCAAATAGCTAGAATAGTTATACTACAAAAAACTGCTGATATTATTTATTAGTCTCTTTATAATTTACTTTACCCCTCCTCTCAATTGGAGGATAGAAAATTAATTTCTGATGAGAAAGTATTAACCAGTTGTAAATACCGCTGAGAGTGAAAACAGAAAAGGGAGGCCTTATTCAGCAGTCATCTGATAAGGAACTGAGTTATTTAAAAAGAGTGCTTTTTAAATAACTCAGTTCCATATCTCTTCTGTGAAAGTTTTTACTCATCTCTTCTGTGAAAGTCCGGTATAAAGAGGTACAGTGTTACTAGTAGGTAAGTTGACGTATGCCTTGCAGGTTTTAACAGGAAAGTTAAAATGAAAAAAAGATCTTACGCCGTATTCCACTAGTTTCCGAGATATAATAAGTATTAGCTTATCATGAAATCAAAAGAAATTTCGATTTAAACGTGCTAAAGGATTTGTTGAACTGTTTTTGAGAAGTTTTTTAGAACATTGTGTCACTAGAAAGTCGCACGTTTGTGTGTACAATAATAACATCAACATCATAACATGTTGAACAAAGCTACTAAGTAGAGATTGTGGTTAGCGATTGTATAAAAACATATGTTTTGCGTCGGATTGTATAATTCAAAGAAAAAGCCTACCTAGATAAATTCGTCCTTAGTAGCCGGGCATCTTCCTTAAGGAACTGACTGCTAATGTTTCCATCACGGCAAGACCAATTCTCTCGTGCCGTACAAAATGAGTTGACAATGACAAACTTTTTGTTGCTTTGCTGACCTGAATTAGTAGGTACTGTTGGCGGATACGTAAGTGTTAATATTTTTATTTTATGTATAAATAACTATTATTTACATAAATTGATTTATTTACAAACGCCATTACTTTCTACATAAGTCGAGAAACTTTTAGCATTTGAGTAGGACAACTATGTGAAGGTTAGCCTTATTTGAAATATCAAAATCTTTGCTAATTAAACTATTAATTAAACGTGTTGAATGAAACAAATTCTATTGTATTAGAAAAGCAGCCAAAATTGAAAGATCTGTGTAATTTTAAATCGTATAGAATCAATTAAAAGCTTTGAAATATAGATTTGTAAAAAGAGCAATAGATAAATTGTGTACATTCTTTTTTTGTTAATAATACCAATAGTCATAAGATTTTCATGGACTTAATATGTTTAAATGCAATTTATGGAGTCAATGATTAATATAAGGTTTAGTCGGTTTGCAGAAGGTAAGTTACCTTTATATCAATCATGCCGTTGACTTGAGCTAGCACTTTGATCTGTTGGTTATGAATCTCAATAATAATATTCTAGATCTATCACAAATAGCACTGCCACAATGGTAAATTAAACAAATTCGTTATTATTAATCGCACATTACTTCACAAATATTTATCACCATAAAATAAGAATATCGTCTATAAACTTAGAACTAAAAAAAACACAATAATTATTAAATCGTATGACTGAATATAAACAAATTATAAAATATTCGCAAATTACTATATTTTTTATACCTTAAATAAAATAATAAGTGAAGGTACTCACAGTTTCTGATGTCTTCAGTCCAGCAGGTAAACCCGACGCAAAATCAGTCGACGTCAAATGATTACGTCCTCCGTCATAAAATTGTTCAGTCAGGGGTGGTGAGGTAATGACATCGTGGGTGGATAAGACATGAGGGCGGAGCGATCTTTCATCCCCTAGCTGTGGGGACCTTGATTGGTCGATGTTTAGTGGGCGTGCCTCTTTCTAACTTTGTTCAGTTCATTATTTATGCTGAATTATGCTTGAACAGGTGCGGAGACCACATTGTTTCTGTAAGGGCTGAACTATCTATTAAAGCCTGATGTTTTTTCTGAACTCACATTAGTGACAATATTTTTAGATAGTAACCAATTTTTATCTTCATAGAAGATTAATTTAAAAATATAATGTTTGCTTGTTGACATGTTTCTTGTGGTATCGTCGGTATCCGCGAATTTCCAGTGTGCAGCACCCTACAACACGTGCAAAACAAACAAATTAATCGAATCTTGTTCTACTACACCACGATGGTTAAAGTTATTATACAACAGTACCTAATATTATTGGGATTTAATGATACTTGATAAATTGGTAAGTATATCATAATAATTATAAATTGTTTATTCAGAATTATACTCCAATACATTTTACAATATGTCTTACAATTAAAATAAAGCAGAATTACATATTAGTCTGAACTAGGTTAAACCTGTGCTTCAGGCTAGAAAGTGCATACGTTCAGTTTTATAAATCAACAATAAAAATAAACTTATATTGGCATTAATATGTAGTAATAATAATTTAGGTCAACGCTATAGTAAGTGAGCGATTTATTTACATTCTAAAAGTCTTGTCTTCTTTCTGTTCATAAGAAATACTTTGCAAATATTTACATGATTTTTTACAACTAAAATATGTAGGTAGTAGGTATACTGAAATGTGAATGTAAAAAATCTGTTTAAAACATGTTTTGAGGTTGAAATTGAAATGCAGACTAAATCATTCTTCCTTTTAAATAAAAAGCCGAACCCCAGGTCTTTTTTAACATTAGCATTTACAAACTCAAATCTTCACAAACGTTCAGATCAACAAGGGTCTGCAGACTGCAGACCATAAGAGAATACGTAGTCACTCAACCATAACGTCAAAACGTTCAATTGGATAGTGAAAATATTTGAGTTTATTTATTACTTGTATTTAGTTTATTAAAATTAAATAAATAAGCTATTGTAAAGGTATGTGCGCTTATGGGGCGGGTTAGCTGGACTACACACACCATCAAGAACTTTACGGAGTCCCTTCAGGTGTGCAGTACCTCATGATGTTTTCCTTCACAGTTAACGCATGTGATGATCAATTCCTGATCCGCATATAATTCGGAAAAGTCGGAGGTGCGGGGTTAAAATGAGGTACTCTGGCTTTAAAACTAGTTTATTAAAAACAGGCCTGTTAGATGGCCTGCTTAAACACCCTCATGAATTGCGTAAATATATTGACAACTAAGTGTGAGGGAAAAAATGCCATACTTTATCGTTGTCGTAATAGTGAGCCGCTAAGTATTATAAGCAGCCGAGTATAATTTAACAACAATACCACACAACTTGTAAGCTGTCATCACCGCTAGTATAATATATGTATAGTTATTTCAGGTCTTGTTGTGTATGTGATATGTATGTTTGTAAACTATACCTACGACACAGGAGAAACCCTAGTGAGAGGCAACGTTTAAGAAAATGCTTTAAGAATTTTAATACTTACATAATGTTTATAATAATATAATTTAATACTTTGACCGTACGGTTGGCGAAGTGGCTGAGTGATCTGTCTGCTACGTTACGTGTCACGAATTTGATTCCCGCACGGGTCAAATATTTATATGATCTACAGATAGTTATTCCGGGTCTGGGTATTTGTGCATGCAAATATTTGTGTTTCTAAACGACCCCACGACATAAGAACTATAACTAGTGTGGAGAAAGGTATAAAAAACAAAAAAAAAATTGTTACTAAAAAATAAATGTAGGTATATATTTACAAATGTGGTACCTGGGTGGTGCTCACCTTGAAAGATATCGATATCAATGTGCTGAGTTTACAATGAGTTCAGCAAATTTTAAAATTCGAAATCGTTTATTTGGAAATATGATTAGAAAAAAAAGATACCCAGAATACAATTGGGTATCACCATAGTCTAAATGCAGTTATACTTATAAATTTAATAAATACATTTAGACAAGAATAATATGTTACATTTATTTGGTTACTTAAATGTTAATAGTAATAAGTAAAATATAGTTTTATCACTCATAATTAATTATATTATTAGAAATGTGAAAATTAATATATTTATTAAATCAATAAATGAATGTTACTAGTTATAAATAAATATTAAATCAGCTAGATATTCAGATACACTATGATAAGCTTTTCCTATCAAAATATGTTTTAAGTTTTTTTTTTATTTAAATATATCGGGTATATTCATCTGCCTAGCCTTTTCCCAACTATATCGGGGTCGGCTTCCAATCTAACCGGTTGCGGCTGAATATCAGTATTTTACACGGAGCGACTGCCTTCTGACCTCCGCCACCCAATAACTTGGAGACACTGATACTCTAAGGTTATTCTGGTTTTCAGACTTTTTGGGACACTGACATCGGTAACGACTGTTATAGATCCTCGTATGACACCCGGGAAAAACTGCTTAACGTGCTTTCCGTGGCACGGAGGGGTCTTATATCTGAAAAATGGTCACCCATCCAAGACTAACCGCATCAGAACGACCGATCTGCGCGGTAGCTATTTATGCTACAAACCCTCATTAAATAAATCGGATAAGTAATATCGGATAAATCGCAGTTTCTAAGATATGTTTTGGCAAATGATATCGTGTATACAAATACACAAGTTATGCAAAATATGGTATTATTAATTAGAGTAATTTTATTATTTGGACAACAAATTTTGCCATTACTTCTTCTGTGAATCTCTAAATGTATTTATATTTGACCTAACAAAATGTATGAATTCATTTAACTTTCTTTAAGCCTACAATTTGATCAAACGCATCTCTTTTGTGCCTTTTAAGAAAAAACATTATATTTGTATACAGAATGACCCAACAATATTATTCCGTATCTTATTATGGACCCTATATAACCGTGGTATGCAGCCAAGACTGCAGGTGTGTCAACTGTATGATCTACATGCATATGCAATGTGGTTGCTCGTTTAGCTTTTTCCTACATTTAAACCTTCAGCAGCATTTTATATTCAGTTTTACTTGACCGATTTCCACGGTAATTATTGAGCTACAAACTCTTTCCTTCCACTTATTCATGTATGTAATTCCAATATAATATTATCTCATTCGGAACAAGCCTGCTACGAAGCTACGAAAATAAGCTACATCGTAGTTTTCGTAGCAGGTAACCTTACATGCTACGAAAGCTAAGATGTAACTTTTTTACGATTTATGTGATCACGTTTATGGATACCCAAAGATCAACAAAGTGATAATGTAAATCAGATTTAGCGATCTAGACAACGAGAGGTCACCTGTGTCACGACAACGTGGCCAAAGCCGGCAAATCACACTTCTAAGGGTGCCGAAATGCGGGTAAGACGGCTTTATAAATTACATGTTCTGATTTCCTATGTGAATATCTTCTTATAAATAATGGGATGGTTCCATCGCCGTATGGATGGTAATTTCTGGCATTAACGTCCACATAAATCCTTGTGCTTACCCACAGACACAGGTTTATGCACTGATGAAAAAAAAATTCTTAGACACCTGAATAACTAATAGATGATATAAATTATCGACTTGTTATCGATAATTGCGAAGTCATTATCTTGTCGAGACTAGCGTAAATAAACATTCAATATTTACAAAAAATATTACCACGTATCGTAAGGAAACTGATACAATTACTTGTATGGTAAAAATTAGAAATTACTAATAATAATTTGTAATTTCTAAGTGTGGAATGAAATAAACATATCAGATCCAACCAAGGTTCTGAAACTTCAACAAAACAATGAGATTGCAATATGTATATGTATTTATTGCTTATAATTGCACGATTCTTTAAATAAAATTATAAAGATAAGGACCGTTACGAGAAAAAACAACATGGCATAGTGATTATGATTGACATCGGTCTTTTTCTTCGGGTACTGTTAATATTAAAATTATGTCTCTTTTTCACGCTTCTTTTGTCTTTTAGCTAAGCAAAGAAAGCTAAGTCTATGGTCTATACAGAAAAACCAATAACTTGGCCGACCTGGGAATCGAACCTAGGACCTCACGCTCAGCAGTCACGTTTGCGACCACTGGACCAATGAGGCAATTTAAATAAATTAATTAATATCTTACAAATTTTATTGAGACGGGTTGTATAAGTTGATTATAGTGTAGTTGCTAAGTTTTTTTATAAAATATTCACATATGTATAGGAGGCAGAACGAGAATGACGAATACACAGGAGGCAGGGATAATCTTACAAAAATTAATACGCCAGCCTACGCGCGCACATTTTAAGAGAAAAATGCTCGTGACGTCACTTTGAACGATAAACAACTCGGTGCATATTACTGCACCATTGTGGTGCATAAAATCGGGAATCTAGGCCCAAACGGTAAAAAATTTCATTAAGAACCCATGAGGATGCAAGAGTAATCTACGAATAATCAATACTGCAACCTGCGCATACTGAAAGTGATTGTGGTCGTGACGTCAGTCTGCGCACGTATCCGTCGTATGCATCCAAGAAAACGGCGTTTTCTCGCGCTTCTTCTTTAGGGTGTTTAGCAGTACTCTAAATCAGAAGGGTGGATTAATTTGATAACTGAACACGAACTGAAAACACAGGTATAGCAAAAGATGACCAACCAGGCTTTTTCACATCACAGGGCTCATATTTCCTTTTTTACGAAAGTTCCAATACTAATTTGTGTGATTTTCGGAGTCTTTAAAGATATGTAAAATTGATAATAATTGTTTTGCTCGCAATCAGTAAGGATCCTACTACTACCAACTTTTAACGAATATTGACTCGGTAATCACACATAAAGTTTGATCTAACTTTTTTTAGAAACTGTAACGAACTTTACATCTTGGTGAGTTTTTATAATTTAATCAAATGTTTTGAGCACAATACGTAATATTTTATGGATTATGTTTTACGGTATTATAATACTGTGGGATTTCTGGTGAAATGAATTGACTCAAACATTTATCTATATGAAAACGGTGTGAATAAAATAAATACCTCAAATTGGCAGACAACTAGAATCCCTTGAAAATTTTACAAAGCTTCAGTACTTCAATTCATCTGCTTAGTCTTTTCTCAACTACGTTGGAGTCAGCTTGTAATCTAACCGGTTGCTGCTGAATATCAGTATTTTACACGAAGCGACTGTCATCTTACCTCTCCCACCCAATTACTAAAAGACACTGATACTCTAAGGTTAGACTGGTTGTCAGACCTTTTCGGCTGCTGACATCCGTAACGACTGTCATAGATCTTCGTATGACACCCGGGTCAACTGTTTAACCTGCTTTCCGAGGCACGGAGGATCCCGGTATGTAAAAAATGATCATCAATCACAGACTGACCGCGTCAAGCCCTGCTTAACCTCACCTATCTGCGCGGGAGCTGTGCACCTACGAGCTCCAGTACTTCAATTATACTCAAGTAATTAAAAAATATCCAACCGCCATAAACCTATATTTACAACACTACATATTATAAAACAAAGTCCCACGCCGCGTTTGTCTGTCTTTTCGCGATAAACTCAAAAACTACAAACGGATTTTCATGCGGTTTTCACCAATAGAGGAAGGTTTAGGTGTATAATTTGTTAAGGTTTTGTGTAAATTGAAGATGTCGGAAAATATCATGCCGACTGGGAGCTTTATTGGCGTGCGCTGAGTAAATGCTCGACGTAACAGGATGATACGACACTACGACAGAAAAACAATGAAAGCGTATTTGCTTTGCTACCCGAGCGAAGCCGGGGTGGGTCGCTAAGTTAAAATAAATGTAAAGCGATAATCAGGTAAGATTTTTAACCGCGATTAATTTAAATGCTTATTTTCTAGAAATTGTGCCAAGAAGAAATACAATAGGACATTTCAAAGTATTTTCTTCATATCAGTTTCTCAGAACAAATCTCTTAACAGTAAGCGTAGGTACCAGAGATTTAACACAGACGTATTGCAGTATCTGTTCTCATGGCCATACGACGCGGAAGCCCGCTTGGAAACTCACATGAGATGCAGATTTATTAAATGTTTAGATTTATTGATTGGTTAGAATGTTTGCATGATTATTTTGCGACAGTCTTAAAAGATTTTTCTAAAACAAAGCCTTTTTTGATTTAATTTAAATATAAATTGAATTTTTATTAATGTATCATGTCCAAAGACTCCAAATGTAAATACAGATTAAATTTACGAGGTAATAATTTAAAATTAAATTCTTTAATTTCTAATATTAGCAAATACGGAAATATTTATATCATTAGAGTAATTTGACTCGTAGGTAATGTTTTTATATATTTTTTACATCTAATCTGTTTGGTGTTTTGAGTAGTTAGTAAAATAAAAAATTGTATTAAAGTACAATAATTTTATTTAAAAAAAACCTGTTTAATTATATTTTTTAGAAAAGGGTCTAGCCTGTTAAACATATGACAACTGCATTCGCGTCTGATAAAAGGTTCTTTCTTACCTTGTTTTTATTGTTCTTTATCTAAAATATCGTTACAATTAATTTCATATCCCTAACCCCTCTAGTAAGAGAATAATGGGGGTGACAACCCTTAACGTATTTTTTTTTTCAGTACGTATTCAAGATGTCTTTATGAAAACGAATATTGACCTACAGTCACAAAAGTTTTAGGAGTTTTCTCAACACTACAAAAATCATAACGTTTTGATCGCACGGACGATATTGGAAACTGAATTGCCAGTAAAAAATTACGGGCAACCTCCTGTAGGGTCGTGAAGTCCTAGTAACATAACCTGCCCGCGGGGTCTGTGGTCAGTAAATCGAGCTACGTCTTCCAATGCAGTTTTATTGATTTATGCACACAGCGCCATCCATTCGTTTACGGCAGTTATTGATTAGAAACTACTCGACGGATTCAACTCACCAGGAGACAAGCAAGAGAGAGAGTGGATTTATTATCAATGAATAGATGCACTACGTCATTTTATACCACGTAGTATACCTACGTTCATAAGAAGTATGTACCGAATGCAATGTAACGTACGTACGTAGGCTGCATTTGTAACTGCAGGGAGGTAGAGGATGCAACATAAGGAATGTTCTTCTCTTTATTTTCTTATGCGTTCACAAAATTTTCTGATTCTATAAATATCTCTTGACATGACGTACGGGATGGCCCGTACGTCATAATTTTAAGAGATATTTTTTTAAAGTTGTAGGTATATAAGTAGATAATTACAATACAAATTTGAGGTGCTCGTAGTAGATACCGCAGATTAGTCATCTGCAAGGTTAAGCAACGCTTGCTACGGTCAGTATTTGGCTGAATAGGTGACCATTTATCACACACATTGAAACCCCCCCGTGCCTTAGAAAGCACTTTAAGCAGTTGTTACCGGTCGACAGTCGCTCTGTGTAAAATACTGATATTCGGTCGCGACCATTTAGATATGTACCAGACCTCAAAGTACTTGCGAAAAGGCTAGTAAGATGATGATGACCTATAAGTACAAATTAGAACGTGATATATACTTTTTCCGTAAAATTTCTAGTGTGAGCCTACCGGCTTTCCTGTCGTCGGTCTACAGCACAGAGAAGTTAACCACAAGAATTCTAGCTCTATCTCTGGTTGACTTTGAAGTCCCCTGTTTGACTGACTCGGTGAATGCCTGGAAAGTAGCTTGCCCGAACACGGTTTGGCCCGAGAACCTACATTCCCAGAGACAGTGGGATGAGCCGCTCTGCAGATTGGTACGGAATAACCTCATAAATACGTCAACCAATACTGCTGAGCGTGCCCTCCTGCTGGCTGTGGGTGAGTGGGAATCGGGCCTTTGGCTACAGGCATTACCGTCACTCAACGTAGGTACTATGCTGAGTGACACCACCTTCCGGATTGCTACATGTCTCCGCCTGGGTGCTCCATATCGCTGTCAGTGTGGTGAAGCACTCTACTACATCGGACACCATGGCCTATCCTGCAGTAGAAGCGCTGGTCAAATAGCACGTCACGCTAGCGTTAATGACATCATCCGTCGTGCTCTTGCCACCGCCGGCCTGCTGTCTTAGAACCCAATGGCTTGGCACGCGACGATGGGAAGAGACCAGATGGGATGACCATAATGCCTTGGAAGTTGGGTAGGCCTTTGTTGTGGGATGCGACATGTGTCGACACCCTTGCGCCATCCCACCTTCTAAGTACGGCAGGTTGTGCTGGGGTGGCTGCTGCAGGAGCAGAAAACCTCAAACGGCGTAAATACAACAACCTCATAGGAAATTATATGTTCGAACCGTTTGTGGTTGAAACACTACGGCCGTGGGGTCCGAATGCTCATCGGGTTTTCAGCAAACGGTTAGTCGTCTCTTCACGTGACAGGAGGGCTGGCCTCTACTTCGGTCAGAGAATCAGCATTGCCATACAACGTGGCAATGCCGCCAGCGTTCTGGGCACTTTTCCCGTTGACAGCGATGTGGACGAATTTTACGATGCCCTATGATTTCTTCCCCTCCCCGTTTTTAACAGTTTGTACTTTTATTTATATATTTTTAGCTTGTATATATATTTAATTAAGTCTGCATTTCCGCCTGTAAATGGTTTTAAAATTATACCTGTAAAAGACATTATTATAAAATAAATTCTTTTTTACAGGTATAATTTTTGGCGTAACACAAAATGTGGGGGTGACATGGAGACGAAATGTGGGTATACAGATCACCTCTGCCCAACCCTTTGGGGACAGGCGTGATGCTTTATTATGTGATTTTATTTTTTAGCAAAACAATTTGCTGCTGAACATCGCTCCCATGCCATTCACGATTCAGAGTTAATATGGCACAAACGCCACTGAATTGTGCATAGGTTGCATTCGAGGTACCAGGCGTTCATGACTATTGAAGAGATATACATAAATAGTGCAGCAAGTAAGTACTAGAACGTAGATACATATATGGTAATTGCACCTTCTCTCTCCGACATGGGGGAAATTGCCTGTTCAGTGTTTACTACCTTCCTGCTTCAGCATTGCTGTTATTGGATGCATCTGAGGATGCGCAATGGAATAGTTCGTTCAATCTCTGTTTAACACATGCGGCAGTACGCACCCAGTGCTACTAAACACTACTACGATTTATTGAATGCTATCATCGATTTAAAAGTGAATGTGAATTTAATGCTTTTAGGTAATATTATTTTAGTGGAACCTTCGATTTTACCTCTGTACTGTTAAGTACAAGTTGTGGTTTCTTATCTGTAAAATCTGTAGTCTGTATGAGAACAATGTCATTGACTTTGGGGAAGTGTTTATTTTTACTGCAAATTAGAGATGCATTTCTAAAACTATCCAATTTTCTTCTTTTCTTTCTTCTTTTGATTTTGAAAATTACTCCCACAATCGGTACAAATAACATTCATACGTTCTCTCCTCTTCTTCTAGCTGTTACTTGACACAGACTCCAATAGCTCAAGATGTACGTAAAAGTTATTGAAGAATATTATTCTAAATTCATAAGTTTATGAACAATTAATAACAATGTAGGTAGGTAACATAATAATCAGAGTCACTCCTTACAGTTTCTATTTTCAAATGTGACGTGGCAACATTTTGAGCGGTAATAAGATTTTATAATACTCTTACATTATTTATTTATTATAATATACATACATACATTATATACGGTTCGTTTTACTGGAAACGAATAAAATACTATTCTAAAGAAACTTACACTAGGACCTCAGGCATAAGTGAAAACTGTTCCCATAAAAAACGTTTCGTAAGCTAAGTTACCGGTAGTTTGCTACCTACGGATGAGAGGTTTACGAATAACGAATAGTAGGACAAATATATGCAGATGCATATGATATATACCTACCGATTTAAAAAGATTTAGCAAGATGCCAGATAAAGAAAAAAATAAAATATTGAAACATCAGAATGTCCAGACATGTAAAGCGAATCTAATGTAAAATAGAATTAGTAGACACAATGGTTAACCAGGGAAGCTACATGTGCAGAAGATATTTAACGCCACACGTCTCTATCGTCAACATAGTCTTTGATCCTATAATATCTAGATAAGATCCTATAATATAATATCTGCTTTCTTTGTGAGAACAGATTTAACGTGGATTTTAAATTTCTTACCGGTAAAATCGGTTACAGTTTTCGGTAGCTTGTTATAGAAGCGTAAACCGTGTCCTAAAAATGATTTATTTGTTTTAGTCAATCTAAATTCTGGCACCACTACTACTACCCTACGAAACTGAAATTTTACATATTGATTCAGTTCCGATGACAATGCATTTTTATGGTAAGCATCCAGGGTTGGCTCCCAACGAGGGAACTCCTCAACAGTCAACAGCACTGACATGATCTAAGTTCCATCATGAAATGGCTGCTGCACTCAGGGTTGGCCCCCGACGAGGGAACTCCTCAACGGCATTCAATGTCCAACGAAAACTAAAAAAATAATATTAATTACTTAATTAATAGTAAAAACATTCTTAAAAACAAGATTTTTGGGTTATTGACAGAAATAAAATAACACGCGTATAAGAGATTTTGGAAATTCCAGGGTGCAACATTGAACAGGCCTTTACATCTTTTCACTGCCAAAAATTTTGAAGTGCTTAGAATAGCGTAACTTTACAGATTCCAGTGAACTGTTTAGTTAAAAACAAAAAAGAAACTACAACATTCTAGAAATACGAAAGGTCCGCTGACTGTGTAATAAAAAGTAAATTAGGCATATATATATGTAGTTACAAGCGATTGTGGCAAGTGTCGACAGTTTATGATGTAGGTATTTGTTGTTCATTCCAAAATGTAAGCCGACTTGTCTTGAAGAACGATAAAGCACTGTAGTAAGTTGATTTGTTGGAGAGGAACTCTTAAATAAAATAAAGTTGCGGTCCACTTTGCTTAAAGCGACGGTGAAATACGCCATACGCCAAACAGAGATTCGCTTTTATTCCAGTTTGCTGTTATCATTGAGCTTCTGATAAATGACCCTCGCTTCGGCCCTCTAAAGGTGGTCAAACTCAAAGATTTCTCATGGCAAATGGGCCTTTATACGCACTTTTAAAACGTTAAGAATCTCTAGGTGCATGGTTCCAAAGTAGGTTGATCCATGAAGCAGATGATCCATCAGCTATTTTACGTTTATTCCTAGTACCTATTCATGTTGTAGTAGTCATTGTCGATATTAAACATTTGTGAATTTTTCAGGACGTATATAATATTTTCTAAGATGTACTTACGTAGAGTGACGACAGTGTCAGAATATCTTTATATCCAAAAAGTCTCGTAATGACTCGAGGGATCCCATGTTGTAGGTCGCCCGAATAGCTCTGTTCTGTTTAATAAAGTTTGAATTTACATCAGCCGCTGATCCCCACATCAAAATGCCATAAGATATAATGCTGTGAAATTGTGCAGAGTAAACTAATCTGGGCGTAGCTATATTGACACTGTTAAGTATACTATATCGAGTTCTACGCCATCAATCGTACAATGCGTTGAACAGGGAAAACTTTAAACATTTAAGTAGTTTTAGTAGCATTTAGTAATAGGTTATTTACCGCAAACCATTTAAAAAGAAAGGTTAAACTATCAATGATATGCGAAACTACATCGCTCGACATAACCCAACATCTCTAGCGACATGTATTGCGGGACATATTTGAGCTCCTAGTGAATACGAGGCTTATTTTATTTATAAAGTCTACAGGGGGTATGAATGAAACTAAATATCTCAATCGGAACCTATTTATTCCTTTATCCCATTTTTATAAAACAGAATGAACTAACTTACATATCAGTTGTTACACAAAAGTGCATTACATGCGTTACAATTAACTGTAATATATAATTTTATATAACAAATACATAGTTAATTTAACGTTAGTATATAATTACAGATTGAACAATAAGCTAAACATTATTCAAAAGATCGTGTGCTTTGGAAATAACATTAATGATATAAAATTAAGAAACGCATATGTGTGTTCAACGTCACTACTAGCTATGCATGTAAAAAAGTATACAAGTCATATAATTATTTTAAATCACAGTTTAATTATGTTATCCTTTACGTTAATGCTTAATAATGGTGTTTATTATTGGATGTTTGGTGAGTTAAATAAACCGATAAATACATCCTGTACCTTATGAAGTAAACACACATTTACGATGATTAACATAAATATGTTTTATACAATCTTAACAAACTGATTAAATATAAACGAAAAATTGAGGAAATTACTTCAAAATAGGTATTTACACGCATAAAAATTATCTCTTAAATTATTATATATTTAAACAATTCTGTTGATCATAATATGGAGTAGGATTATTACATTAGGATTTCAATACAGATTTATACCCTAAAACCGAGCACATCATAATAGCTATTACAAAAAATTCAAAGCGTGACAATTATATGTCTGAGTGTACTTATGTGGGTATAAAGTACTTACGCAAGGCTACATTCCGCTAAATATCTTGTGCAGTAGGGCAGAAATGGGTGATATCTAAAAAATATCAAACCAGAAAAAGGGAACCCGGATATAAATATAATATAATCAAGTATTAGTTTTGTCCCATTTATAGATTTCGTAATATAACCAAAGCCTTATTTTAAGAACAATCTGATTATTTGTTTAGATTACAATCCCACCTTAAAAAATCTAAATCTACAGTTTTGACTTTAATACAATGTACGAATAAAAATGTAGCAATTACCTAACGAAGAATAAATTACCAACTTGTATAATTTAATATTGAAATTCAGGTTACATAAGTATTATATTTATGAAATGAAAAATGTATTTGGGCCAGAAATTCCTCATTATCGTTATATTAGGAAGTCTTCAAACATTCAAAC
Organism: Shargacucullia verbasci; assembly: GCA_947562105.1. Classification (NCBI taxonomy): domain Eukaryota; kingdom Metazoa; phylum Arthropoda; class Insecta; order Lepidoptera; family Noctuidae; genus Shargacucullia; species Shargacucullia verbasci. The sequence continues at coordinate 3,501,628 of OX387279.1, forward strand.
AGATTTATTGGTTTGAATGATTGAAGCAGGAAACAGAAGAAGTTACTAAACCAGAAGGCAATTGATCCTCTTATTATGTTAAGGGAATTTATCGCACTGGAGTTTAATTTTATCAAAGTCACAGCCATGTTTTTATTACGAATAAATCTATGTGTAGTGGAGCGGTGTAAAATACTGACGACAACATCAGCAGCTAGTCGACTAGCTAGCTAGATGTTCGACGAGGTCAACGTGCACTATCGTATGCCATAGAAAACTATAAATACTTCTTACTTATTCAACTTCTCCTGTTTAATAAAATAAAAACAATCCTGTGTCCCGAATTTTCCGTGATTCGATCGATTAACGCGAATTTTCCGTGCTCCAAACACATTTTTCATTTATTATATTAATTTGTACTTATACTTTTTCACACATATTCAAGTTTATTTAAATAATATTATAACTATGCCAAGTTTTATTATTATTTGGTAGATCTTAAAAACGTTAAATCTATAGATGATAAGGATAACAAAGTGTCTTCACATTAAGGCGAATATTTCGGAGCTTTGATATTGCGTTTAATAAAGTTAATGTCTTCACACTAGAGGCAAATTAGAAGTTCACATTCAAGTTAGTGCATTGAATAGCACAGAAAGCACTCCTAGTTTGCCCAAACAACAATGTTAATGAGTAACTTTAAGTCTAGCGCAGTCTTTTATAACTTAATCAGCATGTAATGTCATATGCAATAACCGTCACAGCCTTAGAGCATGTATGAGTGATGTACATTATGTAGTGAATTAAAATTGTTTGTCATGTTTGTGTACATGCTTTAATTGTTTCGTATGATGAATTTTATTAGTAGTCATAATAGATGGCCGTTTTTGGATAATCACTCATTTATCCTCAGATACAACTCCCATTCTTTGCTTTCTAAAGCCCGAATTTTCAATCGCTACATGAAAGATTTAGACTTTATCAATAAATTACCCTAGGTTTATCAAGCTATTGAAAAATCAGCTATTATACAAGTTACATATACGTGGTACCGTACGTCGGTAGCGATACATATGAGCGCAAGATTGTGCTCTAAAGTCCCTGTCTAACAAATTAATTGCAATGTCGAATTGCCTTCATCAACATTAGCATGTTTTTCAAATTAAATCCACATTTCATTTTATGTTGTATCGCTTGTTGCTTGCCTGAATATCACCAAATGAAAAATACGAACACGTTTTCATGCAATTCATTAAAACAAATAAATGAGCTAATCATAACTCAATGAACGAAGGAAACGTTAATATCTATTAAACAGAATATACCACCAGAAATACCGACATTAATTGTACATATTCCTTCCAAGACGTAATGGAGAAGTCGTACAATACAAAAGAAAAAAATACTGTGTAGGATTTAATTGTACCTGAAGATGAGATAAGTTCTGTAAACAATCAACAACCAAGTGGAAGCATTGCCAGAAGTCTATGCACAATGCGCAAGCGCGTCGGTGCCCGCAAGATAACGCCTTACTGTCCCGGGTATATAAGCTGACTGTTATCTCCCATCTTTATTGTTAGAAGTAGCTTGTACGCTATTGTTACTGTTCTTACAATTAAGGGTGTTCGTTAAAAACATAGTAATAGCAACCAATTATATAATTTTACTGCAGTTTGCTATCTGCGCTTGCGTGGAACTATTTTGTTCCTTAGATGATCAAGAGATGTCCTTGTTTCGCAGTAACAAACACTTCCATCAAATTTTATGGCTATTCAAATAATGTCGAAAATCAAATGTATATTTACCGATAATATTTTTACTGCTATCCGCTATCTTGTTATGATAGTATTCCATTCCTTCCTAATATATGTTTAGTATGCTAAAAGCTAAACAGCAAAATAGTATTTCGCTTTCTGCTGTTGCGTTAGCTGACATGCGACGATAATCTATTTACTCATGTGTATGTTTTATTTACTTGTGTTAGTTAGAATACTTGTAAATATTAATTTTTAGTTCTAGTGACACAACACAGTTGCATTTTCTAAACAATTATGATTATTTAAAAAATATATAAAATTATTATCAAATTATTGTACATATACCCAATATATTATTATCGATGTGTTAGATACAACATACAACGAAACAACGAATTTGCATATTATTTCTTATTATTTCGTACTATATATTAAACTGCGTTTTGTTCCCACCACCGAACAGGAGACCAACGGCCAACGGATCTGCGAGTGATATTTATCGGATTTACAGCATTTCGTTATAACGCGCTTTTATTTTATAGCCATTGTCGATAAGCGCAATTGTTAGTAGAACCCCATTTAGGGTCTATGTTTGGCAATTGAAGCTATTAAAAGTAAAAGTATTGTAGAAAACTACGCTAGAACTTAAGTTTATATATTTCAAGATTTTATTATTTTATCATTATTTTGCACCGTATATATGTTGGTTATATTGGGTCAGGAAATGTCACAGGTATATATATATATTTACTGATAAGGACTAAAAAAAATAGTTTTCCTTCTGCAATATTAATAACATTAATATTTTGTATGAAAACGTGTTGTATTTGATATACATTGGTTCAAATATTCGCAGAATCAAATTAACAATGCACTAATAGCTTAGTATAATGTTGAGACTTTTAGTCAGACAGAAGAATTAACATGCTTTATATAATAATCCTGGGGTTACAACACTATTCAGTCGTTGCGCAATAAACACGCTGTAATTAATTGTAGTAAATCATTTCATTATTACAGTGTAAGTTCTAAGTTACTCATATTATATCTGCATCCTAAGAGCACACTTAACCCTATAAAACTATGTGATTTATTGTTTGGTTAATGAAATGCCATTTAAAAGTTACAATATTATATTTAGTTATAGTCCAACAAACTTATCATTAATAGGTATAGTGTTACATTTGTATACTATTATGTACGCGATTAAGGCGATATTTATGTGTCCTATGGTGGGCAACGTGAAGCAATGAAAGCCTCGATATGAACCAAACAATTAGATATTTTACTAAAGTTATGTTTTTATTTATCTTTTATAATTTGCCCTATTTTTCGTATTTGTCAAAAAAATATTAGAAGACAGTATACCTATGTCTACAATATATGACTATGATTAAACAATTGTTTGTTCATGCTAAGTTCCTTGACATTCGTGCTTATAATACTTGCTCTCTCCTGCTTTCTTTATATAAAGAATTTTACTATACAGGTATTTTTATTATTTTTATTTGTATTAACGTTACAGTTGTTATGACCTGTAATCTTCTTGGTATACAAATAACTGACATATTATACCTTGTAAATCCTAAGATGATTAGAATGACTGGTCTGAAATTTCAGAAAAAAAAACAGGTATACTGGGACACCTAAGGTTTCCGAATAGAATCAAGCTTATTAACTAATTATATATGGTGTTACAGTATTTATATATGGTGGAATAATGTTAGAATGTTCATATTAGCCGCTACAATTGGAAAAATAAACCTCCAAATATAATGTATCTATTGATTGACAACTGCTTTCACATGTCAAAACGAAGTCACGGAAGATGGAAAAAAGTGATGGAAACATCGAAAATACACAGTCGAACAAAACATTAGAATACAGTTAAAAAAAATCGTATGGCAGGAAAGTCATAAAATTTTACGTCAAACGCATTCTTGAAAATTTTACAATCACATATTTGTAAAAAAATGTATTGTTTAGACTTTAAAAATATAAATGTTATGAAAATGACAGTGTTCCTTTCAGCAATTCTTCTCAAAGCTTTTTTTTTAATTTCAACTTTAATTTCAACATTAATGTGTATCAGTTATGACTTATACACCGAACACATTCTAATCCTAATCTAAAAAATATAATTAGATATATATAGATTTATTTTATTTCTCGAAATTTCAGTTTATTTTGGTTTCCTCAGTTACGAAAATAATCAAACTATACACATTATTAAGTTGATAAAGTATTAACTATTGTGAATGATACTTAATTTTCGACGTATGTGTCCCATTACTAAATCTTGTAGCTTAGTATGTGTCATTGTAATCCTTCTAGGATTAATAAGGTATAAAATAATAAAACAAAACCGAAAGTTGTTTCACAAAAAAATACACTGCATTCTTGGCCATGATCTAAGTGGTTACAATTTAAGCGCTTAAAAAGCAGGTATTACTTTTTTTTCACATAGGTACTATGCTCATGTACCTATCGGCAATCATAATAATTTCTAGCAACAACCTACAATCTTGTACTTACACTAGACATTAATAATATTTCCTTAAATTTGGAAAGCACGTTTGTAAATAGTTACCATTCATGTACGAAAGCGGTATTATCGACGACATCAAAATTATTCATAACTATTTTAGTATGTTTGTACTAGCATGTCTATAGTGACATTACAGATATATTCCTGCTTTAATTTTATATGGATACATATTTTTAGTCATCAGTAGCAAAATAAATATTTCAATAATTCGTATCATTTAAGACCGAGAATTTATCGATATTATTAATAAGTACTCGGTATAGCCACAGCCCTACTATAATACATAATAAGTATTTACGACACAAATGATTGACAAGAATATTTTTCCTATCGCATTACAATTAGAATCTACATCGATATTAGTACAATATAAGGGTTTTATGAATTAGACGCTATTATAAATTCACAGTCAGTTTGTGTTCAGATAATTATATAGGTATGTACGTTCTACAATACAGCTACAGACTAGCTGTATAGTTATTATGTATACAACTAGCCCAGAATTTAAAAAAGCCATGGTATGTTTGTAATCTAACTTGTTATATTGTATTATATCATTATGCTACACTGGCAAGAATTCTATTTGTACTTATGTGCGTGTTATAAGCCTATGTCACACTACACTATGCGGATCTATAGGGTATCACATTGGTGCGTAGCTTAACTAGCCAGCTTAATGTTGCGAATATATATATATACATTTATGCATAGCGTTCAGCTCAGAGCCAAAACACTGCTTTAGCGAAAAAAAAAAAACAATTTCGACCGACTGTGATGTGGTTTTTACTTATACTTTAATAAGAGTATCCCGTTACGGTCGAGTATTTTAGGTCAATAAGTATTTTCATCTTTGAACCATAACTAAATAATCACAAACTCAACGTCAACGGTACGACAGCAGCGGTAGAATGGCGGCAGGCAGGATATATTTGAGTCATCATTACACCCATGAGCAGTCATTTAGATCGCCTTGTGTCACCAATTAGTGACGAACTAACGTAGGTACAAGTAAATAGTTTCTATATTATAAGTGCCTATCTATATACCGGTAATTCGTTCGTAACGGGCGCGTGAGTGTGTTAACCAAGGCACACATCGCATGCGTAATGTGATACAGGCCATAGTGCTTCGAATACATTTCCAGAGTACGTTTTTTTGTCTGTTAAATAAATTGATAAAACCAAATTAATTCCTGCAAAACAGGGCACATAACAAATGTGTAAGGTACTTGGATTAAAGCAAGCTAGGAATGTTTGTATCTGATTCTGATCCAAACGGTACAAAAATATAAGTACATCGAGATAATCATTGATTGAATTTGTTGTATCGGTATTAATCGGTCATTTAAAAATATATCAATGACATACAGGACCAATTACTTCAATATATTTTTTTTTATCCATATACTACAACAAACTATTCGCCATAGCTTGCTTGCGTTCAATGAAAGGCTTGTAAGGTGTTATTGAAATTGCAAAGTTGTAAGGCCTAGTGCAATTTTGAACGGGTGTAATTTGAATTCAACAAACACTGACAACAAAGACACATTAGTTTTAAAGTATAGGTGTCCGTTCTTACACACTATACGTTGTTCAACTGCATCAGAAGTATTAAGACAGTATCCACCAGGCTGGTGTATTAACATATACATACAGATACATAGATAATGTATTATTGTTTTTATTATTACCTTCACATACGGAATCCTTATCACGAAATCTTTATTAAGCTGAATACTAAGTTATTTAGAATAATGCAGGCACGTGTTATGGTGCTATAAACCAGGTGACGACAACGCATGTAGTTAAATTGATTATATCAGATAGTCACAAAGCAGAATTAATGATTGATTAATGTTCCCGACAACTAATTTCAGAGAACTTTAAGAATCAGTAATAACAGAAAACGAAAAGGCAATTATTAATTAAGTCATATAATAATGCAGGTGTACAGTTTTTAGGTTACATGTTACTTTTAACAATTAGTTTGTGATATGTTTCTTTTTTTGTAATACCTTAACGTTAATCTTACAAATATAATTGTCACGGTGGTATTAAAAGGCATACGTTATTTTATTTGACGGCTAACATGTGATTAACAAAAACGAAATATTCGCGACAAAAATTAAAATTACGTCAAACTTCGTTTTAAAAAATAAGACATCATGTGACAACATGTTGTCTTGTGTTCATGGATCTAGTCAAGTGCATATGCGGTTTGACTCAAGTTATCAAAAAAGACGATGTAAAACCCTGTGGGAAAGGTTGAGGTGGCGTTTTTGCCTGACTACTTTCAGACTCGACCAAAACCCTTAGTCAAGAGACCTTTAAAGCCGAGAAGCTGAAAGGAGCATTCACGAAATATGCACGAGAGCAAAACCATTACCCAGCGTTAAAAATCTTACTTAATGTCATTCCCGAATGTAATAATAGCAGCATTAAATCATAATTAAAAATTAATGATTCATATTTTAACGTCTTTGGTGAAAATTTTACCATCATACTAATTTGAAAGTAAAACAAAATTTAAATTCATATTTGGATTACTTACATGCAATTATATCAGATCAAATTTAATGAATATAATACAACATATATATAACATTATAAACTCGTTTCACTACATAAATTTACACATAAAAACAATATATGTACATAGGTAATGACTTAAAATAAATGAGGAATTTCAAAATTACATGAAAAACCCGCAACTAATACAAAATTCCTACTGAATGAATATTGGTCCAGTAAAAATGTACTGACATTAAAAAAACATTTGGTAATCGTATTTTTCGTTGCTTAAATATATATGTTTCTGAGACATTGAATTCATGAACATCACTCATTGAACTATTTTTCTTTATTACTGTGTCGACTATAACTGTAATATCAGAACTAAGTTCACCGAAAGATGAAGTCAATTCAAGATATTCCCAAAAATCATTTTTCATCATCTAATTAATAATCGAGAAGGCAACTTTAGCGGCCGGCTATTTAAATAGCAAAACAATCCAATTCCTGACCAAGTGTACCGTCTCTATAAACCAAGACCATTCCGAACCAAAAATCTTTTTTGAAGACTGTTAAATGTACATTTTTACTAGAATATATTATATCATATGAAATTATAATATTACTACAAAAGAGCAACGCAAGCACACATAAACAAATTATAATGGAGTCATCAGACACAACTATTAATTACATCTCTCTGTTGTTTGACCGAGAGGGTTGTCGATGATGCGGGATTTTGCCTCATCATTTAATTCTGTTGCAAAAAAATTGAGATTGGCATCTGATTGCTTAAGCTGGTCCTGAAGTTATTTACTTGTTTTATAAAAGAAGTCGGTTAATAATAAATTAAATTAGTTATCATTCAAATAAATTAACTTAGTCCAAAGATGTTTGTGTACGTTTGTAAACAAATGAATTGATGATTATGATGCTAATTCGATTCCATGAAGTAAGTTGGATCAAGCGAGCTACCGGTACGTACCATTAACCCAGCCCTAACGCTCGTGTCTAAATTCTAAATAACAACTTCATACGAATGCAGAAGCTGATACTGATAAGTTCCGTCATTGCTGAATTTGCTGATGCTGATATTCGCAACAATCCGGGATTGGACATCAGAGAAAACATCGCTGTGGAGAATTTAAACAATGTCATTGCTTATGACAAGCTTTACAGTCTAATCAAATTTGTTTTTGACCCTTGGTATTATAATTAGGTAATTACGCTATTTGCTTTCAAACCTGACTCAAATTATGAGAGACTGCAAATTGTAAATGGACTGGCAAATATGTATGCATCATCAAACATGCAATCCATACCATATCAGTCGAAAGCTTCAAAAATATCATTTTATTTCTATTATTGAGGTTAAGTGAGGTCCTATTCATCTGAAGGAGAAACTTGACCTTCTAATTAAAGTATTGCATAGTTTTATTTATTCTGAATATGGCGCAGAACAACTGTATTGGGTGGACATTCCTATTTTTATTATGCAATCGCGAAAATTCAGTTCATTATAAAAATAAAGAATTTGTACGGTTTTTATAAAACTACATTTAATTGGTGTATAATGCAGAGGCACTTATATATTCGCTTCTTTTCAAAAGATTCAACTAACAGATTCCCCGAGGGATAAAGCGCAAATGCTGTAATATTATCTTTTATTTACGTTATATTTTACCCTATTAGAAAAAGTGGTAATATGATTGACTTTATATCTGTACTATCGATATTGATAAAATCTCTGACATGATTCTGAATAATTGAATTTCCTAATTCTGAGATATAGTCCCCGTGGGAAGTGGAAAACTCTCGCCTGTAAAAAGCATGTCGCTTATGTTATTCAATAAATAAAACCCAATACATATCAAATAAATATAATGCTTTGCAGCATAATATAATTATTTAATATTAATAAATAATAATTTAGACGAAATTAAATGAATTTATACGCATATAGCCAGAAAACATCGGTTCTTGTTTCGTTTTGTATTTTTGATATAGCACTCGTGAAAAAACATAATTTTTAGTCCTTGTAAAACTGGTGTAACTCAATATACATATCTCGCTTCCCCGGACTAATCTAGCACTCTTAGCAGTCGATATTGTTCGGACTATCATAATCCCGAAGTAAACATTAATCACACACAAATATTATAACAATATTCAAAATATTTAGAATTATTCATCTTCAATAATATTTGTACGTCAGAATCTCATTAATTTTAAAACACTATACCGAGATTATGCAAATTTATTCTCATTTCTCGAATTATTGCCTATATTTCTCCTTTATTAAAACTGAAACTACGTATTTACTATTCATTGTTTTATTTAACCAAAACTACTGCTCTAATTAGATAACACACAGCACACTGTAAACGACGGTCGTTCGGCATTATTTTCATGAGTCAGTATTTCGTTCTGGATATTTTTACTTCAAGTAATCATTTCATATTCTATAGGTTAGCGATCGGCAAGCAAGGTAGCAGCTACAACGAAACAGCGATTTAAAAATACAACTGCTATACGAATATGACTTACTTTCAGATAATAGGTCGATCGCTATACTTCCGGGATTATTATCGCCATATAGGAACTTTTCGAACACCCAACTTATGTTTAAATGCCAGTATTGCCTGTAGCTGCATGTTAATGGTGATTTTTATACTGCGAGTGTGATCATCGACTTACCTAAAATGAATGGACAATTCGTCCAGAAATTTCGACTATATTAAAAGTACTAAATATAATTAAATGTTATGTCGAAACTTTAGTCGATCGTCTGCGCGAAACATAATATCAGATACGACAATTCTGATATTTAACCACACCCAAATAGTAAGTCGAAAATCAAGAAGTTAAGTTGCACACAACATATTTTAAGAAAATCCAGCGCATACAGTTCTGTTTATAATTTTCAGACACAGAAATACGTACGTTATATAGGCACTTACATACTTTAAATTAATATATTATTTTGATTTATATATTGTTAACGAACACTAAAAATATAAAAATGTATCAATTGAAAAAATATAAAATAAAACCTGGAGTATGATACTTATAATAACTATATATATGTAATGGAAAAGATCTTTCTGAATTCATGCTATATTCAATGTTGTATGGATAAAATCTTGTATTAAATCACGAGCTTTGAAAACGTAGATATAAGAATGCTAACCTACTTCGTATGAATTGTTTACATCTCCGCGAGAAGCTCCGAGTAGTAGTGAGTTGCACTCAGATAGTCTACTAGGCGCCTAGGCAGCGGTAGGTTACTGATGAGGTCTCGACGTACGTACTTCAATATCACAAATCTGAAATGAAATAAAGATAATGATCAAATTCCAGCATTTATGTATTTAATATTTATTTCGATAGATAGATAGAAACGATTTCATCTGAGGAATTTTGTAAATTATTTTTCTTAATTCTTTATTGGCATAAGCGGCGTTTTAAAAATATTGAAACCCTGACTCCAGTTTCAGGAGAAATACATATTACATTTATTTTCCTTGGATGGGATTTCAGCGTTAGCAATGTAAAGGCTAGGCCATATTTAACTGGGATTGTTATACTGTTAATCTTTAATAATTATAATGCATACCTGCACATATGTTGAAGACTTTGCACACGTTTAAACCTTGACACCGGATATAGTAGTTGGACGCGTACAGGACCAAGCACTGGTCTCAAATTCAAAAAGAATAGATAGCGACCACTGCGTGACGTCTCCACCGCATTTTCTATGAATTCTACTATAGTTTGAGCTTTAAACATTGTGCAGCCACCAAAGCAGAAATTACCTAAAAATATAAAATACAAAGATCATTACTAAGTACATCCACATTAATCTTCAACTGATTCTAATAATGCAAATAATTCTTACCCTGATCATGTTCAATCCTTACATGTCTAAGCCCATTAAGTTTAAATGTTAAAGTGAATATATAATGGTCATCACTGCTGTCGCGAACTATAAATGAACCATCAGGTTCATTGGAAAGAATCTTTTCAGCAGCTTCCACCGATATTGGGCCCCAGTACCAACCATACTGAAAATAAATAAACAATAATTATTATTTTGCATGAATATATTGGATTATAAACATCTGTACAAGCAAAGTCACGGATATGTTATAGAAATATGTAGTTCGATCGCTCCGTGTCAGGGTAGGGAAAAATCTTGTAAAAGCTGCAGCAGAACTATGCAATAAGTGGAACTAAGTAATTGTAATTGCGTAGTAGAGCAAACGCCAGGCAACTTTCTAGATTTTTATAATTAAAGCGTATTTTGCCTCACGAAATAGTATATATATGATACATCTTTAGTGTTAATATAAAGCATATCCGTCTTGCCCGCGCCATTGCTATGAAGTACGCGGGGCGCGCTGGCGCTTATTTGATTTAAAAACATTTATGTAGGTTAAGTAATCAAAATTATCTCACGAGATATACACATTGGTGACGAGTATAATTAATGAAGTTACAATGAAACAAACAAATTGAAGACTTACATCCTTAACTTTTTGAATAGAAGTAGCAAAATCCATAACAGTATCTTCATCAGCTGTAGTTCTACGAGTTCCCTGGTGTATGTGCGATGGCTGCGGTAACGGTGGCAGTGCTCGGCGCACGGCTGCTGGGGGTGACTCCTCCTTGTTGTTTCCATTGACTTTTTCCACATCTGTCGCGTTCTCCACGACCGGGTGACGTCGCCAACGAAATAAATTACAAAAGCTCTGCTTCAAATTTATGGACAGTATCTTTACAGGAGACATTTTAGCTTTCTGGTTTTGGTTTGTAATACTCTTTTTAACGGCCTTCTCGTTCTTATCTAATTCTATCATATCTTTCGGAATATTCTCTTTATGCTTCTTGTTTTTAACATTCATTCCGAAAGAATTTTTGTTGGCCTTCCTATGATTATTATTTGTTTCCAGAGATCTAGAAATTTCATTACTTTCTTTTAAAAATACTGTTGTACTTGCATCTTTACTCATGTGTTTTGCGTGGATGCCAACATTAGTTACCATAGGATTATTCTTTTTATTAATAGTAACTCTACATTCCGAATCACTTGAACTAGAATAAAGCGTGTGTAAATATTTTCTCATTTCACGCAAAGTTAAATGTAATGAGTCCGTGTCGGAATCACCTGTACCTTTTTTACAAGATGAGCTAGGTAAGCTATGTCTCTTATTTTTAATATCTTTATGTCTGTTATTTTCCTTTGGTTTATGAGTTTTATCAACGGGGAAATTATTAGTACCTGTATTTGTTAATGCACTTTTGCCTCGCTTTTTGTTGTTACGTGGTGGCTTTTTTCCTTTATTTCTGATGTTGCTTTGACTAGGTCGCACCATATCAATGGGCACTGCATAAATATCGCTATCGAATGGGACATTGTACATGTCTGTAATGTCAGAGGTTTTAGCAGTTAATGTGTCATGTGAAATAGCCTGTGTGATAAAACTGGAATCATCGGCTTGAAACTGAGTAACTAGTGAGTTGTGGCTGCTAGATAATCTTGACGACAGCGAATTCCTTGATGAAGGTCGATTAGCGCGGCAGGGACTTAAGTGAAGAAGTCTTGGACTTGCGAACCGGTGATTCAAGCATTGACGCCGTTCGTATAGTGTTTCTGGTTTCAATTTCCTGGGATACATCGGCGAAATATGTCTCACGTTTATTGCTACATCTAAGTTTGACGATCTCGGTTTAATAGTAGCATCATTGGTAAAAACAACAGATGGAGGCATGCATACAGCAGAACATTTTTCTTTGTCATCCGAAGCAGGGATATCCTGCAAAAACAAAAAACAAAAATCAAATACAAGGAAGTGGCCAATCTGTTGTATAATACATATAAGTGTATAATGTAGAATCAACTCTCTACACATTAAACAATACTTTATGAATGTACCTGGAATTCTGGTGGTGGTTCAATAGTTGTAAGTATTACTTTTCCAGGACCTTTCTTCACTGTATTAAAAAAGTCGCCACACATTCGTTCTGATGTTTCTGCCGATTCACAAAGTGACAAAGATTTTTCATCAAAGTCACTTTCTTGTAACTATACAAAAAGACACATTCATTTAGTAAATAAATCAAGAATATGATATAAATTCTTTCAGACGTACAAAATAAATCTAAACACTCTTTCAATCTATTTTTTTATTCGCACAGACAAATATAGTTCTTTAGAAAGTTTGTGGTATATGCTTCAAAATCATAATTATCATATCAAATAATTAAAGTAACTAAATAAATCAATAATTAAAGTAACACATCAAACAATATGTCCAAGTGTACTGGTGATTATAGTGTTACTAATGCACAAGGAGGATGTTGCTGCCTTTCCTCTTTACAATAATTTTCGTCAACTACATCTTCAACCTTTCTGGCTAAGGATATAGTAGTAACTACCATATTTATTTTAAATTATATAATTTGTATTTGTTTTGCAGCATCTTGATGGTAAGTGACAATGTTGCAGAGAAAGGATCAGACAAAAATGTTTATGTAATTATAACAGAATACATATTAGCCTTAGCCAAGCAATTGCCACAAGAATATTTCAATGCAGTTATGTAGAAAGTGCACTTGCTCGAGTTGTGTCCCAAAGAAACATATCACATAACATTAAAATTCTTAATCAAAATAATCAAAACACAAAAAAGCAACAAACAATTAACTCAAAACATGCAACCTGATCGTCACATAGCAATATTTTTATTAAATATATATATATATATATAAATATTATAGATATATATTGAAACCTAAAAGAAACTCAATTTCATTTTCACAATATGTTGTTATTAATATCGGCACAATTGGTTATATCCCACAATAAATCCTGTGACCTCTTTAGACATCTTATCATTAGATTTGATCATATGAGAATTTCTCATTATTTCTCATATGCTAATACTTGATTACTCATTGTTTACCTTTTCATAACATAGCTTAATGCATAATATATATTCCCTAAAGAGTTAGGCAGAGTTGTAGTATTATATCAAATCCCATGTAATAGGGGGAAAGCTTATTGTCATCTCACAAGCACAGTTCCGAACTCCAAGCTTCATCTGAGAATTTATGTACAGCAAAACCCTATAACATTTTCTTCAATACATCACGCTCAGCTGTCTTAATAATTAAAAACAACAGATCTTAGCTACTAATAAAAAAATTACAGACATATATGTAGATTTGGATAAAATTTATGATGCTGAGTATCATTAAATGAGACTGGTATTAATGACCCTGGATCTAGTTCCAGGAATACCACAGTAAAGAAACAGTAGAATGGAGAACTATACATCAATCAATCAATTGCAGTCTACAGCTGGAGACAGGCCTCTTCCAAGTTGTGCCACAAGTGCTGTCCCAAGTCACTACATTAGTATAGCAATTCTAATCCTAACATATCATATGGTTGTATTTCCACCATTCCATCAATTGTACATTTACATCATTGTCATCAGAACACTATTTTAAAACACATAATGTAATATAAGTTATCACAATTTTAATACAAACAAAAAGCACAGCAACACAATTACAGCAAGCCATGCACAAATACATACAAGTTATGCATTTAAGGTGACTAGTTTCTACAATACAAGACATAGGGAAGGAAACATCATTGTCTATTCAAGGAAGCAATCTTTTATTTTGCTAATTAGTTGACCACAACAATTTGCATTATGATGAGCAAACATCCATAATTTTATTCCTTATGTTTTCTGCTTGTGTTCTAATAAATATTATGCTACAAATCCAAAATAATATGTTACCTCAATAATGTATACACTGATAACTTTGTAATTTAAATTATCGACATATAAGTATTACCTGGACTTTGCAAATTACAATTTGGTATAAAGAAAACTTGTATTACTCCTTTAGAACAAGATCTGAGATTGAACACTGTTAACGATATTTACTACCATAAAATTATTTTGCACGATAGATGAAATAATAGAAGTAATGCATTGAATTAAAATTATTAAATTTTTACCAATATATTAGAAAAGAAATACGTCGATCCTAAAAAGATATAAATAGTAGTCAATAAAGTTTCATATGAGCTCACCTCGGATGCGACGTGATGCCATCCACTGGCAGAATCACTCGAAAAGGAACCACTTGTAATAATAAGACCACTATCTTCGCTTAACGGAGGCGCCTCAGAATGTGTCGAAAAAGGCGGTGACTCCATTACCCAAATGTTGATTTGGGATACCTAACACGAACATAAAATGGACGTAAAATTCAGTAATTTTCATAAAAAATGAAGAAAATACATTGCAGTCTCGTCGCTTTACTTTTTATTTTTAATAATGACTAGACTATGACTTTGGCTATGCCTAGCCATAACTTTATTTTAAGATTTGAATACAAGCTAAATTGGCGCACCCAACACCTAAAGGAGCATTCAACCGCATTAAACGTATAAGACGTTTATGTGGTAACAACATTGAATTGCACCGCGGCTTTTGAATATCTATGAGACTAAGAAAGGTGGAATCAAAAGAAAAAAAAATCCAAAGCCTCGATCACATCAAGCGAGTTCACAGCGATCTACTTGCGGTAACTGAATTTAAAGTCTATTGACTCAAATTACTTTTATTTGGGAGCAATTCTCGGTTTTAGGTTCTTCTCAAGCAAAAAATCTGTGCGATCGGGTCTGATATATATTTTTCGTTTTCAAATATTATTATATGAAAAATAAAAATACGGAGGCACAATAAAACTATTACTATATTTTAGGCGGACTGTACCTCATATATTCACCGTTTAATGGAGGAGAATGGAGGTTTAATGCTCAGTTTAATGTAAGGGTTTTGACTTGTAATCTGTCGGTATGTTATATGACAGTGTGCACATTAACAATTTAACATGACTTCTCCTGATGCATGAAGTATACTCAAACATAGACAAGACCGTAAACGTTACAACCAGTGGCATAGCGTAGCGGGGCGGCAGGGGCGGCCTGCCCCTGGGGGCATTTTTAGGGGCGGCAAAATTTCACAATAAATAATATTAATAATACCTATATCTTATATTTTTTTTTATTTTTCCCTTGTATATATTTGAACCATTTTATTTCATATTTATATCACACCTACAATTCGGTCAAGTCAAGTTCTTTAAACAGACAGTTATTATATCCCTGTGAACGAAAGGTTTCGAAACACTGCCTTTCCGAAATATGATTTATTTAAATATTCCAATCTAACTTTTTCTTCTCCTGACACCGATTTCAGGGCGAGAGAGCAAGATGAGGGGCAACGGATAAAAGCCATCTAAGTCGGAAAAATAAATAGAAAAGCCATCCGCCCTTTTACATCTGAATTATGAAATCTTTTACTGCATATTTATATAATTGTGGCAATTTAAATTATATAATTGTTGCAGGGGCGTAGGTACCGCCGTATCAGCCGTATCAAAGATACGGGGACCCCCAGCTACAGGGGCCCCGAGACCGTGTAGACAAAAATTCGTGAAATGTTATCCACAACCTTACTCAAACTCTTAGGCCGTACGTTAAACTTCCCGGGAAATACTAAACATATCTTATCATACACGATCAATTATATGGATTCATTCACTTACATGATCAATATGATCATACATGAGTTTTAGTCAGTAAGGACCCTTTAAGTGTTTAATACGAAAGCAATTTGTAATATTTAACATTTTATAGTTTTAATAACACTTTTGAGAGTAACTGCCGGGCCTAATTTCATAAAAAAAATTCATGACGTCGAATTACTAGACAGGTGAATGGCCAAATCCGAAACTATTTTTCGATATTCCTTATAGTTTCGGATTGACCATCCACGCCTACTTTAAAAATTCACCCTGTAGGTATAACTATATGTACAATATAACTATATATAATAGTATTTTCTGGTGTCTTCAGTTACAATGCTGCCTAAATATTTAAATTGGTGTATTTGTTCAATAGGGTTAGAAGGATTTTAGTTTTATTAATGATTATCATGTTATACTTGGTATACTCTATTATGGAGTATCTCTATTTAATTTCTGTTATTTGTAAGAGCTGTAATATCTTTGGCAAATGAAATAAATACTATCCGTTCTCCGCTTACCCTATTTTTTTTTTTAAGATTCCTCTATATTGTGTTTAATCTAAAAATAATAAATAAGAGAGGAGACGAAGAATATCCCTAACTCCTTATCTAATCTTTGATTTTTCTATGGTGACATTTATTTCTAGGATTTCTTGTTCTAAGTTATAAACATAGAAATAATGGGAAGAGTAGGTACTAGTTATGATGATTGTTATAGTAAAATCGATGAGTCCTACGAATATGGCTAAAGCTCAGATTGTTATTTATAGTAAAATCGATTAGTCCTACGAATATGGCCAAAGCTCAGATAAGGGCCAAAGTAGCATATTAGCGATTTTGAGATTATTGCATGAAATACTTCATTTGACCATGTTTAATCATTTGACACAAAAAAAGTAATGGTATTGATATGTACCAATATTAAGCATACAAATTTTCATGTATTTCAGATGTACCATCTTTAAGTTTAACTAATTTTCACCTATGTAGGTCCGTACTGTAAAATTTATAAATTACACTTTGGCCCATATCCGTAGAACACATCGAAATATGTTGGAATATACATTACGAGGAAAAAAAAACTTTTTTACCATTTCTTGTTTTGCACTGGCAAGCTTGCAGGATAGAAAAAGAGATAGAAGGCTATCCCTATCCAAAATGCTATCTCATAAGACTGGATTATCTCTTAATATTTGATAAAAAAAATTAGACCCTATCTTGAAGCTAGTAGTATTTATATTTGAGCTTCCATAATTTGACTATGTGTATTCCATTGTGGCTACTGACTGATGAAGTAAGCATAAGCACGAAGTGAGTGACGATGACGGACGCTGTGTGTGATTGTTGTAATTTCTGACTGTGTATACTACACTAAAAGTGTGAATAACCTGTTTCATTACCTTAAACACTACTGTAATCTGTGGTCTAATTTAGTTATTGTTCTGAGGGTCTAATACGCCCTACCACCCTAACCCTCTGGCCTCTACCAACTTGCCAACCGCTGTTTGTCTGTTTTTCTCGTCCTAAACTGCGTTTATTATGAAGTATGCAGAAATATTTACTTTATTCTTCAAATAATAATTTCTCGTATTAGATATTTATGTTATATTATAATTTAATCGTATCCTAAACCTAGTACTAAGTTCTCCACATTATAAAATGTTTTATCAGAAACTGTACCTAGTTGAAAGTAGTAACAATTATTACTTCTTTTTCATTATGAACTTTAATAATACTTACATTTGGGAATAAGGTTAATTATTTCTGTTATTGTTGTTATTTAGTTTTACAGAGATGGCCGACTCCCAAGTAGCAAATATAGTCAATGAAATTTTAGTAAGTACCTAGTTTTATAATTCATTATATCGCATATTTTTTATCCATATACATATATATATATATTTAATTATTGAGAATATTTCATGCCATAGTCAGTTAATGACTATCTTAGTTGTTGGGCATAGTGCAAGCTCAGCATTTAGCATGTGCTCACATACATACTAAATGCTCAGCTTGGATACCTTTTTTAGGTTGTACTGTCTTTTAAAGAAGTCTTAGAGATGTTTAGCAGTCCTGGGTGACCCACTATTAGCAAGTGGGTATCTCCATGCATCATATTCCAATGTGAAGGACTGAAAATATGTTGTTACAATTAACACAATAATACTTCCAATTACATTTTTCATCATAAACAAATGTCTTTAACTGGTAGCTGCTAGTAGCAAAATTTAAACTATTTTACTATTTCTAGCGGGTTGAAGCAGTTGAAGAGGCTTTTAGTTGCTTTTTAGTACATAAACCAGAACAAGAAAATGAAATGTTAGCAATGTATCAGAAAAAGCTATGTGGCATCATGTCCACCTTGAGTGCAGAAATGCAGGAGTCTGCATTAAGACAGTACTTGACTCCAACAGCTGTCCTTACTAACAGATATAAAATGAAACAATTGCTAACACTTCTAGAAACGTTAGTGAACACAAATATTATTCAAGCTCGGTAAGTAAGAATGGGAATATGGTACACATTTATATCACTGCATATAGACATTATATTACAAAGTGGAGAATTACTTGCAGGATGTTATGTGATTGCATATTGACCAATGAAAAACTTATATATCAAAATGCTGATTTCTGGATTGAAAGTTTCAATTTAATCAGAAGAATTATTGGAGGAGTCGATTATAAAGGCGTCAGGGAAATAATGAAAGTTAGTAAAATTCTGTCCTTGTCACCTCTTTGAATAATTTGTTTTTATACATGTATCATTTTCATGGAGTATTTATTTTGTAGGGATGTCGAGAGAAAGCTCATACACTACCAGTGAAGTTAAATTCAAGTACAATGCCTCAGTTGAAAGCATTGTACAATGTTATTGAATATATTTTTGATCGTAATGCTTCCCTTTTACCAGCATACTTTATTGTAACTGAAATTCAAAAGGATTATCCTGGTAATAGCCATTGGCCTCACTGGGTATGTAAAATAATTCTTTATTATATGCTAGTGTAGAGAAAACCAGAACATAGAAACAATAATTATATTATTTTTTTCAGCAACTTGCAAAACTTCTATCTAGTTTCGTGGAAAGTTTTAAACCCTGTGCACAAATGGTTTCTATAATTGGACATTCACAAATGTTACCAGTAGTTGAGTTTTCTGGTTATGCTGATCATCTTGTTAATCCTTGGCGATTAGATACTAACACATTAAATTTTTCGCTTAAGGGCAACTTGCCATATGATGATGAACTTTTAAAGCCACAGATAGCATTGTTGAGACATGTTTTGCAACAGCCTTATTCTAGAGACATGCTGTGCTCTATGCTTGGCCTTCAAAAGCAACACAAACAGCGTTGTATAGCTCTGGAGGATCAATTGGTTGAACTTATGATACTTCCAATGGAAAAGAGTGATATAGATAATGAAGATGATGAAATGTCACCATCTCATTGGTGTTGGCTTCATTTATCATCACAAGTTATATACTTGATCCTCATTGGATTTGCTTCATTCCCCAATATTGTTCTGGGTCTCCAAGACAAATTGGCTGGTCTTGATATGAAAAAAGGGAGAGACCACCTCATGTGGGTGTTGTTGCAATTCATATCTGGAAGTATTCAAAGAAACCCATCATCTAATTTCCTGCCAATAATAAAACTATATGAATTGTTATATCCTGATAAAGAAGCGTTGCCTGTGCCTGACTGCACAAAAGCACATTGCACACATAAAATGGCTGTAACATGCATTTGGATGCACTTGTTGAAAAAAGCCGAGACTGAGCACAAGACCATGACTATGCCAACAAATTTAAAAGTACAGTATGAGTATGTGTTCCTTTCGTCTATAGAGTATTTCATAATAATTTACATTTATATAATAGTATACATATTCTCTTGTATGTTATTCTTCTCTTATTAATATATTCATCCTAGGTTCCTTCAGCACCTGATGACTAATAGTACGCCAACATTAATGGGCTCGGATTATCGCATAGCATTACTATGTAATGCTTATTCAACAAACCAAGAATACTTCGCCAGGCCAATGGGTGTGATTATAGAGACACTCTTTGGAAACCAGAAAGCTTTGCCAAATGGGAATACTGGCACCCCATTGCCGACTGCCCCCCTGTCTATGTGCATTTTGGATAGTCTGACATTACATTGTAAAATGTCACTCATACATTCTATAGTGACGCATGTTGCCAAATTGGCTCAGAATAAAAGTAACATACCAGGAAGTAACATGATGGCACCAGCTCTTGTGGAGACTTACAGTCGATTACTGGTCTACACTGAAATAGAATCGATGGGAATCAAAGGCTTCATACGTGAGTACAATCACTATATAAAAAACTAAGACAAAAGAAATTTGAGTCAAATGATTGTTTCTCATCTTTTTATGTATTTTATATTAGGGATTTGTGGCTGTCTTGACTCCATTAGTAACTAACGTAGTTAGTTTCCATGTTGTAAGAGTAAAAAGGAGAAGTATGCTATTACAAATACTTTGTATATTTTATTTTTAGATCAGTTGCTGCCGAATGTGTTCAAGTCTCACGCTTGGGGTATACTTCATAACTTGCTGGACATGTTTTCTTATCGTATTCACCATGTGCAGCCACACTACAGGGTTACACTACTGTCTAACATACATTCCTTGGCTGCATATCCGCAAGCTAACCAGACGCAGTTACAATTATGGTATGTATGTAAAATGGTTCCCGGAAAAACTAGGGCACTTCGGCTCGGAGTGTATTAAAAGCGCCTAAGGATTTTTTGTTGAGACAATGAACCTCATGGTCTGCAACCTTGAACTTACGCGTCTGTTAGTACTCCGCCAATGTTCAAAACTGGATAGGCCTGCTGAAAATATGTCTTTTGCATACAGAAAATAATAAAGTGAACTAATTAATTGTTCTAGTTTCGAAAGTACTGCATTACGCTTGATCACAAGTTTGGGTAGCTCTGGAGTGCAGTTGCAGATGTCCAGAGTTGTTTCAGAGCCGAAATCTCTGGTATCTTCGGAAAGCGAAGAGTTGAACCGCGTGTTGGTCCTTACTCTAGCGCGAGGAATCTATATGACTGGAGCTGGTAAGCTTTTATTATATATATATATATATATATATATATATATATATATATATATATATATATATATATATATATATATATATATATATATATATATATAACATATTTGATCATTTTGTCATATTTTATCTTACATTATTGTACTGTTGCATTGTATTGAGGACCGAAATGGATTGTATTAAAATTATTAACTAATTAGAGAATTAGTTAATCAGTTTAATACAATCCAGTTTGGTCCATTTCTACAATTATTTTAAATTGGTGCAAATAGTGAATTAGCGCGCATACATGCCATAGATAATCAAAGAATTTTACATCAACAGGCAACGACGGAGCGGCAGTAAAGGAGCTCCTCACTACAATAATGACAAACACGCCGCACATGTGGTCCCAGCATACACTACAATGCTTCCCACCAATGCTCGTTGAGTTTTTCGCTCAGGTATTTCAATATGGACAAGTTTTGTTTATAAATTTCAAATATTAAGAGAGAGAGAGAGAGAGAGAGAGAAGAGCAGGGGCGTATTTACCCTTGGGCCAAAAGGACCATGGCCCGGGGCGGCAAGCTGCGAGGGGCGGCGCAAGCCGCACCTCGCGCTCAGCTTAGTGCGACTTTCTTTTGGACTTTACATGCCTGAAGAAATTTAAAAAAAACCTACCTAATTAAGAAAAACTAAAACTCATTTGGTTGTAAGTTTGATAGACGTCAAGACGGGAGGCTTTCGTATGCCTGAACGGCGGGCGGCCGCGGCGGGGCGGCGGCGTGTCCGTCGGACTCCACCGCGACTCGGGACTAGTTGGGATGTTTCGACGTTGCTCGTGTCGTTTTCGTTCATATTCATAGGCAAAAGCGGGTGGGGCGCGGGGCGGCGCTGGTGGCGGCTGGAAACTTGTTCAATTTATGGGGCGACAAATGTTACAAGCCCAGGGCGCTAAATTTTAAAATACGCCACTGGAGAAGAGACAGGGTAGCATCAATATTCCGTTTGTCTTAAGGTTTATCTCACACCTATGCTGTGCTGGCAAAGACTATTTTACTACTGTCAATAGAAACAAAAGTATACTGTACAGGAAAACAACTGTAGAAGACTTGTTTTCCTTTACACTATATACTTTTGTTTGTTTCTATAACTTCCGTCTCTATCTTTCATTTTTTTTTTTGTTTTCTGGAGTTGAAAAGAGACGGAGATGCTCTCAATATCTTGTTTGCCTTAAAGTCTATATAATTAAAGATAGTAACTACCGAAGCGACTAGCTCCTCTCTTTACGACTTACTTGCTCAGCGTGGTTCTTCTTCGGTTGTCTCGAATTCTAATATATTTTTATGGCTCCATCATTGTACGATGATCTGGCCAACTTCAAGGTTGAAAAACACTGCCATAGTTATTGAAGATACTACTATATGGGATAACTATTGACCGGTGTTTGTAGCAGGGTTATTATGGATGTAGAATTTTTGCGATTTTTAGGGGCTCATATTCGCGGCTGCGGATACGTAAGGAATAAAAATAAATGTATTCTTATTTCAATTCCAGAACCCAGTTCCTAAAGAGAACAAGCAAGTGCTCAAGAAGTCGGTTGAGGAGGAGTACCGCAAGTGGACGTCGATGGCCAACGACAATGATATTATATCGCACTTCTCTGTGCCCGGCACGCCCCTATTCCTGTGTCTTTTATGGAAGATGATCTTCGAGACCAACAGAATTAACCCCGTTGCTTTCAAGTGAGTGTATGTCTTATTTTGTATAATAATATAGAATTATGGCATCCCTAATTACCGTGTTGGAGATAATAGGGCCTGTGTTCGGCAATGGATGTGTATGGGTTGATATTATATTGTTACTGTCAAATTCTGTTCAACTCCACAGCCAGGCAAATGATTCCTTTACTTTTCTAAATGAGTATGTTTACAGGTTGTGTTAATTCAGTTTAACGGTTCCCTTATTCCTTTCTTCGTCTGGTTTTTTTTTTTACTATGAACTAGATTGTCAATTATTTAAATGAGGCGGTCCCTTATTTAAATAATAAATAAATAAGGCTGCCTAAATAGGGACATTGTCTGTTATGACTCCTTTTTTTAATTTCTTTTGGTGTACAATAAAGAGTATATTATAATTAAGGTAAGGTGTAGCATTCTGTCCAGCATTATAAAATAAAGGCTAGAATCTCAAAGCTGTATTTTTTTACTTTAATGTATTAATATGAATTTTCTTTTTACTTCTCTTAAGGATTTTAGAGCGAATCGGTGCCCGCGCACTGTCAGCACATCTGCGCAAATTCTGCGATTACCTGGTATTCGAGGTGACCAACCCCGCCGGCGGGCCGCACATCAACAAGTGTGTTGAAGCAATCAACGACATCATCTGGAAGTATAATATCGTCACCATCGACAGGCTCGTCTTGTGTCTGGTAAGAAGAAACTTTAAGCTTGCCAGTAACATACGGTCCATTTTATATTACCACACATTTACACATTACACATTACACAATATCTGCACAAAATAATATATTGTTTCTATAACAATCGTTCCCATCGTCTCATTACATTTTTTTTATTGTTTAAAAACATTTTCAAATGATCTTTTTAACCTTAGCGGGAGTTGAGAACACATGATTGTACCCTGTTCCTTCTCCACGCACGTGGCGAGATTTATGTAAATACAACAAACATTTTCCGTATGATTTGGGAAGTAGAATCTATGTTGGTACCAACAAAATTGTGGTTGATGTTTTTGTGGAGTGTTTAGAGCAAAACATGCGCAGGGTACATGTTAGTGCGTCAGGTTATTTCCCGAAATGTTATTTCCCTCTACCCAACACTTCAGGATATAACTTGATCATTGTACCCTGTTATTACAATCCCGATGCTGTTATAAAGTCCCATATAATAGATAGGGACCTAATTGTAATACACATATTCCTAATTATCGAATTGAACCCCGGACCTCATTCAGCAGTCGCCGCGCTTGCGATCAATAAACAATTTATTCGTCCGTTCTTTTTTCCGAATTACAATGTTTCCTTACTCCAATTCATTCAGCCCTTTGATTGCTGTAGGGTTCGGCCAAGTTTCTGCCATCCATTAAAATTCTCGAATGTGATTTATTAAAGGTACTACGCCCCAATCCTGACGGGAATGAAAGCCAAGTGTGCCTTTATATTATTCAGTTACTGCTATTAAAAGGTTCGGAATTAAGAAATAGAGCACAGGACTTCGTAAAGGAAAACTCACCAGAGCATTGGAAACAGAACAATTGGTAATGTTAATATTTCTTATTCTTATTTTTGCTATGATAGTTATTTCTGATGTGTAATGTTACAATGTTATGTCAAAACACGGTCCCTAAGTCGATTGCACCTTATTATTTATTTATTTTTGTATACTTATGTATATAAAATTCCGGAGTGCATGTGCGTGTGTTCGTAATTGTACTCCCAAACGGCTTGATCGATATTGATGATGTTTTTTGTACTTATGGGGTCACCTGGATGGTTCTTCGCTATAGTTAGACCTTTGGCGGTGATGACAAGATCCAGATTTTTTTAAATGTTCTATCCTATTTTTAAATATATATATAGGTATATATTTTTTGGTTTTCTCACATAAAATCATATAATCCTAAATTTTCAGCCTCCCAGTACCTGTCAATATTTTTTAATTCAATAGTTAATGTATTGTGAGGTATTTCAATTATACTGAATAAAATATTTTATTTCAAGAAATATTTTTGCTAGCGAGATCTGTGACACTACTTCTGCCTACCGCTAGTTATAAATAAATTCATTGAATTTTCTCAGGTACGACAAACATCTAGCATTTCACCGAAAATACCCAGAGAAGTTCGCACCAGAGGAAGCAACCAATACTTACAGCGGCCCTATCCCAGTTTATTTGAGTAATGTGTGCCTTCGTTCCATCCCGGTTTTGGATATTGTGGTACACAGACATTTGGAGATACCGTCTGTTAGCAAGAACTTGGAACAACTTCTGGAACACCTTGGCTATTTGTATAAATTCCATGGTAAGTTAATTTTTATTTCGCCCATGTATCATCATAAAAATGAAAACCTTTTCTTTTTAGTGCAGGTGTTGTGATAGTGAGAACGAGGTTTATCAAACTAGTATCATGGAGGGAAAAGTTTTGTTTGCTTTATTGCGATACATTTCTTAAAGTGAAAGAGATATGAATAAATTTTTGGTACTAAAACGGGGTAATGTAGGCATAGAAATAAATATTTGTATTGCCAATCTACTATTTGTTACTCGTAACAGTTGCTGTGTTGTTAATACCTACTATTAGTTATATCAATTATCTGACGCTTTCACATAGGAATTATCGCTAAACTTCATGCATATCAAATCTGCTAATATGTGCGACGAAACACGTCACACTGTGTGTTTGCTTTATCGTGAAACTCGTAACTTGTATTTGGTCAATTTATTATTATTATTTCATTAAGTTTTACTTATTGTTTTCCTAATGGTTTCCAGTAAACAATATTCACTTCTCTCTAGCCTGTGTTTTATTAAATATGTCAAGAATCATCATCGTGCAGGATCATCTGCCTGTCACCTTTTTGTAGAAAGGGAATTGATATTTTTTTCTTTCTTTCAAAACGCATTCAATGCTGTCAAAGGCAATAACTTTTGATTAACCCGAGTCACGTTATTCCAAAATCAGAAGGGAATCACTAATCCATATCTCAATATGTGTGTAATTCACTTTATCACAATATTCAAGCAAGTGTTTGCGAAGTTTATGTAGATTCGCATACTAATGTCACAGCCATTCCGCCTATTCCGTTCGTTTCTCTTATACATCCGAAGTCACAGATCCAGTGACGCCAAGTTCTCTTTATACCTCTCGTGGTTACACATTAAATATGAATTGTTATGGATCGTGATGTGTTATGTTTATATTCATCAGTGATTGACTATAGGTTGATCTGTCTTTTTGTTTTTCAATTTTGTTAATACCTTGCTGACGTATGTTCCAGATCGGCCTTTAACATTCTTGTACAACACGCTGCATTACTATGAAACGAAGCTTCGTGATAAACCGCTGTTGAAGAGGAAATTGGTCAACGCGGTGTTGGGGTCTCTGAAAGATGTGCGTCCGGCCGGCTGGGCTACAACCGAAGCGTTCCAGGCTTACCTCGCCAAGTCGGAAGTAGATGCCACCGGGTGGACGCCCGACCTTAACTATTATCTGGCGCTAGTCAACAGAATGGTTGACAGTATCCTTTTTAAATTACATTTACTCTCAGTACGATGGCTCTTTAAAATCAAACGAAAATATCTTATTACTAGCTTTCGCCCGCGGCTTCTCTTGCATTGATTACGAACCCGTGCATTTTTTCGGGTCACACGTAGCGCCATCTAGCGTCCTAAAGCAATTATGACCGTCGAAAGTTGTTGTTCTTTCCCTCGGGAACAGTACTTTTTTCTGAATGAAAGGTACCCTATGTCCTTTTCTGTACTCCTGAAAACGTATACTTATGCAAAATTTCACGATGGTCGGTTCAGTGGTTTAGGCGTGAAAAGGTAACAAACAAACTTACTTTCGCAATTATAATATTAGTTAGGATTAAGATTTCATAAGACAATATTTCTTTAGCTATATAACAGCTATGACTGGCATCTCGCATTTCCCCAACACAGACTGGCGATTCAACGAGTACCCGAATCCTTCAGCACATGCGTTATATGTGACGTGCGTTGAACTAATGTCACTGCCGCTTGCACCCGATTTTGTTGGCAACACCCTCCTTGACGTTGTTACCAAAGGCTTCGTAGTTATACCTGCCACAAAAATACAGCTTTGGATCAATGCTATCGGTCTCATAATGGCTGCATTGCCAGATCCTTACTGGAATGTTCTTCACGACCGCATATTGGAACTGATGACAAACAACGAAATGACAGAATGGCCATTCCCACATACGCCATTCCAACTATTTAATCTAACTACGACAAATGACGCCATGTTGGAAAACAAGTACAGCTTGACTTTGGCGTTGGCTCACGCGGTTTGGTACCACGCCGTCGCAGGACAAATCATGCAAGTTCCTCAGTAAGTATATGTATTTTTATATGATATCTATATTTATCTGCCAATTTCAATGTGCGACACCAAATACGGAAGCGAGGACAACACTATGAATTTATGAGCGTTATTATAAGAACTTAAGTAATTATCGTATAAAGCTTGTATCTACGTAAAAACTAAGTGTAATGACTCTGACGACACGGTTGGCGCAGTGGCTAAGCCATTAGCTTTCTGCGCTACGTGTTACGGGTTCGATCCCCGCACGGAACAAATATTTGTATGATTTGGGTCTGGTTGTGTGTGCATGTGACATATATGTTTGTAAACTGTACCCACGACACAGGAAAAATCCTAGTGGGACAACGTTTACGGGCCAATATGGTCATAATGCATGTTATCACATACTGTCAGTGAGGGTTAGTGGAACTAGTGATGTTAAAATGTTTAATGTTGTTTATCTGAATAGGAGTGGTCGTTAACAGCACTCACTCGGCGAACTTCTTTCTGAGTGAACAGAACTCAGAAAGTAGTAGCAGATAGTAAAGAGATATCTTCTCTGACTGGGACCTGGGACAATAACATCTTTTAACAATAATTATATATAATTAATAAATTTCTACACCCCTAGTATCCGACGTACATATCATATCTTAGAAAAAGCTGTTATCCTGAACACTTGCAGAATTGTCTGGATCTTTCGAACAAACACAATACACTCACAAACACGTTCATTGTTAACTCACAATAACTCAAATCATCATCATGCTGTTACCGATCTTATTATTATTTAGGTTCGGCTCATGCTATCCTATAAAGCAAATATAAAACAATAATTTACCTAAGTCAATTTGTAATCGTTTAGTTACTTATTGATACTACCAATCCATGCTTCTGGCAACGATTAAAGTATTGATTTCGGCTGCCTTCATGATCCTGCGCAACCAATCATATTTTATAACTAGCTGTGCCCGCGACTTCGTTCACGTGGATGTCGGAACTTAACAATGTATTTTCTAGAGCGAAACGCCATTTAAAAAAAAATTATTATAAAAGTTACGTGAAGTTAAGAAGACCAAATGCACTTAACCCTATTTTTTTCTAAAATAAAAGAATTTTTCTAAAATAAAAGTAGCCTAAGTTACTCCTTATTACATCAGCTACCTGCCAATAAAAGTC
The DNA here is from genome assembly GCA_947562105.1 of Shargacucullia verbasci. Lineage (NCBI taxonomy): Eukaryota > Metazoa > Arthropoda > Insecta > Lepidoptera > Noctuidae > Shargacucullia > Shargacucullia verbasci. The sequence continues at coordinate 3,530,362 of OX387279.1, forward strand.
CCGTCAAAATCGGTCCAGGCATTTCAGAGATTAGCCTATACAAACAGACGGACAGACAAAAATTGTAAAAAATGTTATTTTGGTGTATGTGCCGTATATCTATTCATATGCATGTAGTAAAAAACGGTTATTTCAATATTACAAACAGATACTCCAATTTTATTTATATGTATAGATAATTAAATGAAATGTCGTGTTTACAGATTCGTAAAAGATAAATTATCGGTGGAGATCCATACTGAAATTCAACTGTTATACTTGTGTCACTTGGTCGGTCCATTTTTGCAACGATTCAAGACGGATCTGTCCCGAGCAGTAATGGACATTACTTTAACGCTGTACGAACTTCTGGCGCACATCGACAAATCTCAACCACATCTACAGTACATCGACCCGATATGTGATTTGCTGTATCCTTTTATAATATATAATATTTATGTTAATTATAATTCATTGTCACCTTATATTTTTTTTCACCAAAAAGGATTTAGTGCAGCTAGGCATGCTGTGGCGCACAACGAACGGCGGCAACGAAGTGTAAGCCTTGGTTGGTTTGCTTCGTCCAAGAACCTCTTTTTTATTATATTAATGTTTCTGTAGTGTTGATACTTTTGAACATATTATTTCCTGAACAATTTATTCAGTTATCATATAAAGTACATGTTCGTTGGCGACACTATGAAGAATGAAGTGGAGTGTGTAATTCGTAAACTGCGGCCAGCTTTACAAATGCGCTTGCGTTTCATTACTCATTTGAACGTGGAACAAATAAATACTGCCTAGCAGAGCGATTACTACAGCTATACGCCATCTAGTTCGAGTACCAGCTCGGAATAACTGTAGCGTGGCTGTAGTGCATCTATACATTTTGACAACAAATTTATTTTAAGTAATTATAAACAGCCGCATCTCAATTTAAAACACCAAAATTTCATTGAATACGCGTTTAGTCAGTTATTGATTTGCGGTTAATAAAGCGGCGTGTCTTTATCACTACAACAAAGCAACGTACGAGTATCTTTATATTTAGCATAAGTTTAATTATTGTGAGATCACGTATTTTTCTACGAAGCATTTTATTATGTAACTTGAACATCGTTACTAGTTATGATTAGGGTCGAAAAAAATCAATAATCATAATCTGACATTCTGTTGTTATAAAATGTTATAATATGTGATAAATCCACTTTATCTGTAGAAATTTCCATTCTTTTTATTTTAGTATTGCTAAAATTATAGGTACATCTCCATATTTCGCCTTAGATAGAATGTTTTCCATTTTACAAACAATTAAAACGTTTATATTTACTGTTAGTCGAACTGTTGGATAATCATGTTCTTCCTTCAATTTACTTCCGATTATGTAAAATGTTATGTCTTCATCATAATAAGAATCAAATAAGTGAAGATTGCTTAATTAGATGATAAAAAGAGCAGCTTGCTTGCGATATAGGTACTTATAATAAATATTACAAAATGTATAGATAGGCATTTTTTGCGGATAATACAAGGGCGCTTGAGGCGATATAATTATCGCAAGATATTCTGTCATTTAGGCGCGATATGTCCAATTCGCAAAAGGTCCAGTGTGCGCAAATTGTCCAATTCGCATAATGCTCACATATGCTAGAGAAACAGATATACACTTTTTTAAAATAAGTGTATATCACTTTTATAAGTTGCTTAACATCATCTATCCATATTGATGACTAAAAACATGGTATATCGTCGTTGCGCGTGCTTTGTAAATACCGCGCATCTGCGTTTAGCGCCGCAGAAGTAAAATCTTATATATTTAACTATATTTTATCTTTTAGATCTCATACGATTATAAAGTAAATCGCAAAGAAGTAGCTACGAAGTTCAGTCGGTAACATATCATTTCGGATAGATGATGTTAAGCACCTTTTAAAAGTGATATACACTTATAAAAAAAGTGTATACCTGTTTCTCCAGCATATGTGAGAATTGGTCATCATCCGAATTGGACGTTTCGTGAATTGGAAGTTGCGTGCATGCTGGACATTGGTGCTCACAAATGCCTACATTTAATTTCAGTAAGCTTAGTATGTTTTGGTACCAATCAGACTGTTGATTGGTACCAAAAACTTACTGAACTCGCACTGGCGAGCACGGATCTTTTAACAGTCAATATTTCGAAACGATGGACTGTTTTTTGTAACTCACTGCCATTAAAAAGCGTACAGCGACCGCGGACAATACAATAATTTATCACGTTAAAATGACATGACATTGGGAGTATACTTTTTCCCGTACTAATCTACAAGCCCTAGAATAATGTATTAGATGAATACTAATAGTTATCAGATGGTAGTCGCTCCGAGTAACATAGTGATATCTAGCCGTATTAAGTGGTATCTAGCTTGGATTATTCTAGTTAAATGCAAATGTTTGTATGGATAAATTTTTAGTCATCTATTTCCTATGAAATCTTTACATGTTGGTAAATACTTAGTACAAGCAGTTTTTTACTTAAGACTGATAAAAAGCAATAGCCCAGATAACAAATTATTATTATTAAAAGTTAATGTATAATCCTGATAAAATAAGTAATTCGTAAAACATTGAAGTAAGATATTAAAAATAAGTCCTTAATAAAATAATTGTGATAATACATTAAATTCAGTTGGAAAATTCAATGAAAAATAGTCATAAAATATGTTTTGTGACAATTGACAATCTATTGGTTTTATATATTCAGTGAAGATAATAAAATATTATGGACTTGTAACTATAATATCGGAACGCACACTGTACTCTTAAGTATATTGTTATATACACATCGTATAATGATCAAACATAAGATAATAATAGTTCTTCAGCAATTCAATATGCAAATCACAGACGTAACTTCATTTAATTTCACGGATTTAATTATACAATTCAGTAAAATATTTATAAAAATAAGGGATACCGTAAATAATGTTAGAAATGCGATAATCGTACATACATATTTCTCAGTAACCTTTGAAAAATCTATAAAAGATTCCTGGTCGTTGAGGACTTATTAGGTGATACCAGGTTTTATATATGTATACTTTCACAGAAAGGGACCCGGGATTCTTTTGACAGTAGCATAGCAATAGTATTTCTTTTGTTCTTGAATTATATATGAAAATTAGTCCTGTATTATTATTTCTCTTTAATTCTTGTCAATGATATACATGTTAACGGATGATCTATTGTGAAATAAACCAACTGTATTACTTGACTACCTTGTGAGCATTTCATAAAGTAACAATGTTGTCGTACTCGTAGTAAATATGAAATAAATTATAAGCATGCCAAACTAATGCAAATATTTTATATTTAGTTATGCATTTTCGATTGCTTTTGAAAATTGAATTTCCAAACATCCACACACCATGTCTGTGATCTGATGTGTTGTGAACTTTTGAATAATTTGTGTATAATTAAAAAATCTGATGTGTTTATTTGAAAAAGATCAAAATATATGTATAGGTTGATTTTTTTTATAACCATTCATTAAATTAAGATGTAAAGAGAGAGAGAGAGACCATCAAGAACGTAACAAAAAGTTACAATTTGCAATTCGAAAAATATTTTAATGAGTTTCATATTTTAGGATTTTTCCTTTGTCATCCTTTATGATCCTGCGTCTCTTCAAATCGGGGATGTAGGTACGGTATGAATTTGACCAGACCTAGAATTTAATTTATTACCATTCAATAATCGCCAAGGGTAATGCGATAGTCCCACTTGCTGATGGACTCTTTAATACCGAGAACAGGATATCCTTTTTCGCCAAATTTGGTTATGTTTTTAAGTATGAGTTCTAGAAATCATTTTTAAGTTGGTTTCTTTTAGAATGTTCTTTATTGTTGTTAATCCGTCAAGTGACTCAAAGTAGACACTATTATAGAAACTCTATTGTTTGGCTGCCAGAGTCGGTCTGTCTTTTTATGAATGAAGTTCTTGTCGAAAAATGTGTTAACGTTACAATAGTTGTAGTATTTTTGGTAATGCATGAAAGTTTAAACACTAAATAAATAAACCAAATCACTAAAAAGTAATAATATCGAATGACTTGCAACTTAGCCTGGCTCAATAGTATTGATATTGATACATACTAATTATTTACAAATCACTTATTATTATTTTTGTTGCTTTTGTGCTATTACTGATTACCTACTCAATAATAGGGAATAAGTTATGCTGATTAATCAAATAAGAGATACCTTTTACCATCATGACGATGATCAAATAGTATTAATAAACATATTTACTGTTTAACATACAGACTATTAAAAGTTGATTATATTGTTGCGAACAGATGATGAAGTATTGTAATTTTGCATAATTTTATATAAGTAGGTTTATGTACCTATTTATTACAGATCAATAAATATTTTGATGCTATTTTCGATTGTTGTTATTTTCATTTTCTTCAATTAGGTATTCCTTTTCATGTTGGGGCAGTGAAGCTGCACCTCAGGACTTACACAAAGGAGCCATTTGAGCAATTCACAATATAATAAATAAAATATTATTTAGGGATTCATACTGTTTGTTCATGAAAAAAGCACGAGTTTGGAAGTAGCCCAAGACTCCTGAATGTGCTAACGATGGTGGAATGAAGCATTAAGAAAAATAAACCATAATTTTTCCATAAAAATTGTTGTTTTATGTCAATGTGTATACTCATATTATGTGTAGGTATAATAATATGGTTTCTGAGCTATGCTAGACATTACCTAGGAATAACAAAATCATATAATATAATCCAAAAACAGGGGGCTTTTGGATTATATTATATGATTGTGTTGATTTATTATTATACGTTTGGATTATATTATATGATTGTGCTCGGAAGGGGCCGCCCGCCCCGGGCCTCTGGTCCTGAGGGGCCTCCAAACGCCTCGCATTTACCTTGATTAAATCCTAAATAAGGCTTTAAAAATATGCTTAATACCTATGTAAGAGGTGTAAGAGATATACCTATGTAACAAATATCATCCCATACAGATAAAATAGGAATAAATAAATCCAGCCTGAACCGGTAATCCATATTCTATGTATGTTTATTTAAGTCGAATTTAAATTTCATTTGCAAGATTTTAACTAAATAAACGTAAACACTTATACATACAAATGTGAACTGAATAAAAAGCTTGTAAAATTAGCTTTGCCGCCCCGGGCCTCTGACGGGTTTAGTCCGCTACCGTACGGCAGACGATGTAAATATTTTGATTTAATTAATAATATATAAATAAATCTTTAAATTTCATTTTTATTTTATATGAAATTCTCCAAAAATCCCTTAAAAAATAATTATCATGTCTAAAATGGACTTGGGACCATTCATTATCACCAGCCAGAAGACGTCCACTGCTGAACGAAGGCCTCCCCCTTAGACCACCACATCGAACAACATTCCGCTACTTGCATCCATCGGCTGCCCGCGACTTTCACAATTTCGTCGGTCCACCTAGTAGGAGGCCTTCCTAGACTGCCTCTTCCGGTTCGTGGTCGCCACTCGAGAACCTTTCTTCCCCATCGGTTGTCCGTTCTTCGAGCGATGTGGCCTGCCCATTGCCACTTCAGCTTGCAAATCCTGAGAGCTATGTCGGTGACCTTGGTTTTTTGGCGAATATCCTCGTTCCGGATTTTATCGCGCAGAGACTCCGAGCATAGCTCTCTCCATTGCCCGCTGTGTGACTCTGAGCCTCTTTAAGAGGCCAACAGTTAACGACCACGTCTCAGTGCCATATGTCATCATTGGCAACACACACTGGTTGAAGACCTTTGTCTTCAGGCACTGTGGAATTTTGGACGAGAATATATCACGTAATTTCCCGAACGCTGCCCATCCGAGTTGCATTCTTTGAGCGACCTCTTCCTCGAAGTTGGACCTACCTAACAGAATAATCTGCCCAAGGTAGTTGTAGTGGTCGACAACTTCGAGCGTATCGTTCCCAACGACAACCGGTACAGGTGCAACATGGACATTTGACATGATTTTCGTCTAGTCCATGTTCATTTTAAGACCCACCTGTTGGGAAACGCTACTGAGGTCGTTGAGCATAGTATTGAGGTCCTCCAGTGACTCTGCCATTATGACTATATCATCGGCAAAGCGAAGGTGAGAGATGTATTCGCCAAATCCAATGCCAAATCCGTTCCAGTCAAAGAGCTTGAAAACGTCCTCCAATGCGTTCGTGAACAGTTTCGGAGAAATAAAGTCTCCCTGTCTCATGCCTTTCTGCAATTGGATTGGTTTCGTGCTCTCGTCTTGTAATCGGATTGACATGGTGGCGTTTCTAAACAAACACTCTAACACTTCGATATACCTATATTCGATATGGCATTGCTGAAAGGACTGCAATACCGCCCAGGTCTCGATAGAATCAAAGGCTTTCTCATAGTCCACAAACGCTAGACATAATGGCCGATTATACTCCTGAGTCTTTTGTATAATCTGGCGGAGCATGTGTATGTGGTCTATGTTGCCATAGCCTTTACGGAACCCGGCTTGTTCGGGAACATTATTTCTTACAAAAAGATTGTCAAAATTTAGAATATATTTTTATTTCATGTAAAACAAGTTCATCTCTTCTGAAATATAGGTAACGCAGCGCCATTTATTTCCCAGAAATAAATTTTTTTTTTTTAAATGTCAGATGTTTTTCATTTTACGTTATGTTATACAGTTGTATTATATTTAAATTAAATTCTCTCAACAATTAATATAGTTATATATTATTATTTACATTCTTCATTCGTTAATAATTTCTTCTAAAAACATAGACCCCTGTTTTTAAAAGAAATTGTTAACATATTATTAACAAAAAGTATATATTTGTCATAAAAAGTAAATAACATTGTTGTTTACTTTTTATGACAAACTGTCCCAAATGTAAATCATACGGAATTTTCAACTCTATCTTCCTGGTTGCTAGAAATGTTATCTGGCAACACCGGCTGGCGTACTCGACAGTGGCCAAGCCCAGAGCCCAACCCTAATGATTAGTGCCGCGCCCGAAGCAGGCAGTCGGCCAGACATCTTGTACGTCGGGGAGCGTGTATTTCGCTTGTCGCAGTGAATTCGAATTTAAATTCTAAAGCGAGCTTTGTATTAATTATTGTGTAAATTATAGTGCGTGAATAAACTTAATAGAGACTTGTTTTTACGCATTTTTTCTTCACTATGGCTACAGAAGTCATAAATAACGTGCCTGAGAACACTGAGAAAGAAAAGGTATCAAAGGAGGACGCGCCGGTAGACAATGGCCAAACTAAAGAAGATCCACCAGCCGAAAAAATTGAAGAAAAGACAGAGGAGAAAAAGATTGAGCCTGCTCCAGCCAAGATCAATGTTCATAAAGTCAATTTTGAAAAAGATGTCGTCTATCTGTATCAATTCTCACGAACTCCTTTGTTACCATCAACTTCGCCGTACTGCTTGAAAGTTGAAACATGGCTTCGTTTGGCCGGCATCAAATACGAGGTAAGTGCTGAATATCGTCTTTTGTTATTGCTTGCGTGTATTTCGTTTATTGTTTATTAGGTGCAGCACTTCGAGGAATTATGATGTATGTATTGGCTAAGCTATTTTCATTTTAGTTTTCCACAAAATATACCCTTTATTTTTAAATTATTTTTTATTAGAACAGAGTTACGAAGGGAATGTCTTTTGAACAATGCGAATTTTGCCCGGCGACTGAATGAATTACCTAATTTTGCCACTAATTTTATTTAAACTATTGGGTCTATGAGAAACTGTAGTAAACATGGTGGAGTGTCCTTTTGTAAGCCTGTTCTTTTTTATTTATTTTTTACTAATTTTCGCCTTAATTTGAGAACTACATCATATTTTACGATAAGAGAAACATGAATTTGGGTCACAGAAATTATATTTAATATATTTTGTGACTATTATATTACATTAGAAACCTTTGACAACAATTTCTGTCCCGCAACTTTGGAAGCTAGGTATCTACGCAGCAAAGGGCGCGCGCGCAGTTGCTTTTGCGCAAACGCCATATTCCATTCAACAAGGACGAAATCTATACCTACATTTAAGAAGTAAGTAGGATCTGATAAAGATTTTCGGTACGTGACGAGGCATATAAAACTTAAATTACTAACATGAGTAAGAGCGACGTTTTTAAAATACTGTATTACGCGCGTCGCAGAGGACCTACTATCGTTATTATTGTGTACTGTGCATCAATTATACGTGCAACATGCACAATCCATATAGGTACATCACAAACTGTGATAATCTGATGTAATAGACCTTAATTCTGTTTACTCTTTTGGTTTTATTTTCTGATTTACATAGGTGTGTATGTATTTCTGTTGCAACAACAATATTTATTTAATAGCTACGTGGATAGGTAATTTAAAAAGAATAGGTATACCTACTTCGTACCTCATTAATTTATTTTGTATGTAAGTGGGTACACCTTATATAAATATAGGTATATTGCACAAGAATGCAACGAGCATGAAATTCGTGATATTCAGGTTCGTATAAAAATACAAAATATTTTGTAGAGTCGTTTTGAGACAATGAGTAAGCAGTTAACTTCTGCGTTTGATGCATCTAAGTTTGCATGCATTGATAGTTACATTTCGAGAGTTTTATTGGCTACACTAAATAAATAGGTAACCCACGGACGGAGACGCGCAATACTACCTAAGGGAAGGGAATGTTAAATCTAAGTAACCAGATTTAGTTTATTATACCCTGAAGTTAATTATTATCTATAAAACTAAACAAAAGCATCCTACACATTTTATTCCATTGATTACCTAGCTAGCGTAACGGTTGAATCTTTTATTCAAAGGAACGTTTGCTACGAGGGTCAGCTGTTAAAATAGGGGCAAAATACTTTGATTTTGGTACGCTATCATGGCGTCTTACAATTTAATGCTATAATAAAAATACAATATCAAAAAAAGGGAGCAGGATTAACCCTACGACTTACAAAAAAGCCGTTAAAGTCTAAACTGGCTACCTAGCGGTAATTTCAAGAGTCCTGCACAAATATACCAGTATAGATCTATTGATTTCGCCCGTGATATCTCTTGTTCTCAGTTGTTCGACTCATTCTAAAGGCGGCCAAGCTATGAAAAAATAAATACTGAAAGAAGCAAATCATCAGATCACCAACATCACCTTTATAACAGTCGTAAAAAAATTACCTCAATCGATAGTAAGAAGGGGCGGGTACGCAATGAGGTTTATTTGTAACCATTTGCATATACAAATAAACCGAACAGTAAAGCATCAACGCGGTGGTGTTACTGTTAAGCGTGCGCGCCGCATGAGTAAATCCCCAGCCCATTGCATAAGAAATTGTAAAATAAGTCTGCCCCAGCACAAAGTTGTTCATTATGAAATCGTTGCTAATTCCAATTTAAGAAGATATCTTCGAACGACCGAAAAAAAGAAGGCATTGTAGCGAGATAAAAATAAAATCCTTGAAAACGAGAACAGGAAAAATATAAAAATTTAAAGATGATTTTTCAACTGGCTAGCACATTTGGAAAACATTTCTTGTCACACTATTTCAAAAATAAAAATCACTGAAATACGCGTAAAATAATTTGTTTAAATACACCGTACGTACGTGCTTCAAAAATCAAAGTAATATCATATTTAAATATAATAATAGTATTTGTTTCCTTCTCTCTTGCGTCTCTCTGATCTTACTACAAACCACAACAGAAGTGACTAGTGATGGGTTTAACCAAAGCCATCATAAAGAAAAGTGACTATTTTAAACTGTTTTATGTACATTAGTTTTGTCCAGGACCAAACATATCCGTTATAAAAAATAATTGTTTTCCACTTGGAAATTACTTATTATCGAAAAATAATTATTGATTGCTTGCGCACATTTTCAACATATGGTTACTTATTTTTGGATGGTTAGTTTATTCTTGGAGTGATTAAGGGCTCTACTCATTAAAAATTTAAAGCACGCGATACCTGAACTCAGATTATATATGTATGTACGTGTATAACAGTTATTTCAAAAACTGCTAATTATCAAACTTTTTATAGCGTATATGTAGAATACAATATTGTTAACCTAAGCAATAAGTTCTTAATAATAAAAAATTAAATTATTATTAATAATAAAAAAAAATCTTAAATATAGCTGAAAATTACTACAAAGTATAACAAAAACGTAACGGGTTTCCTCTTCAACTAGGATTTTTGAATAAAGACAGGCTAGATTATAATATGGTATTTATAATAAAAAAAGATTCATATATTTATTTATTTATACATAGTACACAACAATACAGTATTGACCAAGAAGTGTAAATAAAGACACTTTTTTTAAACTATTACTGTAAGATCGGAAAGTAGCGGGTAAATACACACGTATGAAAGTGAAGGAAGGTTACTTTTAATATTATAATAAGCAAATAATCATAAAAATAAAAATTGAGTTGAGTGTCACTAATCAGTGACTTTATTGCTAATAGTTTATAGTCATTGCAATCTATCGCCAGATTTTGTACACGTCGCATTAGTTCAACTAAGACGAGATTGCTCAAAGGGAAAATAAACGAATAAATGTATTATGACAAGGAAATAAATAAACAATTACACTTATTTAATTCCCTGTAATAATATTAATCTTTTGAGTGAAAGGATTACTTTTCCATAGACAGGATACGAAGAGGAACAATGTAATCATTAGGTGGAAAAAATATTATCATGCTCTAGTTACATAAATAAAAAAAACGTTTGAAGATTACTTCATAGCAGTTATAGGAATTATTGTTGTTTTCGTGATATAATGTAACAAGGCTATAAATTCATTGTAATAATAATAGACACGTTATAAGCATCCATGTGTTGTGCAGTCTCGTTAGCTAGCGTGAGGGAGGGTGTAGGACGTGCGGTATCCGTCCGCGGCCATTGCCCTTTAGTATTAACCTTGTTCGTACATACCTACATTAACATACCATCCACTGCGGGACAATAAAACTAAAAATACTTGTCAACCATGGCACAATTAAAACACCACTTACAAAAGATTGCTGATGTAGTATAAGTATACTTTTGACTTATACTACATCAGCAATCTTTTTTTAAGTGGTGTTTTAATTCGCAATCGTCATAATTTGATTGTATTAAGTATTTTCCATAGACATATTATTAGTACATCATTTTGTTGTTTTATAGCAGATCAAATTTTAAAATTAGGTAAAATAATACATATTTACTTAACTAAAAATTATTTGTACTAAAATTGTTAACAGTTCAAATGACTGAATACATAATAATTTATTTTGTCTATTATAGGTTTGTTTACAGAATATAATAAGGGAAATCAGGAATATTCGGTACCATTAAGCATTGACCAATCGGACTTTCACATAATGATATACTCAATGGTACTATAGTCGACACTCGTTCAAGCAGACATAAGATAGAGTAGATAAGACGAATCGTGGCCTGTGTATGATCACAACGAAGCTCGGTCGACGACCTCTTAAGCTTCGATGGGCGGCAATTTAATAAATAGAGGCTCCCAGCTAGAGTCATTAATATCTTAGATGATTCGTATTTAAAGTGAACTAGTTACTATGTTATTTCATTTAACATTCCAAGCTTTGATGGTAATATCTAACCATGTGACTTAAATACACGTTCACATTATTATCCACAAGTTAATGTAAACTTATGATCGAGTGAGCGGCGCAGTAATTAATGAATATGCGTTTAGAACTTGTACGTCGAAATCGAATTTATATTGCTTTACTATAAAATGCTTTGGACCTATCTCACAACATAATATCACCTAATTCACCCATCTCCACTGGGACGGGGTTCGAGGTCGTGTTTTACGTTGCCAGACTAACTTGTCCAAGGGATCCGTAATAATAATAACTTGTCAGTTAACATATGTATTTGAATCCACCGTCCTGAAGCCAACGTTTCCAATTGGCGGTTCTCAAGTGACAGAGTGGTAAGGATCTCTGTCACTTGGGAACCGCATTAAAATGGCTGCGTCTACGCCGTGCTGCACTGTTCTCGGCACTTTGTTGAACAAGCAGGGATTCATATCTGAACCTCGGTGAACTGAAACTATTATTTGAAACGGTTTGGTATCACCTAAGGCATTATAACCAGCTGACACGGAATATTGGTTTTAACCTTGTATGTAATCAAAACGCACTTTCGGAATGCAAGCGATCCAAGCCGATTGTTGAAAATTTGGTTGAAGTTTGAGTTGGTCGAAAATAGGAAGAATATGTTAGGTAGAACATCATTAAGTTAGTATGTAGTCATATTCTCAGGCGGTCGGTGTAGTTTTTAAAAGCCACGGTATCTACACCTTTCCTTTTTTTCTTGAATCTCTTGATCCGTACGATTTACAACAAATCTATGAGCTACAAGCCCCTAAATATCACAGCTAACAACGATTTGTTAACTAACATAATAAGTGACTGTTTAATTAGACACAGTCTTCCATACTACACGTTTACACCAAATTGTAAATATATAGCTTTATTTTGTTCAAAAATATATTGTGTCTTCAAATTGCTTTATGCTACAAATATTCTATAATCGAATGTACACAGAAAAAATATACTTTATTTATGATAAGTCTGACACATAATTTGCTATAAAATACTTGCAATTTGTCTATAATATGACGTTGATGTGTTTTAATGGTGTTATCGAGAACACTAAATCCTCAGAACACTAAATCTTACATACTATATAAGTGTCACCACAAAACTTATTTAAACTTGCATAAATACTTATTGGTAGTTGTGTGTGAACATAAGAGTAAACAAAACAAGTTTGAAACACGGTCATTACAAATTATGATCATGGTAAATGTTTGACAAGTCTTTTACAAGATTTGTTTGAAATAAGTATCACAATTACATGTTTGTGGGTATAAACGAGGGGTTACAATTACAATTGTATAAGTATTTAATAAACACATAATTACAAGCTATATTATCAGCTTGTTTGTATGACTGGCTTGTCTCGGCGGCTGTGTAATGTGCAAGGAATTCAGACCATCGCATATAAGGTCACACGCACTTGATAATATTGACATCGTGACAACTTTGAATTGCTTACATTTTGATTGTATTGCAATGCAGTTTCTGCAGAAATGTTAAACCGACACTTCGCTTATTATAGCTTCTCTGTAATTAACTTTTTGTAATGTAATACTTCGTTGTTATTTATGAATTTGTATATTGCTTATATACCCAAACCGTTTTTCAGCCATGCATTAAAGTCGTCCTTTTTCGGCGTAATTACAGTGGTGTTAAGTATCTTGTAAACTAAACAATCCATGTTCTACATCGTCAGCACTACAATTACGTTACCGACCACTACTTGAATCTGCTTTATCACTTGATATCAGATGCTGCTTAATATAGTATTTTATGCGGAGCAACTTCCATCTGACCTCCGCTTTCTAATTATAGATAGCGATACCTTTCGTTTAGACTAGGGTCAGACTTTAAGGCTGATTGGCGGACGTTTGGCAACCAGGACCAAAGACTTCGATGTATACATAACTGTCAGTCATCCGACACATGACCGCAGCAATCGCTTCTTAATCTTAAAATTCAAATTCAAAATCGTTTATTTGCAAACATGGGCATTAAAAGATAGGATAGACTGATCTGCGCAATAGCCATGTAGTTACGAGTCCTTCGTTGATGACGTATGAAGAAAACCAATTTCTTACGGTCTGGTCGCAATTAACTTGAGATTGAGATTGAATTTATTGCTGTTTTTTTAAATAAATACCTAAGTCTTCTTAGAAATTAGAGATACGTAAAAATTTGAAAATAATAATAATTTCCGCTTTAGCTTTTAATCGTCTATTAACTTAAATAAATAAATATTAAATGATCGGTCAAATGTATCATTAGATGATGAATTGATCAGTCACCAGACCGATCATCTAATGGTACATTTGTTTATTTTTGATTTTCTGCTGCTAAGCAATAAGCATTAGGCATTTTAAACATCAATTTGTTGGTCGCTAAAATTACACCCAAAGCAAACGCGCGTTAGTGCATGCGACATACTTTCAATCGTTCGCGTTAGTTCTACGCGAAGAAAGTATTTCAAGCGACAGCGAAGTAGAAAACGGGTACCTGTGAATGACTTCGTTTTATATAGGGTTGCTGTCATAAACCACACACAATTAACCACTTATTATGTGATTTAACGCACCTTCAAAAAGGGTACGGTTACGGGTTGGTTCTTACGGACGGATTCGAATAGCTACTCATACATTGAAAATATCGTTTGCATATTAGGTGTCCTGCCCATAGCTATTTCAGAGTTATTACGTCGTCCGTCATCTAAGTCTTTAGTCCTTCTTCGATTATCCTTATTTTGTCTCATACAACATGGCTAGTGGACGTTCATTTAAATATTATTCAGTCCCGATCTTATTTATGGTCTTACGAAGTTTTAGTTTTTGTTCCCGTATCGAGACTTCAAGAAATAACCTATGGTTTTATGTATCAGTTATTCTCTTACAACGTTCATTCTGAACCTTTTTGACGGTTAATAGCTAATAATTAATTATTCATGTTTTCTAAAGTAAATTGTCGTATCGTAATATTATTGTATTTATTTTAGGAACCTCATGTGGTGATGCTTTTTTCCTCATTGGTTATTATCCTTTGACCACATTTTGCTGTATGGGTTTGAGTCTTCTTAATACTCAAAGCTGGCAAGAAATACAAATATATCGCCTGTACGGTATTTTTGTGTGGCATTTTAATTATGTCGTTAGGGCTGAAATGAATCAGCGCAAATAATTAACTAAAGATATTTGTATTGGGCTAGTTACCACTATAAGATTTCGATTAAATTAATAAAACCTTCCACTTTTTAGACCTTATAAAGCCAGTTTATAAATCATCGATGAAACAGCGATATAACGTCGTGCAAAGTGTTGTATGTATTATGTGTAATCGATTTCGCCTGCTTTGTGAGGCATCGGCAACAATACGTTTATTATTCCAACTGAGAGTCGTGTTTCGTGCGACGTATTTGGTGGTGGAATGCGGGTCGGCTGCGCGCCAGCCCTCCAAGCTACACTTGTACGACGGAAGTGCGCGCTGCGTTGCTTAATGCTACTTTGCAAAGCCATTAATTCGTATTCAACTCAGACAGTTCTCTATATTAATAACTAGTACCTGCACCGTTACAGTATGACCTTCATTAATTTAGCGCAACACCTTCCCGGTAAGGAGCGCGTACCATAGTTTTCACTGTGACCTAATTAGTGAATGTTGACATGTTACACATAATAATTAATTTTGTTAATCCTCAATACTCTTATTGTATAAAAGTACATAGACATCGTTATCAAAAGTATTAACGTAAACAGAATTGAATAAGATATGTATAGGGTACCTGCGTCGAGTCCTCCGTCGTGTAATAAATAAATATTAAAATAAAAACATAGTTCGTTAATTGATCATTTTATGATGACTCATATTATATTGATAGGAGTAATTCGCATCGGTAACACATGTATGTTGCAATGTGATCGAGAAACCGCAGCAGCGAGTTAGCCACTGAGCTATGAAATCGTGCGGCCACGGTATGTCGGCTGCACTTTCTCAAGTTCCGGGCACCACTACTCGAGACTACGAAGTCAGTAGCGTCACGCATTTAATTCACATGCCTAATAATCCCTAAATACTGAATCTGTTTAGTCAGAACTGTATTAATCGAAGGTTTACGCAGAGGTATGTTACATCGAAATTTTGCCCATGATGATGACGATGTTAAGTGCAATGTAATTGAGTTCCGTATAGTATTCGTAGGTAATGTAAGCGAGACTTATTGTTCAATTCTGAGTAAATAGCACTATTCATCCGCGATGATCCGTAAAGAAAGTACACGGGGATTGAATAGGCAATCTCCTGTTTATATTCGAATTACTTAGCTAATTGAATAATTCAGAATTAGTCCAGTAAATTAGTTATAGGCGGCTAACAATAAGTTACTGAGCTTTTTTTCACACTCCGCGTGTATGTATAATCAATATTACATCTGTTTTAGTGTGTATCAGGTGACTCTATATTATGAGATTGCCATCAGTCTTTGACTGGTGGGTCAGTAACATCAAATCAATGAATCAGTAACTACATCATTACCGTCTTGTACCGGCTTTGGACCGCCTAGTAAGGAAACTCAAAATCACAAGAAGACATCTGGGTACTTTAATTTACTGTAAAATTATACTATTCTGCTATAGGAAACGTAATTTGTGGTCTTGTCAACGATTTGAGGTTAATATTTGTCCTGTGTAATGTTTCGCAAAAACAGGTTATTTGCGGTCTGTATTATATGACGTATTAATTAACAGGAATATTATTAAGATCTATTTGAATTTAATTGATTGAATTTTCGACAATGTCAGTGGTATTAAATAAGATTCAAGATCGGAGGAATTATGACTGGATTTAAATATTAAGAGCTACTTTCACGTTTTTCCCAACTTCAAGAAAGTTGCCTATCCATTAGTATAAAAAATGTATTACCAATATGTGAAACCACCGAGAGTAGTTTCCGAAGGTAAGCGAGTTAGGAATTATTCCAGTTGGACTATAGGCATCGGAAGGTTATTAAACCTCTTATCACGTCTGTAATATACCTACCCTGTACAGACAGTAACTTTTTACTGTGTCATCAAACACGATAAGGGACTACTTGAAACGGAATCATATAAAATTTAATTGACTTTTATTGATGTGATGGGTAAATACTTGACGGATAAGTAGCCTAGTGTTGTGAAGAATTCGTAGACGCACGACTGGGAGTATCGTGTATCTACTTAGTGCATTAATCAATAAGCTGAAGACTGAAATACCAGCACAATGGCTTGATAGTTCCCCGAACGTTGCTGTTTAAGTAACGGTAACACATTGTGTGATGTTGCCTTGTTTACACTTAACATACGATACTTAACAGTAACGTACATTGTTAAAATTAGCCGCAATTCAATGAATGTTATTTCTTCCATCTCGCATGGAATTCCACATATTTAGTGAAACCATGTTAAACAACAGAAACAACGCTCTGTGTATTTATGAAGTTTAGAGTAAGACTTAGAGCCATTGCAGGCGAGGTCACGTTACGGTCCGCCACTGACAATAGCGTATAGAGTTTGATATGACATATGGATTACCTCGACTAAAATTAAATAATGTCATTCTAGGGGCCTCGTCCATCAAGGAAGGAACAATCTCATCGTCGTTCGTCGATCGTTTGAGCTTATCGAAGCTCTTAGATTAATGGTGCTCGTAGTGCCATGTGAAAGTTCTTGACAAAGTATGGGTAACACGGACCACAAGACTAACATTAAATAAGTAATCTTTGATTGGGGACTGTGACGGGTAAAGTACAGTAGAACAAGGAAAATAATTGACGTGAATAACAAAGGGGTGCCTATAGGAAATAGATAAACCAAGCCGTTCTTATAAAAGAACCCATTCATGACGTCGTTCAAACGTCATGTGCTGTTCGCATTTAGAGATATGATATCCAAATGGTATACTATACTACTATACGTCGTTGGTCGAAAATGTCATTATTAGATGAGCGACCGACTAGACACGGGGGTCGGCAACCGCGAGGGCTTCGACCTGAATCGCAGGAGCGCCTGCGCGACCCCGCCCG
Source organism: Shargacucullia verbasci (assembly GCA_947562105.1). NCBI lineage: Eukaryota > Metazoa > Arthropoda > Insecta > Lepidoptera > Noctuidae > Shargacucullia > Shargacucullia verbasci. The sequence goes on from OX387279.1 coordinate 3,548,060, forward strand.
GCGTGGCGGCGAGCCCGGCCGGCCATCGACCAACCCCGAGCCCCGCGGCTAGCGGCTCCCCCGGCCGGGGTGCGCCGCCGCCCGGGCCGCCAGCGCCCTCGGATACCGTTTATTATCTGGCAACGGTGTAATAAAAAATAAATACTTGTATGTTACTCTTCGACATTTTATCAACCGACAATTCTAAACTATAACCAAATTATTTATATCGTTATAAATAACTGAGAGATTGTGTTATACGAGTAGTAGATTACAATTACATGTTTGAACAGAGCTTCAATGTATTCACAGATCCTAGGACAATAAAAATCAGCGCATATGCACTCGATAAACTTGTAATATTTTTATATTTTTTACATCTTTAATCTGTTTAGTGTTTTAGTAGTTAGTAATAATAAGTAGGTTGTATATATATATATATATTAATCTCGATAAACTTATATTATAATTATTTAACTGTTATGTGTATTTAAATAATAATTTTAATGAATATTATATGTATACGTATAATATTATATAAGAACTTTTTGTGTATTGAATTTAATCACTACATATTATAAAACAAAGTCCTCCGCCGCGTCTGTCTATCTGTTCCCGATAAACTCAAAAACTACTGAACGGATTATCATGCAGTTTTTACCAATAGACAAATTGATTCATGAGGAAGGTTTAGGTGTATAATTCGTTAAGGTTTTGTGTAAATTGGCGGAAATATGACGATGATAGTTGAATATGCCGGAAAAAATCATGCCGACTGGGAGCTTTACTGGCGTGCGCCGAGTAAATACTCGATGTAACGGGCTGATACGACACTACGACAGATAAAAAAATGATGGTGTCTAGGCTCTGCTACCCGTGCGAGTGTGCTAGCCGGGCGGGTCGCTAGTATTATATGTATTAAAAAAATAACGTTGAATATTACCATCCTTGCTAGAATCTTTATTTTTGTCAGACAATACTTGTGTCAGTACTCTTGGCAGATGAGATTACTATTTATGCTATTTATATATTGCGTAAAATCAATAAATTATTATTAGTGACTATAATTGTACATAATGTTATATATTAATTATTACTAGTTGTTGACTACAAGTAGATACAGGGCTCTTTATAGTATTATTACATGAAACGTCGTGGTATATTCTTGATTAACGTGCTATAACGATTATAATAATGTATGGTATATCTCGGTATGACTGATAAATGTGGGGCTTAAGTCGTTGAGTGGCGCGACGGGCGGGGCGGATTCGCCGGCTGCTGCCTCGCTACTCGAAATCAATACAGCTGCTCTCCCCGCCCGGCGGGCTTGCGATCGTCTGGAGCCCGTCGTCATGGATACCGTACCGGATAAACCAAACCGCTGCAGCGCTGAGACCCCGCCGCGCCGCCACCCGCGCCGCTCCCGCTTCGGCCGCCACGCGACCTGCCCCCGCACTTCTCTTGTCCCCCCGCGCGCCTCATGCCCGGGCGCGACCCACTCCCAGTTCCGTCTTTAGTCTCCATTGACAATCATTCACGCTCTTTTTCTGTTACCATGCTGGCTATACGGAACAACCTGTTGTTGCCACGTGGATATATTTAGAAATGGTTACAGAGAAAAAAAAATTGTATTACATATCGGAAATATTTATTCTGGAGTAGCATTAGTACATACTTCGTAGCATGTTGACTGAATGATTAGATACTGCATGCACCAAACCGTCATCCAAGCCTGGTGATTATGACAATGCGTATTGTCATGGTCATAATTCGTATCCTGTTCATTGTAGCGGTCAGGTACTAGGAGGCCTATGTTTAGCAGTGGATATTTATGGTTCATATGGTTCATGATGATAGTGAACTGGGTACTGTGATATACTTATAAGGCGAATTCTGAACGAGTAGTATTTTATCATTACTAGTACGTACTTGATAGACTGTGCCAACTTTGGATTAAAAAGAAATGACAAAAAGTGTTACGGCTGCCCAGTCTGGGTGATTCTAATCTTAAAAGGGCGCGGTATTCGGGCTAGTTAATGCTCTTAGCAACTGCTGGAGTATCTGACGATATTTCTCTCCTCAGTGCTCAGGCTTTCATATTCGAGCAAATTAAGGTCGAGTTATTAAATGTCACTCATCAATAAATTAGTTCCGTCGATTTACTAAAGGCTGATTTTTCAATGGATAAAGCTTAAATAAGTTATTCTGATAAGTTCATAGAAAACTATTACAATTCTAAATTAACAGCTAGATAACTGGCATTAAAAATTGGGCCATAGTAATGTATTAATTTATTGAAAAAATAAAGCGTTAATACCTGTGCCCTTGGTTAAATATCAAAACCTTAACTAAGATAATGAGCTCCTTTGAATCCTGCAGGAGCATGATAACTTTAGTCTAACGATTTTGTTCTAATACTTACTACGTAAATATTATATTATTTAAGGTAAAACTCCTTGGTGTATATACAAGTACCGTTCTTCGGACGTATCACTACCATTAGCTCCTTATCAGCCGCGTCAGGATTATCATTTAATGAATGCACGACCACTCACCAGTTCTGTATGCAAAGCGGACCCTGGAAATGGGCCGAGACACATTATAACGACTGACTTTAACATGCCTTACCTTTTATGATCTTTATTTAATGTATGGGTTATAAACTCATGACAATTGTAAAATACTGTTTATTTAAAATAAAATATTTTTTACGGATGTACATATATAGTGATAAATAAATAAACAATAAATATAGTATGTACTAGCGTCCGCGCGCGTCTTCGCCCGCGTGGTTTACGAACCCGTAAATTTTCCCGGGATAAAAAAGTAGCCTATGTGCTATTTCAGACTATAATCTATCTCTGTGCCAAATTTCATCCAGATCCGTTCAGCCGTTCTGGCGTGAAAGAGTAACAAAGATCCATCCATCCATCCATCCTCACAAACTTTCGCATTTATTATAGTAGGATAGGATATATATTTTTTTGATATTGTAATGCCGATTAAATTTAATGTAGTTTTATATAATTAATATAACCGCTATACATTGTTAAAGTGAGTAAGATGTAGGCTGAACGCTCTTAAATTCATTAATGGTCACGATGACTAATCTATATCAGCATGAATGAATTTAAGCATTTTCAAGCATTAGCTTGCCCTCTGTGTGTGTGGCAGGTCAGCTCAATAGCTATGGCACTTTCTTCAAAAGGCCATTCCACCCTATATATATATCTTTAATATAATCTGTCTGGACTTAAAAAAGACCGTGACGTGAGTTTGTTTCGGCGTTTCTTCTCAGGGATAGTCTTAGGAAATTGCCGACGCCATCTAGTTTAAAAAAGACGTGTAAAAGTGATTGAAAAATCCTAATAGCGAATAAATAATTTCATTTCATTTATAGCAAAACGTAATTCAATTCCCGGTAAACAGTTTTGTCTTTTTCGTATCATTTTCTATCTCTCCAATAAATTATGCCAGTTTGAATAAACTTATTCTAACAGTATTTTTCTCCCCATAGATCTGATATTGCTATGGTGGAGTAACGTAATTTGATATTCACATTTACTTATACTGCAAATCATAATTCAATAATCTGTTTAATTAAACGTATTTTCATTGGTTTTATATTAAATATGTACTATATTATTAACTGTTACCGATGACATGATATACATATGATTTTAAAATTAAAAACGTATTTTGTTCTTTTGCAGAACGTGGATCATAAGGCGAAATTCCGATCCAAGAAGGGACAGTTGCCGTTTGTGGAGTTGAACGGCGAAGAGATTGCAGACAGTACTTTCATTATCAAAGAACTCTCCGGGAAGTACAACAAAGATCTTGATTCGGGTGAGTACCTACGGAATTCTCTAGTAGGTTATTTGTGTCTTGTAAATGGCTCACATATGTTACACTCGGCAATCATGTTACAGCATATTATTACAATGTAATTTGATATGCTTTGATAATATAAACATAATACTGCCGCAATTTTTATATTTACAGTGAATTTACCTCTTTTTATTAGCCACTTGACTCCATCTATTGTAATTTTTTTGTGTAAATATGTCGTGCGTCATTGTTATGGGCGGTACTCGGTATTGATGTTTAAATTATTATCAGGTTCACGGGAGATCTCCCAGGAACTCTGGGCGGGTCGAGCCCTAGAATCCTAGATAATTCTGGGACGTTGCGCATGTGCTTTTTATAAGGTAGCTAAACCCGACCTGCCTGATATGACCTATTTGTTACATGTAGCTCTAACGCCGGAGCAGCGAGTTGTGGCACACGCTATGATCTCAATGATCGAGAATCATCTCTCATGGGTGATGCTATGGTGGCGTGCTAAGTATCCGGACAGTGTTATCAAGGGTTACCAAGTGAACCTGCAGAACGCGCTCAACACTCGTCTACCGAATCCGATTCTCAACTTCTGCTACAAGTTGACAGCTGCCCGCAAGGTATGTGTGATCTAAATATACTAAATATTCTCAGTACGGTTCATGATGTAATGTATTTTATAAATTTAATCAATTATTCAATTACAATTTAAAATTTAAATAGAAAATGATAAACGCCAAATATGGCAATAATCTTATTTCAGTTCTGAAGTCAAGAACTCAGACGAGTGTTTTAGTTCGAAATTTAACAATTAAAGTTTTTACTAAATTTGGAATATAGTAGATGTATAAAATCCAGACTAAGAATTATAGTCTAATTAGTTGAATTTCGCCCGGCGACTTAGGCATAAGTTAATTATATTTACATGTTTTTAAGTATTATTAATATATTTTTAGGGCATGAAAAAAGCTAAGGCTCATGGCATTGGTGTGCACTCCCAAGAAGAAATTCTTGAATTTGGTAAGAATGATCTGCGCGTTCTTTCGGATCTGCTATCCGATCGCCCATTCTTTTTCGGTGACGAGCCTACTCTTGTAAGTGTACATATATTTTTATTAACTAACTTAATTATCTAATTATAAATATTATCGTCAATTGGTTTCTTTACATAAGCTCAACAATGGTAACGATATCTGTTGTCGAGTCAGCATTGTTATCGTGACAGTCCTTTGTTGGATCGCCTCACTTCTTTGATGGGATTCCAAATGTGATAACATTTTTTTTTCAATAACTGCAGTGTTCTTTAGGCAGTTGTTTTGACGGTATTCGGAATAAAATAATTTATCAGCAGGCTAACTACCGCAGCCAAAAGTGGAATAAGGGAATCTGTTAAATTAAATCCTTATTAAGAAATGTTTCATAATTAATAACATGATAATTTGGAAGTAAATTAACTAAACAATATTGTCACCAGTTGGATGTAGTTGCATTCGCGAACCTCGCGCAAGTCCACTTCATAGACAAGGAAGTGGCGCACCCGCTGCGAGACGCAATGAATGAGTCTTTCCCGAACTTGGTGGGTCTGGTGTCGCGCATCAAGGAGCGCGCTTTCAACGACTGGGATGACATCTGCTCCACGCTCGATCTCAACGCGCACCTGCCCAAGCCTAAAGAGACTAAGGAAACCAAGGAGGGCACCGGACCCGCCGAGAAGCAGCCAATTCCTGAAGAGCCGGAAAAGGGCAAGGTACAATACCCCTATTTTAAGGAGTACTAATTTAACTCGAGTATTTTACATTCAGGCAATAATCATAATATCACTGTTCCAGGGCGACGAGAAAGAAAAGGAATTAGAAAAGGAGGCTGACGAGAAAGGCAAGGACAAGGATACTGAGAAAGAAAAGTAAACGAACAGACAATGTATCGCACCGAAATTCATTATACTGTAATCATTAACAAGTTGAATTATACTCTTAAGAGTCAGACTCGTCATAGATTCTGTAAATTATAAGCGTGTAAATCCATTTGTCTTTCCCATTACTTTCAGTTTTAGACGCTGATGCGTCTCTTTTATGATTGTGCTATTCCATTAATTACATTATTATATTTATAGAATTCGCTCATTGTCTTGTTGTCCATATCATCTCTGTCTTAGGAAGTTATATTATTGATGTTTTTACGTATGTGTCAATTGCAATGCTTTATGTGTTCCGTTTTTAATTATTCAAATAAATATGAAATAAGTAATGCAGTTTATAAGGTAATTTCAGCATTAGGCAAACATTTTATCCAAATGATTAAAATAGTATATCTTATTAATTGGTGATAGTCCACTTGCATCGCGTCATCGTATGGTCATGTATGGAACTGGAGTCAGTAGTTTGTTTGTCTCAAGTAACATGAAAATCAGGCGTGTTCTTGTAAATGTGGACAGGAAAGAGGAAACAAGGTATCGTGCCAAGTTGCTTGTTGCTTCGAACATGCATTCAAACATAACCATCAGTCGTCGCATTGCATCGTCGCTCATGGCATACAACGCTAGTTGTTTGTTACCAACCGTAGAGGCCGTAACGTTTTGACAGGGTCTTTGAACAGGGCTATGAATGATATTTTTGAATTATATTGTTCATCTCATACTGAGACACGCCCATTGCTCTCTTTTGTATGAAGTATCATATATTATAATATTTTAAATAATTTCTGACTAATCTCATTTTCTCATTAATATTTTGACGTCGAACGGCGCTCTGCGTCTTTAAATAATTTACTCTACCTACTTTGTAAGTCTAGAATAATTGATACCAAAAATTGGCCGATTTAGATAAATTGGAAAAAAAGATGCATTTCTTAAAAAATACAGCTCTTTAATTTTAATGAAGAGCTGATGTGTACTATGATTAGACTGTTTTGAGATTCTTGTACTTTATTGGTTTATACAAATCAAATTTACAATTTACAAATTTTTGATAATCGAAAAGCCTGGAAGACTGTTTTTCATGTTATTAATAATAAACTCATAGTCCATAAAATTTTGATATTGTATAATTGTTAAGGTTTAGAAAAAAAATGTACTCAAAATTTATAGTATATGAAATGTAATTGTATCCATTATGATTATTCAGTCGATGAATTCATAATAGAGGTGCGCGCGAGCCCTCTGTACTAACGCACATTTTATTATATAATTTTTAGACGCTCGACTCTTACTATAAATCTACGATTAGACATGACATTTTTGTTATAAAATACTCAATTAAGACTTACTGATTCATTCCTTGAATGTTCGGTTTAATCGAACACTGCGACTGATCTATTGAATTAATAAAAAGTTCTTTATTTTAAGGTGGACTTACGGCGTTAGTCACTGAAACAGGCTGAAAGTTACATATTTAGGTAATAAATTACTAAAGTACATTCCAGTTTCACACATCATTTCGCGATAGGGTATAAACGTTGTGTATCGACCTGACTAGTTATGGCAGTACGCGATGAAGTTGAACGGTTAATTTTAAACTTGTAATATAAATAAATGGTTTTCGCATCGTGGCTTGAAAGTAGGTTGTCGTTCTTAGTCGGTTTGTAGATAAGCGCGGTAAATATTAACCTGCGCTTTTAGTTCTGTCTTGACTCTTGACATCTTAACATTTCGGTATGATTAATGTTAGGGTTAATTAGTCGTAAGTCTATAGGTTTTGAAATTGCTATAAAAGGTATCTAATCATAGTTTAATAGGATTAACACGTAACATGGTTTACGTTAAGGTAAGCGGAGTGTAGGCTGACGAAGTAGACGTGACGGCCCGATCCGATTCTTTTAATAATAAAACAGATATAAAAACAAAAAAAAAAAACTTATTAGTTCAGACTTTGTTTGTTTAATGAAATTATTTTGATTTTCCGGGGAATGGTTGACGTTTTTTAGTCCCTCCCGACAACTGCTGACCATCACTGCCATTAGACTTGGATGTAAGGAAATATGAATAAGAAAGTAGTGTAGGAAATGATGTACTTCACACGTCGCCACGTGAGTATTACTCGTAGTGCGGCAAGCCAGCCCACCAAATGCTACGTGGCAACGTAACCAGTAACTCGTAGATATTATGTGTTTAAATAATGAGGCTGAACATTAGTCCGACCATCCTCTGAGAGAGCCTGTTTCAGTGTAATGAATGTAAAACTAGCTGGGGTGTACTACTTGAACGGTAGCGACAACATACGATAACTACTAGCTAAGTGTTTCTGAGACCATTGTCTGTCTGCATGGTGGAACTGCTAAGGGTAATTGCATAACGACTATGTTTCACGAACGTAGGAATAGATATAGATTAAAAATATCATCACATTAATATGAAATATTATCTAAATCTCTCTGTAATGTTTAATTTGAGACAATAAAGAAAATTACAGGCATTTCGTGACTAACGTTTTATTATGAGACGAGTTGATTTTTCAGAGACAGGTATGTAGTGTGGATTATCGTATATAAAAGGTTTCCTTTATTGTCTCTTTGTAGGATATACCTAATATTATACCTATTTGATATTGTAATCAACATGACATGATCATTTACTCCTCTCATCTTACATTACTGTAAGTTAGTAGCTACTATACAAATTAATCGTAATTACTCTAACATTAAGTATAAGTTCTATTTCAAGTATGTATGTTTATACTATTTTAACGTGGTATTAAATAAAAACAATGATTTGTAATATCTAGTTACATTTTCTTTCTGTAATCATAATTCATTCACTTTCATTATAGCTATAATTGTGGTTTTCAATTAATGTGTCAATATTTAAACTTAAGTATATAAAAGTAGATAATAATAGTTCGCCATGTATAACGACGAAACACAACTGAGCTTCGACGCAGCAGTCGACATAATACTTTAAGGATTTCAAGTGTAATATTCTGTCGCCATTAAAGTATACATCTACAATAATATATACTGCAAAGTGAGTCGACGTGATGTCACTTCACGCCGAGTCATTGAGCAGGTGCATTGCTTATTTCTTGTTCCCACAATTCACCTTCGCCCGCCTAATTATTTTCTGTTTGATCGTATATAATAATAACATAGCAGTGTGACGCTTGGGAAAAGACTCGATGTGTCTAATGCTTTAATTAGCGTTAGCCATTCGGTGCCAGCCACGTGTATGAAGCTATGCTACCGGGGGTAATCACAAACCGATTGCACGGTTACATTGTTCAAGGCTAGTAATATAGCGTATGGTATTAACATTGAGCCATTATAAACTTAAAGCTTTACTACAATAACAGATTAATGAATGCAACACCAATGTGCTAATTAGAGTTGCTACAATTACGAGCTACAATGACACAATTCTGACGTAAGTACCTACTTATAACTCAAAAATATTTCGAATTAGAATTCATACCTACATAACGAAATCTGTAACCAAAAGAATCGTTTTATCTTTTTTAATAAACGGGATGCAAAGTTGTAGTGGGCCCTGGAGGGGAAGTTTTTATTTAAGAAGTAGTTAACACATTCACTGCCACCAACACACGTGTGTTTTGAGCTCTATCTCACAGTGCCCTGTACACATATACGTGCTTTCATACATTTTTGTCTACTCTCAGCTCAGTGCCATCGACACATATACGTGTCTATTGTGTAATTTGATTTTGTGAAAAAACGGGTTTTACTCATAATATCTATAATATCTTAGTAGGGTCGACAAAAAAAAAATAGTGCGTGAAAAATAATTCGTAATGTGGAAATGAAAATTACTACGCGCATGCGTATAAGGAGCGTTAAACGTTTAACGCAACATTGTTGGAAGACGCATTAGAAGTTTCACTTAAAAAAAAAATAGTGCGTGGAGTCCCTCCGCGTGGAAGAAGTAAAACTTCGTAATGTGGAAATGAAAATTACTACGCATATGCGTATAAGGAGCGTTAAACGTTTAACGCAACCTTGTTGGAAGTCGCATTAGAAGTTTCACTTCAATAAAATATTATGTACATATTGCTGACATGCATTATTATAATTTTGATTTCTTTTGTTGGACAACAGCATCGCAAACATAAAAAACATTCTGTATGTGTATAAACACATAGCATTATACACATACAGCATGTTTTGTATTTTTGCGATACGGATACAGTCGAACATCTAAAATAACACGAAGAAAAAAGTATGCAATTATTTAAAATATGTTTCACGTATGACGATTGCATGAAATAAATGCATTTAAAAACTTTGATTTACTTATATTTTTATTTCACTATTAAACTTTAATTAATATAATGCAAACAACTTAAGAAACTTTCCATGGAAATTACATACCTAAGTTGTTTACCCAAATAGTCTAAAACATCACAGGAAAGCGCCGCTATTGTTTGAAGTTAACAATAGGGGTGTTTATCTCCCAATATTTAAGGATTATCCGAGTCATAAAACGTTTGGACGTTAAAGATTTACAACCTTGTTATTTGTACTTATTGTCCAAAATTATTAAAATATTTTTTAAATATATCGGCAACTATTAAGACAAAGACGGCGGCACGGCTTGTTCCCGTGAGAACAAAACTCCCGATTCCCGAAGCATGCCATTTTTTTATCAGATTGCTTTTGCTCCTCGTAACTGCAACATCTAACGTCGCTTGATTTTATTTCTGTTGCGAAAATGGCAAGAAGTTTCGAAGAAGTTGAACGGGACTTGGACATTGAACATTTCCATGTTCGGCGAGGACATGGACACTGGAGACCTACCTCATATTGATAGGTCTCGTAATTCAGAGCCTTCAACATCGAGCTCAATTCCTGCATCCGACAGTGATTCAGAGCGTGAGAGTTCGACTAGGTAAGTACTCTTTCTCTATTTCGTTTTATTACTGAACTAAAAAACAAAGAAATTCTAGTTGTAATTTGCATCAATGTATTAAAATATTTTTTGGTATTTTTTTAGTTCCGACTCTGAAGACACCTTGGAACGGCCAAGCCCAACCACCACGGATTCCGAAGGCGAGTGGACGGAAGACGTTTGTTTCCCTCCGAGGGAGCCCTTCGAAGCGCCACCAGAGCCACGGGTCAACATCGAAGAGGCTCATAATAAGACACCTTTCGATTATTTTAAGGTATTTTTCAATATTATTTTTTTAAGAAAACTGGCATGTTGGATAAATAATCATGCGATTGTAGTCCAGGGTAGACCTCATAAGCCTCAAAGTAGGATAAACAGATGGAGGGATACTAATGAATCAGAATTGTTAACATTTTTGGGAGTTTTGTTTTTTATGGGTACAGTTCGATTGAATAGAATTAATTATTACTGGAGAAAAAAACATCATTTAGTACAATTTTCTTTACATGAATATATGAGCAGAAATAGATTTCTACTTATTTTGATAATCTCCCCGTCAAATGACTGTTAATATATCCCCCCCCCCCCCAAGTGTTTGGCGACCGCGCCTGCTTCTAAGCCGACCAGCCTATTAACATATGAAGAAGAGCCAATAATCAACTGGAATCTACTACTACACGAGGCAGTTCTTGGAGTTTTCTGCCGTCGAACCTCAAAAGAACACCCAACAAACGTTTTTGGTTTTCTAACGTTTTCGAAATGCTGAAATACTTTTAATTGATTTCGGTAAAAGTAAGTTAATTGTTATTTTTAATTGTTTCATAGAACAATTAAAAAAGTTAATTGCAATTATTTTAATTGCGAGTTACGATTAACATACATTAATCTAAATAATTTAATTGCAACTTGCAATAGTTGCAATTAAAGTTTAATTGCAATTAATTTAATTGCAATTAATTTTTTAGTCAATTGACGAGTCGATTGAAAAATTAATTGATTAACGCCCAACACTGCCTAACAGCACAAATTAACCAGAAAACACGGACAAGAGCAAGTGTCGTGCTAGTGTGCGTTAAATTATGAAAAAAGTAAGTACCCATGAATATTTTTACATGACATTCAATGCCCAGTACAGTGCGACCAACTTATCTGTGACCTGAAGCACAAAATAGATAGGTACAGAAGGTAATCACATGTATGTATTTCACTTTTCATACCTACGCTCGGCCGCGGCTGGCGGTCGCGCTATGGTTGTCAACTTTGGCTTAGGTATGCACAAAAAACTATCGTAGTAGTGGCACTCATATCTAGTTGTTTGATTTGTTACAATATAAACTATTACAATACAAACAGTTTACTGAACTAAAACAAAAAAAATTACATTTGACAAATTTTACTATTGAAAATCCCTAATAACTTCGAAACGGATTGCCCTATTTACACAATTTCTTTTGCCCTATCCGTTTTAGACCTAAACCTATAAAATTACACTAAAAACTACACAATATCTACACAAACAAAAAAACACGTTTTCAACTTACGTAATATTTGGTAGCGTGAATTTACCTTACAAAAATTTTGTTACTTCGTTTACAATGATTGCCGTACGAAACGGCAACACTGATGTAGATTACCTTCTGTACCTATGTGTTTTGTGACTGAAGGGTGTCGCCTCAGTCTTCTCTGTGTAGAATAATATAATCATTAGACGCGCATTACCGTAGACTGTGTTTTGTTACAAAAATCCGTGCATTTACAGTAATTGCCCTGTATACTGGTAACACTGATCGGAAGGTAAAAATGTACACTGTCATAGACAGTAAACAAGTTTCCGAACTTATTATTTACATTCCTCTTAGGTTCCAAAATGAACAGTATAGCATGCTTTATATGTTGATATTAATGTAATTAAATTATTTGATTTTATGAGCATAGCATATTTTGAATAAATTATTTTTGATTTGATATCTATGATTAGATAAAGTAGGTACTTACAGCTCACGTCAAATAACTTTGCCCCTCTGAAGTTGAGTAGGAGACTTATTTAGAGTAGGAGAATAATAAAACAAAATATTTATAAAAGTTCATTATATATTAGCGGCGGGGTTGTGACTAAGGAAGGGTCTATTTATTTCTAGTCACAACCCCACCGATGTTCAATTGCCCGGTGGTGAACCCAGTAGGCTCCTGCCGGGATATCAATAGGAGGGCTGGGTTTCCTCGGCCACGGCAGGGGTATGGGTAAATCAGGCCTGCCGCGGCGCCTCGCCTCTTCTAGGCGCAGGCGTCGCACAATACGGCAATGCCATGTTATCTTTCTGAAAAAATAAAACCAATACAGTTATTTGTGAATCACTATATTATTACGTAGATAACGAATGTAATGTACAAAACACTTACCGCCGTAAGAGGCTGTACACGATCCATAAAGTGACGATCATTTTTTAAACTTTAATTAAATTGATGTCAACAAATTAAATATCAACGTCAAAATTGCGAAGCCATAAACACAAAAAAAAAAAGAAAATGATGTGCGTTTAGTAGATCTTATATATAACGAATATGTCTTAAGTTTCATATTTTGTTTAAGAATATATCATTTACTGAGTCGTAATTTGTAAATCTCTTTGTTTGGTTAAAATTACATTTAAAGTTTCTTTCGGGATTTTTGTTGAGCAAAAATTATGAGCGTTATAGCTCAAAATTTAATTTGTAAAAAAGTGTGACGTGCCCGACAAAAATGTTTTGAGATTAAATGTTTGACAGAAATTGTCGGTTCTGGGCAATTATTCTTATTTCTTATTTTTCTTAAAACATTGCCCCAATGTAATTTTATGGACTTGGGCATTGAATGTTCGTTAGCGATTGATCATTAATGTTTTGTTTTAAGTGTGTTTTATTATATTGTAGTCTACTACATCGGACGAAGAGAGTGAGGTGGAGAGGGAGGAAGAGGCGGTGGCAAAATATATGGGCTGGTCGCCCGAAATTATCCGTGTGCGGCGTCGGCGGCGACGAAAATGTTATAGTGGGCACTGTCATCGTGCCACGTGCCGCCGTCCCCACTGCGCGGCAAAGGCCACTTGCGCCAGAAAAAAATTAGAATTTAATCAATAGATATGATTTTTATTTACCTTCCACGATAGACATAACCCAGTGCAAGGACAACTATACTGAACTTGAAATAGAAACTACAAGGGGTCCCGCCCCACCCTAATGCACAAATTCAAGGTTTGTAAAAATTTAAACCAGCCGATGAAGTACCAAAATTTTTGCGTTCGCAACTCCAGAATAAATTGTAGAAGGTCTATCCGGAATGTTCTCATAATCCGGCCGCAACTGTAAATTCTAGTGTGTGAGAGCTTTTGCTTACTCGACGCTAGATGGCGACAGCTGCTAAGAATTAATCTTGGTTATCCACTAAAAGATGGCGTTAGTGGCAGGCCTCCGCGATAATAAACTTAGATGGATTATAAAAACTCAGAAATTAATATCATGTAGACTTTTGTGCTATCGCTACTCACTAGTAATCGGCAAACCCCTTAGATGACCCGTCATAAAAACTCGAGATTCCTTTTTTTTTACAAAGATAATGAAACACACATGTGTGTACTGAGGCACTCAGCAGGGATTATGCCAACACGTATACGTGTTATTGGCACTCGTTAATCGTTTTTTTCGACACACATACGTGTTGCAGGCACAGAGCTATTGCTTCGGGCTTTAAATTTTTACCTGGCATTGTTAAAAAAAGGGGGGCAGTGAGTGATCGTGACTGAAAATTATCGAAATTCAAATGTTTTCTTCCAGTAAAATTTGCTGACTTTAGTATTTAGAGTCATTCTTCTCCAGGCTCATGTCAATTTTCCACCTTGTATATTATTTAATTCTATGTATAACCTACCAAACATGGAAAATGATATGTGCTCGTTTATAGAATTGTATCGAGCTATAGCTATATGGTACCTTCATATATGAATTAGTGATGCAACGAATACTGCTTTTACGAATACCGATTCTATACAAATACTATGCTGCACATAATTATTAGTCAAATGAAATAAAAAACGCCAAGCAATATAAATATTTTCAGGTAATTTTTTATTTATAAAACATAATGTTTACAGATGTGTTTGTATATTGACCGCTGTTGAAAAAAAATTTTCTGAGGCACAGTGGAAGGCTTTATGGAGAAATATTTCCTAGCCTTTTTTTATATAGGGAAATGTTTGTGTTTCCAAAACCTGAATGGGTCTGCAGATGGCAATATATTAGGGAGTTTGAGGTGTGCATCAACTGTTAAGGACGACATTTTAACAATTTAAAACGGTTAGGCTCAAGTTTTAGTAAATGCAGGCACACAGTACATCAAAAATTCGTATGTTCGGGGACATGAATCATATACTAATATTTGCATTTTGCGGGCGCGTTCAGTGTTACCCGAACTTTTTTTACGAATATCATGAAAGTATTGTGTGATTACGAATATTCGGTAATTTTATATAATATGCGACGTATACGAATATTCGTATACGTTGCATCACTAATATGAATATAATTCGTTACATTAAATTAATTAGGATAACCTGGTATTTTGATTTTCGAGGAAAGAAAGAAAGAAAGAAAATACGTTTATTTGGCCCAAACTAAAGGCACACAATAATAATATATAAAAGAGAACAAAAAAAAAGTAAAACAAACAGAATAAAGAATAATGATAATAATACCTACTCAGCTTTAGAGATGCATTGTGTGCCTCGTCAGCTGCACCAAATAGGTCCAGTTCAGCAAAATGCCAGACAACTAGTGCCTGACGCTGGTTTTCAACTGCACCTTTGGTAGTGAAGCGTTACGGATGTAAATCAGTTTTATGGTGTGTGTGTGTGTGTGTGTAAATATACTTAAATAAAATAGTATAATAAATAAAAAAAGGAGTAACAACCATCTATGCACGACTGGCGAACCTCGTGGTTCAGGCGTGTAAATGCTGCTGCCTATGGTATCATGACGATATAGAATTATAATATGACAGATACAGAGTGCTTATCGGGAGGTCGGATATGTAAGGAAGCCTACTTTAAACTACCTACTTTAGACTCACTTTTTTATATGATGAATCGGATTTGATAGTTTAGTTCTGGCCAGACAAGATATCTACCTACCAACGTAATTGGGGACATTAGAGGGTAATTCATGACAGTATAGTATAGGAAGAAACCAGTAAGTATGAAATAAACAGTGAGTGGGTAGTACTACAATATTGTTCGTCGTCACGATGTACATATTGAAGCAAAGACTACATTCCCAAATTGCCAAGTGGTAAAATATGTATAGCGCATAAATTTATTATATAGCTTATATTATAACGTATCTCACTAGCGACATCTACACGAGAAAAATGAAGATATAATTATAAGCGTATTACAATTTTTTCTACCTTTCTGAATAAAATCTGTAAGTATAAAAATGTTTCAACGTTAATATATAGGGTGGATTTCATTAAAAAAAATTACACTGTTATAATGTGTTTTACATAATATTCACAATAACAAAGAAAGATTAAATTCAATCATTCTATAATTAAAAAAACTATACAATGTAAACGTTGAAAAATAATATATTTTACTGACTATCCCCGCCCTCTATTGAAAATAGAGGTAAGTACATCACCGCGTTTTAGAAGTACCGCCAATCGTCAACTAACGTCCTCTATCGTGCGCTACGGTATTTTACAAGCCTACACGTCGCTTACGAGGTCCCGCAGTACTTTACCATCGGTTGCCTCGGCTCTCGCTCCTCACGTACCAAAAATTTACGTTTGTGCTCTAGAGGACGCTCTATGTCATAGTTTGAAAAGTAAAAAATGATTATTCGTATTTGGAAGAACTCGTTTATTTGTACTTCTCATGATATCTCAGATGGTAAAAAAAAACTTTTGGTCCCTGACGGATTAGACAGAAGTTTATACAAATATATCTGTAGGTACCATATTAACTACAGCTACAATTTATCAGGTCTAGTGCCAGTCATCAACAATTTAGGTACATCCAATTTCTGGCCCCATTATAAATTAATATTATTTAACCTGTACATGGGTCAGTTACAAAACTGATTCCAATACGTATTGTGAGCTTTAGTGCTACTAAAACAAGTTAGACAATCATTATTGTTGGAACATTTACTCGTTCATTCTAAAAGCTCCATTTGTTTGAAGCTGATTATTCTGACTAGACAATAAGCTTTTAATAACAAATCTGCCCCGCAAAATATGGGTAGTGTAGCCGACAGGCAGCAGTGGATGCAATTTAGCCGTTGCGGTCATGCGCTCGCCAGCCATGCACCTGCGTCACCGTCATTACGTCATGCGTCATCACCGAACCGACTTACCGCAGTAACACATTTCGTTTCATTTGTCACACTAATATTATGAACATAATTATTTATTTTGTCTGTGTTGTATCTACACGGTTCTTATGGTGATATGGTGTCGCAGTCACAGTTTCACTCAATAATACTTAAATTTTGATACTGTGAACTCACCAAAGATAATAATTTTCTAAAACAATAGATAAATAATCTATATCATACGGAAATATATACGTAGAAATGAATATAATGTTTGCTTCCTGCGGGTATACTACCCAGTAGCCACCTATAATGGTTTTGTAAAAGTTAACGGTCAAACAAGATGAGCCTAAAATCTTCTTGAAGAAAGGTTTAAAAATTAACATTTTAGTTAATAAATAAAGCAGCTATCAGTGGAGCTTTGCTGAAATATCCGGTGCAGTTTTTTGTCAGCCGAAGGGCTAGCAATAAAATAACCTTCATTCACCATAAATGTAATTAATTACAAATACACTGGCCTGCAAAACTAAGTAATACACTTTTAAAATTTTTTTTTTTTCTAAATTATAGAAGTTATTAATAAAAAACGTTTTATAGCAAATTTTATCAGCTTTCTTTGAAACTAGTAAACTATACAAGTGTAACATTTTTAACTTAAAAAAAGATTAAAGTGTCAAAAAACTCAATTAACATTTCTCGCGATTTCTCAACACAGTGGAAACAATATAACGGTCTCCTCGGGCACTAGTACAGCTGGGTCTGCCATTACAAGGTCTCCTCAGATGGTTTCCAGTCTCTTCGTACCTTCGCTTCACCTTCTGGACCGTTCGTAACGTCACACTCACCATTCTTGCAGTACGACGCATACTGATGCCTAGTTCCAGAAAAGTCATGATCCTAGCACATTCTTAAGGTGAAAGAGGCATGATAAATAAAATGTATGTGCTGTTGTCTAACTCAGCTTTTGTAAGAAGACTCATCGATCAATAAAAAAATTTAAATCAAAAAAATGAATGGTAAGATTTTAATTCGAAAAGGATTATTTTTGTTTAAAGCTTTTTTCAGCCATTTCTTAAAAGAAGGTTCTCGACTATGAAGTTTTTATATACAAAATTAAACTATTTTTCGAGTCCTTTTTATTTCGAAAGTATATCTTGTGTATTTAAAAAGTTATTCCAATTTTAAAAGTGTGATACTTAGTTTTGCAGGCCAGTGTAATTATATCACCTATTATAGGTAACTCGCGATTGTTCCACCGTATAAATTATAGAAGAAAGAGCGTAAGCGAAGTTCTAAGTCTATAGAAGAATGTAATATACTACCTACAACTGGTTGCAATAGCGTTTTATCATATAGTTTTATATGAATTTAAATATTTGATAGTTTCATCTCGTGCTAGATCATGTTAATGTAAGTATTAGCTTACGTGATAGCTTACATCACTAAATGTCTTAAAAAGCTTGCTTTGAAATCTATGAAGCACTATCACCAGCAAGGCAAAATATTTTGATAGAATCTATCAGAGATTACAGAATAAAAAGAAAAAGCATTGGTTTATATATCCTAGGTAAGGATGTTACGGAGGTAGATTTATCGGAGGCGGAATCGGAGTCGGAGGTTCACGTAGTGACCTCCGCGGAGTCGGAGGTGAATCGGAGTCGGAGTCGGAGCAAACCTACGAATGTAAAATGTAAATAAATCAGAAAGAAGAAACTTGTCGCAACTCGTTCACTCTTCGTTTCTTCAGTTGCACAGAACACATATACTGCGTCAGTTGTCAGTGTCACGTAAAAAGCGCTCGGTAGCGCTGCAATGATAGCAAGTCATAACTTGTAACTCCGATATATACCTCCGTTTTGATATATCGGAACCGGAGTCGGATTCGGAGGTGTAATTTTAATCGGAGGTTCCGACATATCGGATTCGGAGTCGAAGCTCCGTAACATCCCTAATCCTAGGTGCTTGAAATAAAATTCCCAAACGTTTAAACAGGCACAGTGTACACAGTTAAAACAAATTAATGTCACTTTACACAGATGTAGAAACGGCTCAATCGTTTTAAGTTGGGGCAAATTAGTACTTAGCCGGGGACGTCTTTAGCAACAACACTTAAGGGTGGATATTAAAATCCAAACAGTTGGCGAGAGCCGGAACATTTCTGGGAGGAGAGAGGGGTGGGCGAGCCGTGAAGCCGCTGCGGAGGTGAACAACGTCTTATCGCAAGTGTTCCTCTGCGGAAACACCGCGACCACTCGACCGCGCTTCTGCTTCAAGGAATCTATAGAGTAGCTGTTGGATTTTATTTAATTGTATAGAAATTGTTTTCATAAACATACTATCTAAATACATACGTTGCTGAAACTAAGTAGGTAGCTTGACTCATGAGTTTGTTATAAAATTAAGTAATGCATGAATTGATATTTAAGCAATAGTTTACGATTGCTCAAATCTCTGGTTCATGTTAAACATAACTGACTATCGTAAGAAATACTTATTTTTTAAAATCGACTTTGTACCGACTCTACGCACTGCCTTATCTAGGCTACTCACTTTTTAACAGCGTTAATAACGGTGGAATTAAAGCGCGAGAGGCCGCCGAGGACGATTTAATTAAACCTTAACGAAGATCCCTCACTAACCTCTCCCCGCTCTCTACCCCCTCACCACCTTTACCTGCCTTGCTGTTTTATTTAATTTTTGAATCTGTTTTCACTTATCTAACGACTTTTGTAACTGTAGAATGTCAACTCAGATCTTATTTTATCTTCTTTTGGTCCGTGGATTAAATTGATAAATTAAATAATAATTTGGACGTCTAGAAGTATTCCTTACATAAATATTATATCAGGCACTCGAATTAGACGAATGTGAAACGTAACGTTCAAAATGTAAACTCAATTAGGCATGAGGTATCTATGTTGCGAGTGTAGACGTGCCGCGACCGCTGTCGCCTGTCGCAGATAGCCGCGTGATCCCGCGTGATTTACGGCCGCCCCCGCGCTAATGTACACGCAACCTTACCGCAACCAAGATGTTGCACCCTTTTCATAAGGACTTTAGATACCGCATTCGGGAATTAATATACCAAAAGTTACTTTGTTAGGGATTTGCGGTTATTGACTCAAAATCATTTAAGGATTTTTTTACATTTCAACGGAGTTTCATTTGTTTTGTGAGATAATTCGTGCCACACTATTGATTGAACCTGAATATGTGATTTGACTGATTTTATTGTCCAATGTTCAAGCTTCACGTATGGTAATCAGCTAGAAGGTGATTTGTGGCTCCGGAAATAGAACATTACTTACAAGAACAACGAAAAGAAGTTTATTTATTTACTTACAGCCTTGATAATTATTTGCAAAACGTAAGTATTCAATAAATAGTCATAAAATAAGCAAGTAAAAGATTTCCAATATATTATTTGCATCCCACTTAATAATATAAAAAAAGTAAGAATTATTTTCAAAACAAACAGTGTTTAAAAATGGTATTAAGGTTTTCATTAAGGTGAGACTGTTCATTTGCAAAATGATAAATATGGCATAAATTATTTCATTTAATATTCAATTCGGTTCTTTCGTCGTGGCTTCAAATATTACGCGTAACGAGCAGCTACTTAGTCGTCGACACCCTTTTTTTTTCTGTTACGATACTGTTTGCTCACTGGCTCTTAATTTTGAGTTTAAATATGGGGGAGAGATACGTTCAAAAGAACACTTGACATATCATAGGATAAGCGCATGACTTCACCTGAGCTCTCTGTTATTACCTACTATGCATCCTTTTGATCCAGAGTAGTTGGTTATACAAAAATATATAGTACTATTTTGTTAGCAATAGACTATGTAATTAATATTTTCACTGTACGGTTACTTTCGTTACACGTTCGGTTCGCGTGAAGTGTTCTGGCGTTTTCTCGATTATTAAAGCTTGACTCGAAATCCTTAAGTCTGCCCCGTCAAAGAAGGATAGTTTCAGAAATTTACGAGCTGTTATATTATAATTTAGTGTCGCGAACCAGCAGTAAAATCGGGCTTAAAAGATCAGAACGATGGCGGCGAGCGGCACAGCGGGGGCATCTCACACACTACACGCACTTACGTTGGTGTAATAATATATCGTCTGACGTTAGATGATCGTCCGTTCAATAAATGACTTACTGATATCAATTAGAATCTGCGATCAGGAATGATTGGAATCATCAGATAGCTATTATTGGAGTTCCTAAAATCTTTCTGAATTATATACATACATATAAAGTCTATTGAATGCCTCACCGTTTCATTTAAAGATAAAAATTTGTTATCATAGCCGTGCTTCAATAATATTTCTTAAAGTATATTAAATAAAACAAAGGCTTACCACAACTGTGGTCCGCGCCCTCCCTGGCCCTGCTCGGTGGCTCTCTGCAATTTTTCCACCGTCGTCGCCGCGTCCGCATCGCTGTGAATTTATGAAATTTAAAAGTTTTCTGCGCGCCGCCGCCGGAGAAAAAATGTGATTAAATATGTTTTGTTCAAGAGCAAGACATTAAAGCGATGTTAAGGGTGTGATAATGAGGGCGTTGATAAGCGTTTATTAGCCGGGCGAGCCGGGCCGGCGATCTCAATAATAGCGCCGCCCGTAACGCTATCAGGGGGGAATTAAATCATTTTAACGTAGTTTGCGACGAGACTCCTTAAGAAAAACTCGGTGATACGACGCTTATTTGGCTTTTAAATTGCGTGCTTTGTACTTGATCGCGATGAGGTTGCGGGAGTTGGCGTTGTTTTCAAAAGTAATTATTACAGTTTTTAGGGTCTTGATAAGGTCTTGATAGAAAGTTATAATTCCGTGATTACGTTTACGTTTTTAGATTATTTTAAATATCATAAGTTTTTAGTTGGATATGGAAGATATGGAAAGGTATATTTTTGATAGGTATCTTTGTTATTAGAATGTGAAGGTATAACATATACATTTTATACAGATACAGATTTCATTATGAATTGTATTTTTTATAACAGTTTCACGGAATCATCTTATTATGCAGGAATATTAGGCAAGATTTGTATTTTGTTGGGTTACAAGGCATAGGGGCGCGCGGCGGCGCGGCGCAGGGCGCATGGCGTGCGTCGGGGGTGTTAAGTTGCGGGCTTAGCGCTCGCGAGTCGCAGGTGTGCATCCCGGCTTACCGCACCGAACCGCACTATTGATGACCTTTTACTGGCTGTACACGAGGTGATTTACACGCTGATGTAACACACACTAACATATACATTACACACATTAGAGTATTGAATGTATTCGGTTAAAGTTGTTCCGTTGTGTCTTTCTATATTTAATTTAAAATTAGAAAATAATTCAATATCATTGCATAAACATAATTGTGTAATCTCATACAATTTGTGCTAGCTGGTATTGTTTATAGTTTGTTATCCACATGCAAACAAGTGGCAGGTTTATATAGGCACTAAACAAAATTACTAAAATGTTTTTTAAACGTTACGTAACATTACTTCATGTTACTGCTTACCTAATATAACTGAAGTAGTCAATATGAAATCAACAAAATTGTCTAATATCAAAGGGGTGATACATTCGGCGTTTAATCATGCAAGCGTCATTCCGGCGGCCGGATTAAAGCTCAGCATAAAACATGTCGGTCGCAATTAGTACTGTAAAATTGCTATTTGATTGGTGTAATTGCATCTCTTTACTGGCGGCGGCGGCACAGTTGTTATTAAGCGTTTCTAATTTAATATCATTTGCATAGACGTGACCTGCGCGCGCCACGTTTGCCTCACCGATGGTAATTGGCAAAATTTTTATCATTCCAATGGTTCTGTGGTTTAGACTTGTTGATAAATCACGAGCGATACCTTTTTGTTCTTTTTACCTTTTCTTTCTTGGTCTTGTAGATGAAAGAAAAACCAGCGTCGCGTCGTGCGATGCTTACATGATTCTCAAACAACAATTGGTAGATGGACATAATATGCAGTGCCTAACTGTACAATATTAATTGATATCATTATTGCGCATTACAAAAAAGATTACACCATATTTATTGTGAGAATCGTAGGTGAGGGCGCGAGGGGTGAGACGTGCGGGGCGGGGGCCCGCACTCCCCTGTCACAGATACAAATCGCGCGGATTTACGCACACTCCAGCCCCACTGGAATTTATCTGACGCTTCTATTTACGTATCCTTTTATTTGTTTCGCTCCTATTAGTCCCGATAGAGAATTTTTATGTTTGCATGCCCCCGGCGCCTGCCCTCGTAAAGCGGCGACTTGTGAACGCTTTAGAGCGACGATAACACAATTTTCGAGCAAGCGATCTCCGTTTATCGGATTATATGGCAATAACTTAGCGCTGTTGACTCCAGTAAATATTTTCGTTTGCACCGCGGCCTGAGCCTGACTAATTACCCCCGTTTGTTGTCCGTATCCAGGTGCGCTGACATGGGTAATCCTTGTACTCTGTTGAAGTGAAGCACTCAAGGCAAACCATACGACAAAATTTACACATAAAGAACTATATTGTCATTAGCTAATTTAAAATTAGTAGAAATAGTTGGTATTATTCAGATTGTGTACACAGTGCATAACTAATACCAACGTTCACAATTTATTTTTAATTAGTTCTGGCGAGTAGCATTCGTTGCGTCGTTGATCAGCTGTCGGGATATATTTATGTGGTGCTAGGGAGGATCGACAATCCGCCGCGCAAACATTTAAATTAATGTAATAAAGAGGCGTGAAATACACGGCTTTCGCGGATCGAGGGATTAGCGTAGCGGCTCGTAGCTCAACGCTACGCGAGCGTAGCCCGCTACGAATAACAAAAACTAATTTGCTACGAAAGCTACAATACAAGTATTAAAATAAATTCTAAGTTCCCTTAACCAATGATGTAGTCCTTCTTAATTACAATCAAAGGGGATTCCATATAACCTGGCTCCAGAAATTCATTTACGTTCGCAAACTGTTTCTTAGGCAATAATCGGGGATCAAAATTAGAATTGATCTAATGCTCAAAACGTTCAATACTTACATATTGCAGAACAACTGTGCGCTATTCACCTTATTTTCTCAATAGCACTACAATTAGTTAGATGGAACAAGCCGATGGCCAATAAACGATCGGAATCGGCAAATTGCGTCCGCACGATCATAAATCGGGCGATGTCGGCGCGGCTTAGCGTCGGGTAAGCCGCCGGCTGATAATGGGGTTAACACGTCGACACGACTTAAAAGTCTTGCTTCGTGTATCACGGTTGTTTCCACCTATTTTGAACGATTATAATAATTAAACTCTTGTAACATATAGATAATGTAGTTATAAAGCTATTTAGTTTAGAGTATATATATTGAATAATAAATTATAATATATTTTACTAACTGCTTATTCAATATAATGCATTAATATATAACAAAATAAACAATAAAAAATCTTAAAATAATAATAACACAAACCACCCTGTACAAGTTGTAATCAATTGGCGCACATTAATCACACACTTGGTACTTGGATCGGTGTGATTGTAATAAATGTTTAAGCGCAAACGCAATTTTTCAAGTCATCATAAACGTCTACGTCATATTTCAATATTAATAGTCGCTATATTACAACTTTTTGAGTGGAGGAGTGATCGGATAATAGTGGTGTGAACAGGTGGCCTCGTGTCACGCCAGCAGTCACGTTATTACACAAGTTTGACAACATCCCGCCTGATCCCACCCGTCCCGCGGCTACGTGATCACAGAAAAACTTAACGTTGTCTGTGCTATTTGTTTACTAAATAAACATACACTCAACTTATTTTATAACAACAAAATATGAATATAATAAAGAGACAAATCTGTAATAGTACTAAATATAATTAAAAACTGTGATTCAAAAACCATTTAAGATGAATCCTCAATTGGTAAATGCAACATTCATATTTTAATTACATTAACACTTACATTATACGGCGATAAATTCTACATCAAAAGGAAAAACATACATCATAACGGTCTCATATGTTCCAAGGGTCGTATAAAACATTCCAATCACGTTGGCTCGCTTGTTTTACAAACCGATACGACGTGGTTTCCGGTGACGTTGACTTACGCACAAAGAACTATATACCTTAATTTTAACGTCTTAAAGATCAAAATGTGTTAGTCAACGTTTGTCCGGTAGACATGACAATGCAATCAGCGGTGACCGGGCGGGATTTGTTTCATACATGATCGGATTTGCGGGATGAATAAGTTTCGACCCCACAAAATAACAAAGAGGCCTTATTGCACGTTACGCGTTTTATAAGGCACTTTGCAAAATTCTTTCCTTTCATCCATGGACGTACCGCTAAATGTAAAACTATAAACAACAATAAAAGTTTGCGCAACATGTAGTAAAACCATAACATAGTTGGTGCTTTTTTCGAACATCAGATTACAATCGTTGTCAAGTTGAATGTCTACAAAAGCATTGTGTGGGCTAGTAAGCGTATCAAAAGCCGGACACAGATGAAAACGATGGCAGACCGCGATTTTAGAACAGGGTTTTTGATTGCTTGCGTTGTGGAGGCAGGGGGCGGGACGGCCGCGCTTTGCGGCGACAGATTAATGACGTCGATCTAATATTCTGACAGGTGCGGTCGCACCGCTCGCAAGCACTTGCCATTTTCACTACAACAGCCGATGGATGCGGCTTCTGAGGTTCTGGATAAGTAAAATGTTCCAATATTGAGAGATAATGGCGAACTTTTTTATGTTTCTTATTGTCTTGTCATATCATGGTCTGTCGGTGTTGGGAAACCTAAAATCCTAAATGATTCATCAAACAAAATAAAAATCTATTGCCATTCGCTGCAACATATGATCGTCAGTTTTGTAGTATCAGTCAGATCATACCAAGCTTCCGACTTTCATGTCGTCAATAAATAACATATTCGCGAGGTATGACAGCTGCTGCTAATCGAGCCGCCCCCCGTACCCTCTCCCTGGCATTAGTAGGACTCGCGGCGAACTAAAATTTTCTCTGTGAGAAACTTTCCAAACACCATTAAGTCAATCTGCTCGTTTTACAGATGTTATCCCGTTATTAAATACGCTAACATTTCGCTGGAAGGCAAAGACACTATGACATCTACTGATCATCATTTACATTGTAATAAATTTAAATGTTACAAACAGTTATTATCTTCATATTAATTTTAAAAACTCAGTTTAGATAAAGGTAGGAACTGTAGCACCATTAGTAGCTGATGCGCTTTTATGGGCCATTATTATTTTTTTATGGAGACTTACACTATTGACTCGTAAAGATTGATATGAAATAAGGAATTAATATTCGTCAATATTTTCTTTTTTCATGACTAGAGTACCCTTTTTATATAAAATAAAATTAATGGATTGGATTGGAATGGATAAAACAATAATTAATGTGCACAAAAAACGGTACAGTGTAATATTGGCGATTAAATTCAACCCTTCCAGTGCTGTTTTAATATAATTTGAGGTATCACGAGTTATTAATACGTAGTGACAGGCCTACTGATTTGCGGCGCACGATGAATAAATAATAAATGATTTGGTTATAATTATTAATTTTGGTGCAAACAATGGTATTGCATAAAAACCAATATGCAAACGGATGGTCGATGCTGATAGTCATTAGTGCGGGTTTTCGTTGATTGATTATTGGCAAAAACGTTAGTGAGTTCTGATATGTTTTTTTTACATATAAAATTGCGGTGTGCGTGTGTTCGTAATTCTTCTTCTCCTAAACGGCTTGATAGATTTTGTACTGTGCGGTACGGTGACGCTTTTGTAGAGATCGAGAGAACAAAATACACGTAGGCGAAGTTGTGCGCAACAGCTCTTTATTTTGTTTTCTTAACATACATATGTTGTTACAGAGGTGGCTAACGTTCTCTCTTATTGACTTCTTAAAATAATATCAATATTGTTGTAACTAATACTAACTTTTAAGATGACCTATGTTGTGACGCTGAATAAATTTGTAACGCAAAATACTTGGAGACAAGTACAATAGCAACGTAAGCAAAATGTATTGAATTGATCTAATCTATCGAAAACTCACGTTATTTGTAAATGTTTTTACTTAAAAAATTAATAATAATAGTATTTTTAGGTTTATACAAAACAAAATTCATGGTACGATACAAGACCATTTATATACCATAAATACCATGGAATATACATCACCGCCAATATTGTCAGATTCTGACAACTGGCGTTCTTCCATTTAAATTGAATTTGGTGTCAAAGTAACACATTGTTATATAATAGTAGAATATTTTTTCACTTACATTGCACTCCGGTGTTCGTAAGTTCAGCGCTACCCCGCGGCGGTATTTTCAATTCCTCACGCGGAACACTCGTCAACATCTCACTTATTTACGAGATCCGACCCTAACGACTACAGATGACGTGAGAGAAGAAGCTACTTCTATTTGCAACAGAATTTGGAACATGGTTTAGTTTCATTTATGTGTTATGGTGCCATAGAATTCAGAAAAATGTTTCGTAGACCTTATCATGAAGGTGATACGTGATTACATAAAAATAAAAAGGTGTTTACTAATTATTTATTTTCAACATTATTTTTTATATTGTAACAAAAAATATTTTATCGCTGTACTAAATTTATTTACTATACTTATCGATATCAGACTAGATATATTAATTATTTACAAACTACTTTTTTATCTTGCTTTATTGGTATATATATATATTGCTCAACTAATTTATACAACCTACTTATTATTACTAACTACTAAAACACTAAACAGATTAAAGATGTAAAAAATATAAAAATATGACCTAAGGGATTTAGATGTGTCTGTGGCACAATCAGTAAATTATGTTACACAAAAACTTAATAATGTAGGGCTTTGTTAATATTATTAATTACTTTATCGCAAAGTTATAAAAAATATTTATTTTAATGACGGATGTCAAAGTATGAACTAGGCTAGCTTGTTCAAAAGTTATACGTTAAACGCTTAAAGTAAGTTTCGGAATGTTTTGAAAAGAATGGAGCGTGATATAGATTTATTAGGAAGCGAACTATGGGCTTAATAAAGATAATTACAAATATAAAGCTCACTATATTCAAAAATACATTTTTGTTCATAGTCACGATCGTAGTTGTTCGTAGCGGCTACGGCGTAACCGCGGCGGTTAGTAGCGCGCCGTAGCACCAGCTGCGCGTAAATTGCTTACGCTCGATAATGGCCTTTTCAATTTGCGGGGATTTGCAAGTTGAGCTTTGAATAGACGTGACTATGATTTATTTATTTAGACACGTATTTTTTTGTCGCTCTAAACATATACGCCTTTAAGGTGTAGGCAGACTTAGAGTACATATATTCAGTGGATAATGCCAGTATTAGCCGATAGAGTGGGGTGAGACGAAAAACACAATATGCAAAAGAACATCGTATTAACTTGTACGAGCTTGTGTAAACGACGTTTTTGTGTGAAACACTCTGATACGGATAATCCGTGCGCGACATAACAGAGATTGTATTACGGCAATAAGTCCGCCTCGGAGCCTGTTATACGGGCCCTTAATCCCGCTAAGATTTTTTCACACGTCCCCCGCGAGGCGCGGGAGCCTCGCCTGCCTCGGGGAAAACTAATAAAGAAACCATCTCGTAGCCAGCTGAAGCTTGAAATGTATTTTTTATATAATTTACCGCGAACTGATTGTGCCACAGACACATCTAAATCCCTTTCGTTTTTGATTTAGAATAAATCTATCCATCTGATATTCAAGACTTTGTGAAGTATTCGTTATCAGGTTAGATGGGTGAAGTTGTGACTTAAAATGGTTAAAGTAAAAGTAAATGAAAAAAATCCTCCTGAGCTAAATATTATGTACAAACCCTGTATACAGATTGCTACGTAACACATTTATTCAAAGTTAGTATATAGGTTAATGTTACCGAACATCACACACAATACTCATTCATCGCAGCAGTAGTTGTTTATCAACAGGGACATTAGATTTAAAGACATTTATTTGATTTCTATTGAGAAAAGTACTTAACATATATAACAGTATATTAAAATATTGTATATTTATTTATAGTATTACTGCTAATATATACCTATTTAATTATAGAATCAGTATAATTAAAAAAAAAAAATCATTAGTTATTTAAATCTAGTGAAAGTTACACAAATAAGAGCAGACAATTTTGACATTATCCGGTATAATCAGCATAAACAATGTGTATCCGTGACGTTGCGGGTTGCACGCTGCGAGCGACAGACGTGACGGCGACCGGCGGTCACGCACTAATTACAGCGTCACGTGTCACGGCAAAACACGTCGTCACCCGCCGGACGCGCGCCGGATTCCCCGCTCTAGGCATGGGCGCAAACCATCGATCAAAATACATCTGCCTATGATATGATCCGTATTGTTCATCTATTTCGACGATCGATGCTATTGTTAGTACAACCACAACACACGCCAAAGGTCATCAGTAGGTCTAAAGATGATGGACTAGATATAGCACCAGCGCAAAATAGCACGTTATGAGACATACCTAGGATTACAGAGTTACTTTTGTGACCCTGTCCAACTGTTCCAGGCTCTGACAATATATAAATGTCCGGATAGCATCAAGTCGACGATCAGCATGACATCACGGATACCAAAGTGCTGGTTACACAGTTAACAAGCCCCAAAAAGCCACTTTTTTGAATGAGCAGCTGCATAAACAACACTTGATCTCCTGAGGGTCGGTAATCAACGGTCCCAAAAGTTTATTTCGTGCATCTTCAATGATATTAAGGCCCACCATGTCCTATTTTAACATACGCCTTGAACCGGAACATGGGTTTTCGCTAGCTTACGTTTGAGAATGAATTCTAAAAGCAATCTATAAAACACTTATTTCATCGTGTATATTCTGCAGATCACAGTCTCGCAGCCCTACGTGTTACCGGACATACGACGTGGTCAGGGGTGTCCGCAACGCAGCGCGCAGCAAAAAGCCTCGGCAAAACGCAGCCGGCTGCCCAGTGCACTACTCAACCACAAAATACGCTCTACACTTGTACTAAAACTGTTTACATGCTGAAATGTTCCAAATATTAACAATATTTGGAACTATTTCGTTAAAACGTGTTGTTGTTGACTGGTTTATAGGGAAGAGCAAAAAAGAATACGGGTAGATTCCGTCTGCGGATACTGTACAATCTAAACATAGTGCCAACCCGAAGCGACGGTTAGAAAGTAAAACCAAAATGGAGGGTTTGTTAAAAAGATAGTGTCACAATTTTTAATGAAACTGTGTTACCTTTACAAACTCGAAACGTTTTTATCATCCAGTAAATACTTCATAAAACTTCAACTACAAAACAATCAATATAATGACATAACAACAACTACAAAATGAGGTAGTGTTCCTATATTGAAAAGGGAGGATCTTCCGACTGCTAAACGTAGCTGGAGTAGTTATTGCTATGTAACTAGTAGTCGATAGTCCCCAGGTTTCTTGCCACGGCCAATACTAGTTCCAGTGTGTGGTGAACACAGTGCTTGTAGTCAAGATAGTGCAGTAAAGCTTAGTCGCTGGGAGCTGCGTCATCGGCTCTACTAAAGACACTGTTGATGCCTAGGTTCCTGCAGGCATGTGCTTACGCTTTGTACCGAGGATACTGGCTGGATGTAACTTGCTCCATGCTGCTTCAACAGATGCTTGAGGAGTATTAACGGTTTTGGTACCGACAAAGGCTGTGAGGATGTCGAAAATTTTGTTTATACTTAGATGTTTTGTCATAATCTATATCTATATCTGAGAATAGATAAATTGATAATGTCTCTTAATTCGTAATAGGCTGAACATAGTCTAATTATTGGAACAGAGGAGGCTCATATATTTTTTAATTTCTAATTTCTAGAAGTAAGTAAGACCTTTGCTCAGCAGTGGGAAACAAAATAGGCTACAAAAAAAAAGAAGTAAGTAAGCACTTGCAACGAAGACAAAAAAAGTTCGAAAAAAAGTGTAGCTAGATAGGTAGGTAGTCTTTGCACATGATACAACGGGAGACAGGGCCGAGCACGTCGCTTTGAAACTCGCTTCAAATTGCATTACACTTGCCATGAAACGGGGGCTGAAGCCTTTTTCCCTTAGCCGTTAGAACTGTCTTTTTTATTTCAATAATACTTGTACGTAGGTAATTACAGTCGTAGCTCGTTTCAAAATATTTTTATATTATTATGTAGCCTCTTGCTCGTGCTTACTTTAATTAAACTGGACGTGTCTATGCTATTTATTTATGAAAGTCACGTGTTTCATAGCGCGTTGATTTCATATATTGGACATAAAACTTGTTTGACATTACTTTGTGATGTGTTGTTTGTTTGGCCATCAGCTTATGAGGAAACAAATTGACATTTGTCTACACCGTCAGGATGTGTTTACTTTACGTCTGTCTGTATTAATTTGCAACAATCTCTGCTCAGCGTGCAGTCGGGGCCACTGATTCAATTATGTCACGTTTGGAGTACAGTCGTTCACGCGAAAGATGGGGAAAAACGGGAAAAATGTCGGCATTAGATCGCGTTGATAAGTGAATGACTTCTCGCATGGCTAGCTGTCAAAGAGCGGGCAGCCAGGCGCGAACTGGCCCGCGCGACCGACACGTCGACACAATCCGCACGATGTTCACGCCACCAACAGAATGCTCTTAATAAAATCGTTTAATTCATTTGCGTTTTGACTATTCACATTGATTACAACAACTTGGATAGTCTGAAATATATGTTTAAACCAGCCTTAAAGCGCAATACCTAAATATATTTTGACGAACCAACAGAATACCTATAAACTTTTACCCGTCTAGAGACGAAACGCTGACATTCGTATTGTTTATGGCCCTGAGGTCTCTCACTACTTAGTGAATTTGCACCTTGTTCATCTAGCTTTTCAGGGAATAACTTCCTAGGTGCCTAGGTGTGGTTACACTTCAAAGATAAACTCGTATATCATAAAGTATCGCGTCAGCCGACGACCGATTCATGTTAGTCATTCTTTATTATCACATTACGCTTTTTAAGTTCTTGTGTCATTACTAAAACTAAAACAAATCGATAAATCTATTATAGTTCTGCTTACCTATTAAACGTTTTAACTTGATAGGATCTTGAATGTATTCCGTGTTAGTAGTAAATCTGCAATACAGCCTGAAGTTTTCGTGTTGGGCATATTTACCGTATGAAAAGAGTTTGTCTTGAAAATCGTTTTTTTAGTTTCTAGAGTACAGTGTTACGAGCAATTATTTACGCAAGATGTTCAGCGAATGAGAATGCATTACCCCCTATTACCTGTAATGGTGTCTAAATTATCCATTAATAAAAATTGCTCCTTCAAACCCCCGTTAGCCACATGGCAGTAAAGCAAATCCTTTCTAAATTGCGTGTCGCGCACATGTCGTAGTCTCGTTGAGATATGTCGATATTTTAAAGGATCGCGAGCTCCGCATGATATAAAAAAAGATACGAGACTTAGGACTTAGTATCCATTTGCTGAAATTGGCCTCGTTCAAGATAACAACAAGTTTTCGCACCCTCGCAACTAAATGTGCAATTCATACGTGTGTAAATTCGTGCATATATAAGCGAGTGTGCACCGTATTGTTTAAGGAACAAGATTTATAATGCTGTGCGTGAAGCAAGTTTTAAACATATGTCATTGCGGATGCTTAGGTAGTCTTATCAGATTCTGTTGGACAACATGCGGTGAGCGTCAATTCTTTATCGTTAGTATAATTTAGTTTAAGTATGTAAGGTTATTTATTATTTATGTGTTGTTTGATGCAAATAGCTGACTTAAAAAAATAACGTACTTAAATGTTCAAAATACAAACACTTATAAGAAAACCATAAAAATGTTTCAGTAGAAATTAAAATAGTGGGTATAGCTAGGCGATTGAGTGCAGGAACTACGCGCAGTCAGCTTCCCATATTGTTTAGCATGTGATTATACGCTTCGACGAACAAAGAAAACTATCCGCGATGTCTGCGCATTCTTTACATCGACGGACATTCAGAAGGGGTTTTATTAACTTTATATCTACGATGTATCTATTCAATATAGGGACATACATACTCAAATGAATAACATCGCAACTGTTACGTTCACTCCCGACAGATACGTTTCTACATATAAGTAAGATTCTGTAGACCTTTATAATTCAATAAAATGTGATGATATCAGAGAGGGAGAACAGCGCAACATAAAGAATGGGAGATGGCAATAAACGAGTTAACAGGACATCTCAAACGTGGGTGTACTTTCATAACCCTCCACCCGCACATACCGGGCCTTTTCGAATAACTGTCATCTTGTCAAACTATAACACGCTGCAAATCCCCACATTTCCATACAGCCGTATTTTACGGCTCACCAGACAAAATAAATAACAACGATGATATAAATATGAGAATTTTCCGAACCTTTAGTCTGATGGTATTTACATTTCAGTTGTTGACGGAAAAATCCCTGCACCAGTTAATAGTAGTTTGGGGCGACAGTATCGGTTTTATCAATTTTTTTGTTCATATTATACGAAGATATGAATTTTTAATCATTGTAAATCTCTGTATGTTTATCTTACCAAGTGTTGTCTTATTACAGAATGCTGTTAGTATGTTAGCAGTATAGTAAAACAGATTGAACTGTTAGTAGTGCCGACAACGGGGTCGGTGCGTGGTTGCGTTCGATTTCCGTGATGGATGGAGGGTAATTGCAATGACCCTCACCGTTGACCCGTCACTTACGGACCAGTGAGACTTGTCAAAGGAAAGCTCGGACAGTCAGTAAATACAATTTCGTCGTTGTCAAACCAATATCTGCTATGTGCACTTTTTCGACATTTGGACATAGCAGACTTTATTTGAGAATATTCTAGCTGATGCACAAAGCATGTTTTTTTAGCTAGTTCACCGTGTAATGCTTAGAGTCATAGCAGTCTTTTTACACTAAAATTTGGTTAGTAAAATAGTCATAATGGTCAAAATGTCGAAATCTCCAAAAAGTGCACATAGCAGATATTGGTTTGACTACGACGATTTATAGAAATAACAACAGCGTTACAGTAAATATACTTACACTGTATTACTGTGATCGTAAGATTCGTAGACACATCGCATTCGCAACACTGTTCAAGAGAAACAATCATTGTTTTTGGGTTTGATTGATTAGACGGTAACATTTAAATTGGAAAAGAACAATAATTCAACAGTAATTTGACAGAGTTATTTTCATAGGACCACTCTGACCGAAGAAGAGTTGCTTCTGATGTATGGTATACAGAATGAACAATATCACATTCTTGTTGGTGTCAAGAGTATTCGCAACGCAGAAGTTTCCTGTGTTCAGCAAATCAGATGCAAAGCATGATAATTGATGTTTTAAAGCAATCATTTTAGATTATGTAACTATAGAACTTGTCGCGCCCAAGTACTCACTCACCGTTGGGGCACTAGCTTCTTTAACAATTACAAGATGATACTAAGATAACATCTTAGCAAGCACGGTTAATATTCCATATCGATGCCTAACAGTCAAAAATGGATAAGCGACATTTTTCACCAGTGCCGGATTAGGCTTCTATCGAGGGGCCCTTGATCTGCTTAAATATAAAGTGACTATTTGTAGAACTTGTGCGTTTACCTATGAAATTCTGTTTATTATTTTCTCCAACAATATAATCTGACGTGGATTGTCTTAATCGTAAAATGAGTGCACGCGTTTCACGTTTTTGTGACATCAAGTAAATTCAATAAGTCACGTCTTAATAAGTTTCACTCAAAAAATTACGCTCAGGCGGAAGTGGGTTTGGATACGCGGGGACCCCATTTGCGCGGGGCCCGTCGCAATTGCTACTCTTGCTACATGGTTAATCCGGCACTGTTTTTTATGGAATCGATTTATATATATGGTCAGAGTTGGCTTTTTTTTCTGCTTCATTTGGTCTAAGTTCCATAACTCTACGATATATTTTTCGTCGCTTAGGCGGTATGTAAATGAAAGCCCAAAGACTAATTTCTTAGTCATAAACGACATATATATTGGTGCATTTTTTATTATGGGTATTTGATAAAAGTGGTATTTTCTTGTCTGAATTACTTCAAGGTTGGTTTGAAGCTATATGGGTAAAATTTCAAGATTTCGGAAGCTATAGTAAAAGTAAAGTTTTGAACTTTAAACCACTCTCCTGTAAAGTTTGTAAAGTGGCGGTTTTTGGCGGATAGGCATCTGTATAGTCACTTGTTTCTATGGCACATTGAATCGCACTTCCGATTCGGAGCCGCTTCAAAAAGTACCGTGGCCAGGCGGTTATGTGGGCGGTTGTAATATCAATACTCCGCCTGGGTCATGAGCTGGGTGATGTTCTAGTGAAGTTTAATTGCTTCAGTATCACGGCTTATGATAATAGTATTTCGCACATTATACAAACTCGCGTATAAAAATTGATCGAGTTGTGAGAAATCATTATAAAGAATCATTTATAGTCACCAGACTGCTTGCTTAGTATGGTGACTACGAATATATATTTATATTATCTTTTTTTATGTACTGGATTTGTGTATATTGCACGAGGTGAAATGTTCTCGAGGTGAGAAATTTAAGAATTGTAAGAAGCTAACCATGGTTTTAGTGGTTAGCTTCTTAAAGCAAGTTGCTTTATTCTTGTTTCAACAAGTAAACAGGTAAAGTACCTATTGAGTTTTAAAGAAGAATAAAAACGTATAAACTTTTCAGTAAGGCCAACCTTATAAATTTTTATGACGAGCGTGAAAGTGTTTTAAAGTGGTTTTAAATGCCCTGTTGCACAGCACACAGTGCAACTGGCCAGTGGAGTCATACGTGTACGTGTAGGAAGGCTTTCGACGGTTCTTTCGGAGAAGACGTTTTTTGCATCGAGATTTTCGCATCAGCCAATAGCCTTATATATCTACTTTAATCTTAGTATGCAGTTGTTATGTGAGTCCCAAACACTTGATCGAAGTATTCCAAAAAATGCCGCTTTCGCAATCCGTGAGACCTTGAGGCAATTTTGGTTTCTAGCCGGTTGTAATCACGAATATAACTGCCTAAATACCGAAATAATGTTCTCAAAAACATCTTGATACCCTGTCGAAAGCTTTTTCCAAGTCGACAAAACACACACAGATCATGATGCTGTTTAAGACACTTTTCTTACACTTGTTTTATGACGAAGATAGCATCAGGCGTACCTTTGCTCGGTCGGAAGCCGTACTGGCTTTCTGGCAGGATCTAAAATAGCCGACAATTTAAAATATGAGCCAATACCAGACCAGCACTAAGTAAAGAAATACTCCTATAAGAACCACAAACTGAGGTTTCTCCCTTTGCTTTATAGAGTTTGCAAATATAGGCATCCTTCTTGAGATATTATCTCACGCTCCCATATACGCATAACATAAAACATAACTCATTTATAATTAATTTATTACAAGGTTTCATGTTTCTAAAGATATTGTCAATACAAGTAGCACAGGAAGCAGTTATTTTAGTTGGTTCAGGGAAGACATTGTACAAGTTGTATGACTTAAATCAAGTTAACATTTTGCTAGTAGAAGACGAATTTTCCAATATACATATATTAAAGTCTCCACAGACTACAACTGTTTTATTAGAGTTCGAACGTTTGAATAACGCATCTTACATATATTTCTCAAAAAGATCATAACATCATAACATCTTGGGGCCTGTACATGCTCATCAAATGAACTGCTCTAGCTTAATACAAGATATCTCAATTACTCGTTCAACAGAGAGGCTCACGATAACTTTGCATTCTTTACAGTTTAAGTATGTGTAATTATTAATGAGCCACCGTAGATTATGTTCACTCTACTGAACGAGCTGGTGATTTGGTGGTTGTTAAAGCTGAATATTAACTGGTGGTAATTTAGCCAATGTTCAGTCACCCATAATATATCAATATTATTGCAGTTCAAAAACCATCCATCCATTCCAAGGATTTGATGGGTAAAGACTACCCATCAAATCCTTTATATTTTGGTGCACTAGGGTCAAGGGTGGATGGATAATTATTAAATTTTTGCTTACATTCATGCTAGACGATATCATTGTTGCCACATGCCCCTCAAAGTAGGGTACAAATCTGAATTAATAAAAGATATACTGCTAGAGGTCGACTCCATTGCCTAATGCTGTAATTAAAATTTCTAGATTACAATTATTTAGCTGCTTAATACAGGCAGAAGTACAATTCACCAATAATTTGGCTGAGTTAAAAATAAGATCAACTCTGCTATCTGTCATTTATATCGCTTGAAATATAGTATTTATCTTTATACGAAAAATATTTTTTATAAATGATTACATACTGTCTATCAAACCAATTCAATATTTTGTTTACAAAATGACATTGTTTAGTTTCATATTGCACTTATAAATAATAATAAAATAAATTTTTATTCATGTAGACCAGTTAAAGGCACTTATGAATAGTCAGACTCTAGTTGCCACGTTCCAAAGTGTTGTTTTCCTAAGGAGAGGAACGGGCAAGAAATTCTTTTAAATTCTGATTATCTCAGCAGGACATTTGAGTGAGCATGACAAGCTCAAACCGCCAGACAGCTATCATGTCTATTAATATATAATTATGGCTACACGATTCTCACATAATAACAAATTATAAGTTATTTTATCATTATATAAAACAAGTACCAATACGGTCTCATGATAGATGACAATCCCGTTACTAAAACATTGTAGATAAAGTGTATAATCAAGCATGTCAAAATGTATTAAAAAAATAAAAATAGAATAATTAAATGAATACAATGTCAATAAAAAAAAGAAAAACACATCTGGTACATTCAATAAAAATAAAAAATATGTAAATTTTTATAAACAATTAATTAAAGTGCCAGCGGGGTCGCTATGTGCAGGATGTAATCATATGCCAGACATTTTTATCCTCAATATTTGATTTATACTATAATAAGCTCTGTACATCAAAATGCGTTTTATTAGTGGTTTGAACTTATTATCTGGTAAATTCGTTAGATATATATCGTTATTTATATTCGTTAGATGTATATCTAAAATCAGTTTCCATTTGTGATAAACCTCTGCTGTAAGGAAAGGCAAACAGGGTTTTTTTAAATTTAATTTTGTATGCTTGTCTTTCCCCTTCTCCGAATTGCAATAATTAAAGCAGTATTGTGACAAAAGCTACTATTTATAACCTTGTCTGTATAACTGGCACCAGGCATACAAATATTTGTAACCAGTTCTCCAGAATGATGTTTTAGTAACTGACCCATATTGTTACCCATTTTATCGATGTAGGTATATTATTATTTTATTATTATATTATTTACCACATTTTTTTATAAGCAAGTTTATGTTTGTGTGGCGAAGGAAGTATTTGTGAGACAGTCAGACAGCTCCACAGAGTGGGTCGCTGATTGAGACACATGAGAGGTAGTTGACCAGCCCGAATAAATATCCATTGGATAACGCCAAGGCGCTTGACATCGTTGTTAATGTTTTATCAAGCAATAGAATAATTCTTATTCAACTTGGCTATGATGTTACCGATTTTCTTAACATTTGTTTAATATTTATTAAAATACCCGATAAATACAAGAGAGCGGATAACACGTATTATTATTTCAATGCAGATATCCTTATTTTGGCGTGGATTACGAAATAATGGCGCAAGGGCGGTCTCAAACATTTTCGACTGGGCGGAGTTTCAGAGAAAAATGCACCGCCTTTCTAGCGCCACGCCCAAGTCCTCTCGCTTTTCCACACTACCATTTTACTCATTTTCGTTTTATTAGGTCGTCAGTATGAGCTGAGCACAGACGTCTGGTCACACACACACATATACAAATGTAATGTTACATAATATCATCTCTCCGTCCCTTACTGCTGGCTCCCAGAGAAGCACGATATTCTATCCACTTCTACCTCGTACTGTACATTTCTACGTGCTTTTACTGCTATATCTTAGTCACATAAATGATAAAACTATATATTCCATATTTATGAGACCCACGCATAGACATAAGGTACGTCCAGGTAATGTGGGAGTACGATGAATCCATGATATGAAGGAAAAGCTTATGCGAAACAATTGAGGATACACTTTTATTTTTGAATGGCGTATCTTTGCTGCTTTTAACACAAGTCGTGATATATGTAGGTAGGTTTGTTTCATATGTTTTTATGATTTCATTATGACATGACACAGGGTGAGTTTTTCAAGTAAGTGTGGATGGCCAAATCCGAAACTATAAGGAACAGCGAAAATAATTCAAAAGAGCCAGAGGCCCAGTTTTGATTAAAATTAAAAGTGCATCATTAGATTTTGGATAAATTAATATTCCTAACCAGGAAACGAATCAGTTGATTTTGAAAAAAAAAACCTCAACTGTATTAGGTAATACACCATCCGATAGTTTCGTTATTATCACTTCTTAGTAAAAGGCCACGATAAAAGAAAAAAAAATCTTGTAATCTGTTGAATCGTACGTGAGGTGAAAAGGTGAATTGGCGCCAATAATTTAGATTTTATTGGACGTTTCGTTAATTAGGTACTAACTGTATGAGTACCTACTGTTTCGTATTTTGTTGAATAATTTATAATAAATTGTATTTGGAACTTGAATGCTGTGATTTGAAGACGGATTGATCTAATGAAGGTATATTTTATCGATGGGAGAAGTGCCACTCGCGCTTTGGTATGGCCAGTACTGAAACAAATATCCCTAACGTGATTTCCCTAAATGATAGACAACGAAGTGACCCGGGTATGAGTATAAGGGTTCCTTTTTCCTTTTAAGGTACGGAACCCTAAGCATAATTTAATCACATACCTACATTAGTACGTTATTTCCGTAAATGATTACATTTACGGATAAACGAAGGACATAACCGAGTGTATTTTTAATTTAATTTTTGGTGCGGTATTTTGAACGACGGAATATTTTATTTTAAAATTGATGACGGAAAGATGACGACTTTTAAATATCTCGAAGTTTGAAATGAATTGTTTGAAGAGTTAGATAATTTATTTACCTTTGGCCCAGACCGAAAAATTATTCTTTCAAACAAGATGGAACCCTAGCCCATAATAGTCGTATTGTAACAGAGATAATGGTTCAGATAATATTGTGATGTTGAATGCAGTACAATCCTTGAGACATCGAATCTATGTATTGAAAACAAAGGCCATCATTTTGAACAATTAATCAGTTTAAATAAGTAGTTAACGTAAGAAAAAGCCGGCCAAGTGCGAGTCGGACTCGCGCAGGAAGGGTTCCGTACCATTGACTAGGTAAACAACAGTAGTTATTTATTATTAGAGTAAAAATACAACTGAGTATTTTGTGAATATTTCAAGTGCCTCCTGTTGCCTTTATTGATATCGAGCAAAGAAGGGCAAAAAAATCGCGTTTGTTGTATGGGATTAAATATTTATTTTATTTTGTTTTTAGTATTTGTTGTAATAGCGGCAATAGAAATACATAATTTGTGAAAATTTCAACTGTCTAGCTATCGCGGTTCTTGAGATACAACCTGGTGACAGACAGACGGACGGACAGACGGACGGACGGACAGACAGCGAAGTCTCAGTAATAGGGTCCCGTTTTTACCCTTTGGGTACGGAACCCTAAAAACGAATAGTATTTAGTTAAAAATGAGCTCTTTCGTTTAGTTTGCTTTATGTTATGACTTGCCAGAATTTGATCCTTTTTAGCGAAATTATCGGATGGTGTAAAAATACAGTGTTTTTTTTTTCCAAAACCAACGGGCTAAATTCCTGGCTAGGAATATTGATTTTTCAAAATTCAAATGATGCTGTTGTAGTTTTCATCAAAATCGGGCTCGATTGATTCTTTTGTGAGTATTTTTCGTTGTTTCTTATAGTTTCAGATTTGGCCATTCAAATATATAAATAGGCTATTTCTAATATATATATTTCTAATAGTTCATTACAGATCGTATTCACATTATGTCCTACGAATACCTAATAAACGATTGATGTAATAACCATGCTTGCATAATGAATTAGTGACGGCAATAGCAGTTTTTTTTTTACCGCATAACCTAATGTTACTTCCCATCCCTTAACCTTAGACTTCTCTAGTAGACTAGACTTGTAGACTAGTTTATAATTTTTGAAGAAACTTAAACTCACCAGCATAAATATAAATATATTTGAGTACAGAATTAACTTTTCGTTATAAAACTCATTTTAGCCAGCGAACAATACTGGCATAATAAAAAAGCAGTGAAATTTTCAAATCTTGAAATTCGAACGTAAGTTTTTCTGGGTATTGTAGTACGTGCCATTACAAATTTTATTAAAGTTAATACAGAGGTCAGCTAAATAAATACTAAATGTTACTAAATATTACTATTTTTAATGTTGTATTCAATAAAATTATAAAAGTACTAATGAGGTTGTAATATTTTGATGCGTTTTCATAAACTACATAATTTATGTAAGTAACCTCTAAGAAATGATTACCTATTGTGATTTGACAGCATCAACAAAAACAAATATTTAGTTGCTTATGGTAGCCAGTTGGTAGATGATGGCGTCAAAAATAAAACAAACAAATATAAAACTAATGTGGGTAGTTAAAAAGTTGTTACAAGTAAGTGGGGAAAAGTCGTCACGTTGGGTCTTGGGATGTGTTCTAAAATGGATACCAACGGGAATCCGGCATCTTTTGTAGCCTCTGACTGGATCGAAGCATTATTACAGGAATACGAGGATGAAGGTAATACCTAACATTGATGATTCTTATTGTTTGAGAATAAAGTGAAGGTGTCTTCATGTTAGAGATAATCCTAAGCATACTTAGTATGTTCTGCAGACTTCAAATAAATACTTTTCATAAGATAAAAGTGATAACCCTTTTCCCGGTTTTTGGTAACACATTATAATTAAATTGTTTTAATGCATATGTAATGTTATTTCATCAATAAATATCCTGTTCATTAACCATCTGTCCTGGGATTGCAAACTGACAATTTTAATGATATTGTTATGGTATATGTTTTACCGTTAATATTTGGTATTATGTACTTTCGCTTTTATATTATTAATATCTAAGATGTGGATAGTTGTACATACTAAAATTATTTTCAAAATATGTCATCTTACGTAATGTGAAATAAATTTAATTTTTATAATTCACAATTTGTTATCACAAATTGTTATACGATTATAATTTAATTATGTACGTTTAATTACCCATTTCCAGTAAAAATGGAAGCTCGCTGGCCGACGCTGCTGTTACAGTCCACTGGTAGGAAACTGATGTGGAATTTGTGCTCCATTCTTGGTGTAAATACCAAAGGTGTACCAGGAAGTGCATGCCGCCTCTTAGAGAGGTATCTTTCAAGGCACATACGAACCTTTCTGCAGGAATCCCGGGGTGAGTACGTTTTGTACAGTTACGGATAATATTATCTGTCGATAGATTTAGGACTCACCGCAATTTAATTTTAATTATTATAATAATTTCGTAATTTTGTGACTGTATTTTGTTTAGCATAGTCAGTTGTATTTAATGCTGTCTAGGCCAGGAAAAGGAAATCAAAAAATTTAAATATATTCTGAAATTATAAAATTATACATAATTTTTCTTGACCAATCTATGATTGTAAAGTGATGTTCGTATGGTGTGACGACAGACGTAGAGGAATGGGAGCGGTACAAGGACATGTTGTCGTCCCGGTTCTACCTGCTGATGGTGTCGTGTATCCAGCTAGCAGCCAAGATGAGTGACCTTCTGGCGCCGTTGTCCGCCACCATGATGAGGACGATGCTCATGAGGGAGGGCGTCTTGCACACCCAGGCTGAGATCGTGGAAATGGAGTTTCACGTTTACAGTACACTTGGTATGGAAAGCTTTTTCATAGGTCCTATAGAGAATGATTTTCTTTACGTCGCGCGTCGTGCATGTAATTTGATGGGCTAAAGCAAAATGTATTTGTTTACTTATTATAAGTTCATCAACTTAATTTATTTCTATTTTTGTTGCATTATTTAAACTAATTCAGTTTTGACAGCTTGAGATTTAAAACCAGTGAAAATCCTGATTTTATTAGTAAACGGTGACAAGATTCCACAAGAATAATTTAAAAAGTATATCAAAATATTTCGTCTACCATTTCACACGCTAAGGTTAAAAAACAATCCATTTACAATATTACTTTTCTACTCTAGATTTCCGTATTCCATTGTGGACGACATTGGAGGTGGCTGAATTTCTGGCAACCCAAGTTGGGCTGAAGGAGCCTGCATTGATGGAAGCGGTGGGGTTGGTGATAAATTTGTCGGAGTTCCACCGAGACCAAGTGGAGTTGCACATGAGGTGTCGGAATGAGACGTGCAACACACCCGGCTCTTCATCATCAAGTAAGGGAATTGTTAAGCTAACAGCACATCTCAAAACAGAAAGCGTATATTGTTTGTAGTCACTACACTGTACATATGTAAAGAAAACTGTTGTTTCATTAAACATTTCAACTGGCAAGTTCATTGTTAATTAATTGCAGATCCTGTGCCAAAAAGGTTAAGTGCTCTGTGACTTTGTAATAGATGCTGATGTTTATACTTGCTCGCTATGTGCATTCCTAATGGACTCAGTCGAGGCTCATATTATCAATAAGTTTTTCTCTGTATTCGTTATTTGGCGTTGGGTCTCCTCACTTGTCTTGCGCCAAGACAGTTTCTCTTGGGTCGCTGGCTCTAGAATTTGGACTTGCTTAAGGTTGCTTTGTTTTGTAGGCCTTTGTTGCCAGGTCGAAGGTGGGTGGTCTATCTATTTTTTTAGTTCCAGCAGATTCAGGCCCATTTTTAAAGTCTCCGTAAAAAGTAGCTAATCATTGTGTAAAGTTTTTCAAGATGATTTATTAGTGAAAACTTGTATAGCGTAACTTTATTAAATAGTGGAATAGATTTGGCCACGTATATTAAAAAGATCGTATTGGTGGCGTGGCAAAAGTGATGAACGACCTCCCATTTGGGAACGGCATTACATCCAGTAGCAGTGTTATAGACTTATGATTGCTAATTGAAGCATATTCGAAATAAAACACGTTGCAGGTTCAAGTAAGCCGAATTTGCACAACTTGCATTTGTGCGCAGGCGCAGTGTCGGCGTCGGTGCGGTATATGCGCTCGCCAGTCACAGACCCCATCGACCGGTTGGCCACCATCATCCGCACTAACTTCTCATACATCAAGGCTATATCTGATACCATACTCCACCACATCATACCCGAGAAGAAACACATACCAATCCTAAAGAAGAGACGACTCCGGTAGTTTGCTCTTCATTGCTAACGATTAAGCCTTAAACATAAGTGAGTATTTTTTTCATTTATTTTCTTTGATCTTTTATCTAAAGCGGCTCGTGGCTAAATAGATATCGCACTGATAGGACTATCTGCGCAGTTCAGGATCAGTAACCGTTCTTTCCATATCGCTACTCCTCGTTCGTGGCTCCGATTTAAAAGAAGTAGGTTCGGATCTAGGGTGACGCACTCGAGTGACCTTTTTTTTTTTTTTTTTTTTTTTTGGGTGGGAAATCATCCAATGACCCCCCTCCGCCCTGGGCAAGAGCGAAGGGATGTGTCAGACTCTTACTGAC
Organism: Shargacucullia verbasci; assembly: GCA_947562105.1. Taxonomy (NCBI): domain Eukaryota; kingdom Metazoa; phylum Arthropoda; class Insecta; order Lepidoptera; family Noctuidae; genus Shargacucullia; species Shargacucullia verbasci. The sequence goes on from OX387279.1 coordinate 3,592,760, forward strand.
TAAAACCCACCCGTGTCCCCATGATCGCCCTTGGTGTACCGGGGCCGCGATATCTGTTATATTGGCTCGCAGCCCCGGCAGGCGTTGGCCCGCCCTTAGCCCAGGCGGGCCCCACGACTGTTGCTGACTTCACTTTGTTAACGGGGGGGCGCGTGGAACACTACGCTGCCCCCCCCCGTCTCGGGCCTTTCTCTGGTCGGGCGACGGACGGCCCAAGTCCGCCGCCCGCAGGCCCTCCTCTATGGTGGCTGGAGATCGTCGCGCGCCTCGCGGCGTCGACGAGCCGGGCGTCCCCTTCGGCGGCCTCCTGGGCGTCGCCAGTCTACCTCCTCCTTGGCGGCCATGACCGCCTCACAGAAGGAGGCGACGGCCGCCCATGCGCTCTCGCTCCGAACCATGGATCTCACCAAGGTCGGGAGCGAGAGGTCGCCGCCGATCTCCTCTACGAGGACACGGCGCATCGGCTCCCATGCCGGGCACACCTCCACCGTGTGCTGCACCGTGTCCTCCGGGGCGTCCTCGCAGTGTAGACACCCCGGTGTGTCGATCCGCCTGATTCTGTGCAGGTACCTCCCGAAGCAGCCGTGCTTGGTGAGGACCTGCGTCAGGCGGAAGGTGAGGACGCCATGGCGCCTCTCCAGCCACTCTCTAAAGACGGGTCTTACCGCCTCGATCGAGGCGTGCCCTGCGCGCGGTTGCCACAGCCGCCGCTCCCATGCCGCCATGAGATCGCGCCGGAGCTCCGTCCTCATCGCAACAACTTGTCGCGGCATTGGACTCGAGCCCCGGCTCAATTCCTCGCGGCGCCAGACATACAGCACCGCGAGGACCTCCGCCTCAAGATCCCACGGCGGCGTTCCGGCAAGGAGGCTCGCCGCCTCAAAGGAGACCGTGCGGTACCCGCGGATGATCCTGACGGCCATCACGCGCTGCGCTTTACGCAGACACGTAGCGTTGACGGCCGCCAGGCCCCGCTCGCCGCACCACACCGGCGCCCCATACAGCGCCATGGACCGCACGATCCCCGCGTAGAGCCTCCGGCAGGAGGCGTCTGGCCCCCCAATGTTGGGCAGCAGCCGCTTGAGCGCGGCCGCGGCCGTCACCAGCTTGGGAGCCAGACGTCGGAAGTGCTCCCGAAAGTTCCACCGGCTGTCGAGGACGAGTCCCAGGTACTTCATCGTCGACTCGACGCCGATGCGAACCCCTCCCACCATTATCGCGGATCCCGGAGGTGGCGCGTTCCGAGGGCCGTGGAACACCATGGCCTCGGTTTTGTGCAGCGCCACCTCGAGGCCCAGCTGCCGGATCCTCTCCACGACTGTGGCAACCACGTCTGCCGTTAATTCGGCCGCCGCCTGGTGCGTGCGTCCCCGCGCCAGGACCAGCGTGTCGTCAGCGTAACACATCACGCTGGCCCCGCCGGGGAGGGCACCTCGCAGCACCCAGTCGTAACCGACGTTGCACAGGAGCGGCCCCAGCACCGACCCCTGCGGAACACCGCACGACATCTCTCGTCGGCTCCAGAACTCCTGACCCGGGAATATGACGGCCCTGTCCGTCAAATAGGCCCCGATTACTCGACGGAGGTAGGTCGGCACTCGGTGGAACCTGAGTGCCTCCCTAATACAGCTCCAGGGCAGGGTGTTGAACGCATTGGCGATGTCTAGAGACACCGCCAAGACCACCCCCCCCCGACGCGTTTCCTCCGCCGCCACCGCTCCCACGCGCATGATGGCGTCCACCGTGGAGCGCCCCCGGCGGAAACCGAACTGGTTATCCGCCAGATCCGGCCCCCTCCTCGAAAGGTGGCCGACGAGGCGGTCAGCGATTACTCGCTCAAAGAGCTTGCCCACCTCGTCGAGCAACACAATGGGCCGGAATGCGGACGGAGAGTCCGCAGGGCGCCCAGGCTTCTTAATGAGGACCAGCTTCCCCGTTTTCCAACGGGTCGGAAACTGGCCCCTCTCCATGCATGCGCTAAGAAGCCTCTCCAATCGGGGCCCGAGAGCCCCTAAGGCCAGAACCCATGCTCGGCCAGGTATGCCGTCGGGTCCTGGGGCGGTATTTTTGGCTTTAAGCCTTTCAACCGCCGCTCTCAACTCCTCCCGGGTCAGTTCGGGCACTTCGTCGTCGTCGTCGCCGTCGTCGTCCGCGTCGGGCGCCGTGAAAGGCGGAGCCATCGGCGGTGGCGCATGTTCCGCCCGCGAGGGGAACAGAGCGCTCACCACGCCCTCCAGGAACTGTGGCCGGAGACTCTGTGTCAGTGGGGGCGCCCAGGCGCGGAGCTTGTTCCGCACCAATTTGTATGGGCGCCCCCATGGGTCTGCATTCAGAGTCCCCAGAAACTCCTCGCGGCCCTGAGCTTTGGACCGCAAGATCTCTTCCGCACTCGAGTGACCTAAAAAGGAAAATATCGCGACTAGGGTTTGGGATGTCTCGGCAGTCTTAAAGTCCTGGGACACGCGACAATCTACGTTCAACGTCCCGGGACGGCCCGAATTTACGAAATTTTCAGAATAAAATTAGAAACATGTTCATTTTGGCGAGATATGTACCTATCAATAAAATATAAATTTTTGTAAAAATAAACATTTATAGAACATAAAATCAAATCCTAACATTATAAAGTTAATTATAATCACAAATTCATTTGTTTGGTAATAAAATCTTCTAACTATACTCATAATAACTAACCATTAATATATGTATTGCATGATTCAAGGATAGGATCATCTCCCTGGGGGCTTTCCTTACCAAACTCCTTCATTATATCGAGACTATAGCTGGTGGTCGCCACCATATGTTTTTCAAAATCCGATTGATATCTCTTCAATGTATCTTTGATTATTTGTCTGGTCTCTTTTGGTTCTTTGCAGTACATTAGGTTTATATTGATAATGATTTGTTATAGGTTAAAATACAGTAATTAACGGGTTAATGACACTGACACTACGCTTAAAAGAATCATATGATGAACTGGATCCTGTCGATCTACAAAGAAGAAGAGGCAATTTTCGAAATGTGCGTCACGCTGGGTAAGTGAAATGAAAATGTGTTTTGTTAAAGATATTTCATACTTTATGTGCCTTACGTCTCGATTCATCCTTAACCTTGGTATTCACCATCGAACTGCCCTTTTTGCCATTTTTTCTTGATCGCCTTCTTAACACACAAGGGAAGACAATTATTCATATTGTAGCCATTACTACTCGCAACATGGCAAAAAGTAAAAGGCCATCTGTCGGAGTCAAGCTACAACCACAAATCCTGAATCGCACTATGAGACTTTACAATGATTGTAACACGTATATGAATGTCCGACATCAATCGTCGGGCTTCGGTCCGCCAGCTAATCACTTTGCTTGATCGGAGGATACTCCCTTTTCAATGGAGGAACACCATACCTCGTTCCCCCACAGTGGTGACCCCACTGTGGGGGAACGAGGTGATCATGAACATCATCGCAACCTTCGACGGTATCATCGCCTTCACTCCATTCTCCACCCCCCAGCATCCATCGAGCAGCATCAAGCAAGTCTCACCCTGCCAGCCAGCATCCTCGGCCTCAACGGGTAACCACACGCTTGCAGCGACCGCACAAGCCTGGTTCTCTCCATCGGCCTTTCATCAGCAACTTTGGCACAGCACACTGCACTTCGGCCTGTCATCTAGCAGAGCCCTTCTCTCCTGGTCGACGCAGCAGCCATCCACTACTCTTCACTGCAGTACCTTGACTCACTGAGGACTTTGCAGCATCACCACACCTAGTTCCGACTCACTGGGAACTACGTGGCATACGGTTCCGACTTACTGGAATAACTAGCAAGCAACCTCAAGACTCAACAACATCAACCTCCGGTGTGGGGAGAAGTGATGTAGCGAATACTACTCGTAACATGGCAAAAAGTAAAGCGCCATCTATCGGAGTGAAACTATAACAATAAGTCTTGAATCGAACTGTGACAGTTTACAATGATACTAACACATATACGAATGTCCGACATCAACCGTCGGGCTTCGGCCCGCCAGGCTAACCACCTTGCCTGGTCGGAGAATCCTCCCTTTTCAATGCAGAAACACCACACCTCGTTCCCCCACAACATCATATAGGTAGGTTTTTATTGAAGCGAATATAATAATTTAACAAAGGCTTGTAATTCACTATCATACATTTAACAATGTTGTACTATGATTCTAGGATACCACACATTCTTATATGAACACAGTAGTACCCTCGCCCAGTAGAGATGAGCTCAGGCGTAGCTAGGAACCAGCTTTTTTGAAATTCAATAGGTATTTCAAAATTGAGATGAGCTAAATAAATATAAAAGATACGGCTCGACTGGCGGTACGACATTTATTTTCAGTGCGCCTGCAAGTGCAGTTTGGAGAGATTTTAATGGTCTATAGAAAGCTGTACTTACCACATATGAAATTTTATCTACTCTGTTGGGTGCATTGCAAAGGGAAATTGAAAAAAAAATACGTACCACGGTTTTTTATGGGATTTTTGTATGAACTCGAGAAGACAGAACACCCTCTGTCGGGTCAGCTAGTGAATAATGATAATTATATAAATATTGTACCATTGGTGTCTTTACAGACTACGGGCATGGCGAACAGATCGGAACTATCTATTCTGAATAATTGTTTATAATTGTTTATATGTAGATGATACGAACAGACTAAGAATTGTTATACGTATTGACGAGATAGTAACGTAAGCTTTCATAACAAAAGTTATGTGATAATAAAAGTGAGTGAATATTTTGAAACACGCCAGTGTTTAGTGTTCCAATACAATAGGTTAACAGTTTTATTAGAATACTGTAAGAGATTGTATTTTTTTTTGAGATTCAGATTACAGTCGTCATATTTCAGCGTACATTTTCTGTTAATTCGTCCTTCTATTACTTACTTGATGTAAGACAATTTTTTAGGTCTAATTTATATTTACTTTATGTCATACAACATGTACATACATTATGTATATAAAGTTATATTATTTCTAAGAGTTTAGTTGTCAGACTTTAAATTCTCACAATGTATGTTTTCTTACTGAAATGGGAATCGAAATGAAACTTGGAAAAACACAAATTCTCTTATAATAATGAAAATACATTGTTTATCTGATAAATCTTTTTTTATTAGATAAACAATGTGCTTGATTTGCTTCAGTGCGGATATCATTAGAATTAGAGGTGTCATGAGACCATTGAGACCATGTGTTCGTTGACGCCTCTTGTTCTACGAGCGAACTTCAGTATAACACGTATGGGTCATTTGTAACAGTTTTCTTTTATTCCCATATCAGTAAAGTAGACGTATGATTACAAAAACGATAGAAAAAAAACTTAACGTAAGTTTATTTTTCTATCGTTTTTGTACATAGTTTGAAGAAACATACCTATATGTATATGACGTATAGTGGTTATACGTTAAAGCAAGTTTCATATTTTTCTCAAATTCTGTTACATAGTACTTTAAATATACGATTAGTTAGTTTATAAATGTATGCAACTTAGCTTTTTACTTCCTTTACACAGTGTAAAATTTATATTTATAAATAATAACTGTTATTTGTATAAAATGGACATATGTTGTTTCTGTCGTGTCGGCTCAAGCTACCAAATGGGAGTCGTTCGCTCATGCCGTAGTAGAAAGATTAGCCAGTCAGTAATGGTGGTATAGAGGCTGACTGCCCAGGGTTCGTCACTTGTGGAGGCTCCATCCTTGACATCCACTTTTATAGACGTAAAATATTTATACATAGTCAAATCACTTACGTGTTTTTCTTACCTCTGTAAATGTGCTAATACAAATGTAGATTAAGATAAATGTAAATTAAACGTTTTTGACAAGAAAATATACTGTTTTAATACGTATATAATATAACTGTATAATATCTCGCTGATTAAACAAGAAACATAGCTGATATTCAAGGACACGATAGTCCATGTGTAGAGTTCTTAATTATATTCGTTAATACACTGGCTCACTATACACCAAGCACCACACTTGCAGATAATGGTTCTCCCAGACACCTCTTAATATGGCACGGTCACACTATCGTCTAGCCAGTTATAAATGTTTATAAAAATATACAACAAACTACCAAAAGACATACCTAAGAGGGGAAAATAAAACCAATATATTTATTTGCTTCATCTATGTAAGGATCGTAGCACGTGGCGTTCCGTAGTTTCTGCCTACCCCCATGGGAAAAAGGCGTGACTTTATGTATGTATGTATGTATGTATATTTATTGGTAAATTAAAACGTTACCTGTTAACAAAATGCTATTACTCAGTAAAGGAATTTTTCGACGACAAGTCAATTACAACATAAAACATTACACAGTCATAACATACATACAGATGTATAAAACATTGATATTTATACATATGTAAATAAATGATATATCATAATTGTTTACATGAATAAATACATAAGTGAACAATCAAATCGCCACTTAACCCTCTTCCTCTATCCTAATTTTTGCTGGGCCCGACAGGGTCTATAACTAACAACTATTATAATACTTTTTTTTTAAGGCATCTGAGCCGATACCGACCATTCTGCCAGTGTCGAGTGGAGACGGGGATGGAAAATCCGTCGAAGAGTAGTATCTGGAATAATACTACAGCTGTCAAGTCAAGCTGTCCGAACTACTTGTGTATATGCGACAATGTCATTGTATCTATTGTTTAGATACAGTTATGCAAAAACTACACTATGGTCGTGTAACGAATAAAAATGTAACATAGCATCACGCCGATCACGCCTGTATCTCCAAACGGTTAGGCAGATATGTCCCATGTAATTGGGGGCGAGCCTATTACTATCAAGCAGGCGCAGTTCCAAACTCCATGCTGCCACTGAGAATTTCTATACAGAAAAATCCAATAACACTTTCTCGAACCCGAGAATCGAGCCCAGGGTACAATTGCATCATACTTCCTAAACCTGGCCTAGAGCAGGCAAGAAAAAGTCCAGGTTCAATGGGAGGAGAAGTTAAAAAAATCAAAATATCATGTTATATTCATACACACTAATATAACCTTTGCACAGAATACCAGAAATATTATTTTTTAAATATTAGAAATCCTTGCATCTATTGCTTTATAGCTTTTATGTTCCATTTCCTTTGAATTCTATTTCCAATATGTGGGTACGCATTAAATATTTATTGCATGTTACAGTTGTTCATCGAGTTAGTAGTATAAGGGCTTAAATTGGCGCATGATATGAAAGTGCGTTGGTTGCGGGCGTCTCGCTTTGATCATCCAGACGCGAAATATGAATGCACCGCCGGAACTCAGCCGCCCGCGCCCGCCGCTGGTTTAATATCCACGCCAATCAAACGGTACAACTTTTGCAAGTTATGATAATACGTTTATTGATTTTTGTAGTAATATTATGCTATTTATTCTTATACTAAAGCGCGAAACAGACGATCTGCAATGTTAAAGATATGTGTGCTGCCATTGATCGAGACACCTCCGTGACTTTGAAAGTCTGAATAAACATTACACAGTTGGTTCCGGATATCATACTAATGATAGTCGTTACGAGTGTCCAGTCCAAAAGTATGACAATCTAACTTCACAGTATCAGTGTCTCCCAATACTTGGATTGCAGAGTCACTCCGTGTAAAATACTGATAATCACCCTCATCTGGTTTACCTGGAAAAACGTAGTCGGAAAAAGGCTAGGTAGGTGATGATTCCTCATGATGATAAAAAAAAACTATAAATTGTAACTATAAATATAAGCATTTACCTAATCCATTCAGTTCAATTTAGGTTACTACTACTACGTGTTTAGATTAAAAATACATAGCTCTCCATTTTGTAAGTACTTTTTTGACTTGCATACATAAGAGATGCAATTTCTTTTCAGCCTTGACAATACTAGAATGAACAGAGGACCGAACTTACCCACTCAAACAATTATCTTGTAATATTTATTAGTAGCATTGAGTAATACGAATAAAGTAAATATAGTGGAGTCTAACCCGATATCTGTCGCCTATTAATTTGCTCTCATAATAAAAGGTGGATAAAATTTAATTAAACAGTAATCGCAGAGCTACCGCGGCTTGCAGCAGCGCCCTTGTAATCTGCAAAATGTTAACAAGTTATAAAAATTATGAATTAACATCCACGAGACGAGGGTCCGGCGGGCGGGGGTTGGGTTCACCACAATAGACGCTGCTCTAGGGTGCCCAATAAAAACTTGACAAATGGCGTTTCATAATCGTGTTGCATTCCGAGTCTCGTCACAGCCATCCCGGATTGTCCTCCCTCCGAAAATATGTCTCTTGTTCAGAAATTACCTCGTGTGGTGACAACGCTACTATATCATATCACATTTCACTGGATTTTATTAGGTAGGTACACTATCTTTTTGAAATAAAGCTTTTGAACTTAGCTCTTGACTATACTATGAGCCGTAGTTAGTTCTACTTTGTGAGATTTGGCATAAAGTTTATGTTAAAAAGGAGTGCAGAAAACTGAAATTTATATGTAATATGTGTTACAAAACATCAAATTAAATTAGGTGGTTAGACAGAGCTGTAGTTACTATTGTACACCCACATTTCGCCTGTTCTGTTATTGAGTCCCATGTAATAGGGGAAGAGCCTATTGCCATCTACCGGGCAGAATCCGTGCTGATACCGAGAATTTCCATACAGAAAAACCCAATAACACGTTGTCCGACCCGGGAATTGAACCTAGGACGTTACGCTCAGCAATCACGCTCGCGACCACTACCCCAATGAAGCGGTATTAGTTATAATAAATGTTTTAATATATTACTTATGTATCTATATTCAATTCACAGTACTCGATGCTTGAGTGAGGTAACCAGGATAATTGTGGTAAGTACAATGCCGATTAGGCCACAAATGTAACGTCATTGCCACAGGCTATAAGACCACTAGCTACCGTTAACGGGTCCTTACATGTCTTGATCTCAATTAACATTACCGCATACCGTATGCGGCTTACTGAGTAGTGACCACTTGACGACATAAACCACCTAACCAACTTTAATAACAGATGATGAGAACAATGATACGTTATTGAGGTTAGTAATACGTTTCATTAGTTAAAAAATAAATACAAATGTCAATGTAAATAAAGAACATAGAATAGACATAGAATTTTTCTTAGTCCCGACCTATGTATAATTCAAATTCTGCCATTATTGCATACCAATAACTTTACCTTCATAAACAATCTTAAAGGTCATAAAGTAAGTCTCGGCACTATTATTAGGCACTAGCGAGTAAAGAATGCCGTAATAAGGGGCGGTGTTAGCCTCGCCAAAATATTGTGCCACGTCACTAGCGCGGGGGTGCCCACCGGCAATATTATTAAAAATAATTTCTCATTTTTATTGCCAGCTCTTAAGCTAGTGGCGTAATAAATGACTACGATTTTATTACGATCATTGTTGTTGAGCGAGGAGGTGGTTACAATTTTCTATTATACTTTGTAAATAATGAAATGTGTGTGTGTTTAATTACATTCCTAAGCAAATCAGACTGAGATTAAGAGATATTTGAAATTTGTAGTATTTAGAATGTAAAGCGAAGTCCTAATTTTGGTGCAGCTTACCTTACCTGTCATTGTCAGTATGTCTGGCCTTTAGGCTAGACATACAGGGAGATTGAAATGCCGTGGCGAACACGATCATGTTACATGCAAATGATTGACATTAATATTATTGTCGACGTGGTAGACAACGAAACAGATATGCATGTAGAAGATATGTACATTGTTTCTACAATTATCACTTTAGAGCCCCCTGAAAAGTTTAGTTGGTGTGTAAATAAACTTAAATATCGTTAAGATATAATTTTCCAATGATTTTAACATTGATTTAAAGATATCTTATTTAAAAGCATTGCAAATTACAGTATCGTTTGTTTCATCTCCTGGGATAGCCGAAAGAAGTCCTAATTCTTGGTTGAATACTAGTTATAGTAATAAGACGATTGTGTTAAATGGGAAAGCTTACTTTAAAACAATCGAAAACCGCTTTTCATTTAAACACTTATTTAAACCTTCGGATTGTTGAAATTTTTAGGTTTTGTTTAATCATTTATTATAGTTTAATATATGGTATATAGTATAGCGCCACTGCTGCAACTACTTATATATATTAGAAATTGTCATTAGCAGCACGGAGTTTGAAACTATGCCTGTTTGAACTCCCCGCTTATTACATGGGACTTAATAATGGCGAGGATGCACAATTAAATAGTAGATCTCTGTCTTACCATTCGGGGTTACAGGCATGAATCAGACATGCGATGTCAACATTTAAAAAAATTAAAAGAGTTATAGTCAAAGGCTAGTGTTTGCATTAATTACAGTCATGTACAACATTGTATGTATATTTTTAAAATCAGTTTCCACAGTTTTGCGTTCAAAAACAGAATAATTTTAAAACTAACAATAAATATAAATAGCTTTATGGACAGTTCAGTAGTGATACTAGAGGTAGGTTATGGATATTAAAAAAATATTTTCTCCTAAATTGTTGGTCATGAAAAATATATAGGTAAAACACCACCAGCCACCACCATTGTAACTATGTTGAAGTCATTTTTTTCTATTGGGGTGATAATGCTCAAATTAGTTCTGGAACATGGAGTATTGACAAAGTGCGATGCAATACAATGCGAGTCACGCTGATATAAAGATGAGCCTTTTACAATTATCTGTAAGAAAAAGTTTAGTATACGTCTGCGTTGTTGTAAATTATATAGACCAAAGAAGTACAGTATCTCCTCATATGAGCATTTATTGATGAGGCCTGAAGAAATATTTGCGAGATGCCTAACAAATCTTCTATGAAGAACTTCGATATTATCAATACTGCGTAGTGTGGGTTCCAGATTTTTCTTCTTAGCGTGTCGATAGCTAATTAAAGTAGTTTGGCCCTAAAGCCACACGGACTGCACTTTCCGTTGCGGCCAGATGGCAAACAAAAAAGCTTGCAGAGCGTTAGGTCCTGGGTTCGATTCCTGGGTTGGGCAGTGTTATAGGGTGTTTCTGTACAGAAATTCTTAGTATCAGCACAGTGCTTAGAAATGTGCCGGGTAGATAGTAATGGGCTCTTATTATTGGTATTCAATAACAGCATTGGTGAAATGTGGGTGTAACTGGTGCATGGCTTTGCCTAAACCTTCGGGGAATATAGGTGTGACGAAAGGATGTAGTATTTAGTTGATTAATTGTCCAAGAAAGTGTGGCAGTCTATTTAAAAATTAACGAGTTTCTTGTAGCACTTGCGTAGCGGCCGCGTAGCGTTGAATACGAAGCTGTAGACACTGGTTACTAGCAGTTAGTGACATTCATAATGCTTTTCTTTGCAACCGCTTTGTTTTTTTATATATAGCAAGCAACTACATAACATATAATGTTTATTAGAAATTATATATATTTGGAGTGCCCCTTTCGCACAAGACTCACTTTAGCAACTTGTAGTTTGTTACGCGTCACGTACAGCCTCGACCAGTGCACAAGTTTTCGAGAGCCATCTACTATTTAAAGGACAGTAACAAGAGTTCTAACTATTTGTACGAAGATATATTGTTATAACACTTTAAAAACCAATAAATGGAATGATTGCATTGTATAGACCTTTTGGTGCTGTCGTGCAATAGACTAAAAGCAGATGAACGACTTTAACAACTGATATAAAATTGAAGCATTTCTCTAAAACGTACTTTAACGTAAAATATTTTATTAGGTATCGTTTATTTCGGTTCTGTTTAAGTACAGGTATGACGGTCTGCGCAGCGGCGAGATGGGAAAAGTAAAAAAGCGCAATCCTCTTTGGATCAATTTGTTTTCGCGTGTAATCCTGATTTTCAGCGGCTGGGAGTGGTCGCATGCTCCGCCCACAGCTCTCTTCTCGAACAATTTTCTGTCACACTCTTCTCTGTGTAATTTTTGTCAATATTTTCAGTCCAATTTCAGCAAAAAAATGCGAGTTGTCTATGGTAAAATCTATAATCCGCAATTATTTAAATACCCATTTTACTAGTTTTACAAATAAATGTTTTGAATTGCTAATTAAACACAATTTCAACGAGTTTGGACGACTAATTTAAGGACGTTATTAGTTAGAAATTAAACTAGGGCCGAGTTACTTGAAACTAAATGTTGAAGTAGTATATAACTTTTAAAAATTAAATACCCTTTAATTTTATTGGAATTTGCTTTACACTAATATGAGACTAGTGATTAGTTACGACATCATAAAAAAATAGAAGAAATTTTCAAAATGTGCTTTAATATACAACTTCTTAGAAGTTTCTAGTCTGTGGGAAAATTATGTGTTTTTCTCGTATCTGGGTGTGGGGCGTGTCGCGAGCCATCCCGCCCAGCGCGCGTCGAGCACCGCAGTTGTTCCGTGGCAGTCGCGCGTTTCGTACGTCCCGATAAAATACCGTGCCTGAACGCTTTTCACGCACGCACCGCATATTCGTCGCGCACTTGGTAAGTTTACTTTACAAGGGTGTAAACTTTACGTGTAATACTTTTACGGAGCTATTCAAGGTAAGGAATATAATTAAATTAGCTTATTATGTTAATATTTGGTCAATAATTTACTCAAAAATTACCATAATAGTGAAAAGTGTGTTTCCACTGACAAAAATATTTATTGAACAAGTGAGAATTTAACTTTTTTGGGTATTTCATCAATCCCGAAAAAGAAAATTATAGTACCTATAAACCACACATGATCATTGGCGTTAAGTCAATTTGATTAAAAAAATTAATAATCACGAATATTTTTCCTAATGAATAACTTTTTTACAACAGCCTATATATATATCTTACTTTATAAAATTAACAAACTGTCATTATAAGGCCGGGTGGCATGGTATATCAATACGAATAAGAATTTATTTATTTTTATTGTGATATTTGTAGAAATCAGTGAAAAAGTTAACTTTATTGCTAGCAAACAAGCAGCTTTATGTTCCCATACATGAATATTTTACTTGATAACTGACAAAAACACTATGGCAAGAATAATTCATTTTGCAGTGTAAATAATTTTATTTTATTTACATAGATACATAATGAAGTAATACTACTTTTATTGTACTTAACTAATTACGTTTTTCCCTAAAAAAAATATCGAGCTTTTTGAAAGTATAACTTTATCCATGCTCCAATTCCTGCATGTTTAGTAATATTTCAATAATTATAAGCTATTTTGGGGGCGGACCCCCAAAATAGAATATTCTCTATTTTAATAAAAATAGAGAATATTCTATACACAGCTTTTAATTTAAGTTTGGAATATAACGAGGTAATCATTAGTTGCATCTCGTATATGTTTTATAAAGAAAATATAATTTTTCTACAAAACAATTATATTATTCAATCAATTATAACATAATTATGTACTAAAAAACTATTATATAACAATATGAAACAGTCGTTTAAAGGCAGTATAGATAATAATTTTATACATCAAGATAACATCAGATGTTGAATATATTTAAAAAAAATTGACTCACAATAATAATTAATCATAATGATTTCAGTTTTTAGCTTTGGACGGACGCGAGTTAGACACAATGGATTCGAACTATGTAATATCGTTGATTAAATGGTAATTATTTCAAAATATATCCATTACCTGCCTTTGCGAATATTCTTTGATCAGATCGTTTTATAAGTGAAGTGAAATTGATAAAGACAATCATTGTTAAAAGGTTGGTTGGTCTCTGAAAGTTCACAAATATTTTATGCAACCTTTACTCCATTGATTTAATATTGCAATTGGTATGTTTATTTTAAAAAGTATTAATAATGTTAATACTCCTATTATTAACAGCATTATCAGTTCCCAAATAATGTAATAAGTAAGAAACATCATGAAACCATTGCATTGTGGTTTTAATAAACAACTATTTTTTTTATATGTTTAAAATTTTCAGAGGGCCACCCAAAAGATCCAAAATTTTCTTTTGAACCCCTAATAGCAAATCTACAAGAATGATTTTTTGCCTAACTAACGGTTCACTAAAGACTTATTATAAATTTAATAGTTTTAAGCTATTAAAAAAACTGCAATCAAAAAACATCATAAAAGCATTGCATTTGCAATATGCGTAATTAAATATTTTTACAGATTCTCAAACGTTTGTGTCGGCACCGAAGTTGAATTTGTGTCATCTTGCGCAATTCACTGAAATGAAATGAAATTATTTATTTTGCAATTAGGATTTTTCAATCACTTTTACACGTCTTTTTTAAACTAGATGGCGTCGGCATTTCCTACGACTATCCCTGAGAAGAAACGCCGAAACAAACTCAGGGGTCAAAGTCTATTTTAAAGTTACTTGGGTTCGAATCGTAGGCAGTGATCAAAGTACTCAGGATAAATTTATTTAAGCGATATAACTTCAATGAACGTTGCAAATCGATAAAGATGCCTCATTCATAATTTTATTATGTAATAAACATTTTCAAATACATATATTGATATTTTCTTACATCTTAGATATAATAAATAATTATATATTAAGCGTTAAATTTAAGAAAATTAAGTGTAAACCACTACCTTGATTTTAATAGAAAATCATTAAATTACCACTTTTTATACATGTAATAATTCTTTTCACTTACAATATTACGTTTGGTGTCTCGGATTAAGTTTGCTTATTCAGATTGGACATAGTGTACTATGAAAAGATTCGATTCAGTTATCCGATTACGAGGAAATAGGATCCAGGAAATCTTGGTCCCACTTAGAATTTCAAAACAACAACAACCGGGACCCTAAAATTTTCTCTTTCCTCTTATTTTCTTGCAGTGTGTACTATTAAAATATTACTCATTTATTAGTCTCGAGATCTCAGTAACTATAAAGCCTACGAACTTTAAATTTGGCAGGAGGATTCCTTAGATGGTGGTGGCATCCGATAAGGATTGTTTAAAACTTTATGGGGGTGTGTATAAAGTTCAAGTGAAGTGGGAGTTAATTATGTTTGATAGTATTTAGCAGAAGCAATGTACAGTGGTACGGTGGGCGTTAAATATACTGAAACAGCTAAAGTATAGTGTAAGTATTTATATAAAGGTCCTTATTATATTACATATCTGCGACTCAGCAAAAGTATTCAAATATAGTCGAAAACGTGTCGTAATCATATTAGAGGTGCTAAAGTTTTCATATAGTATCGTAGCAGTTAGAAAAAAATAACTGAAAAGACTTTTAGCATATATCTCATCGAACCATTACATTACAAATAATTTTGATATAATTCGCGCAATATTCCTCAGGATAAGCTTTAAGCCTACTTAGTCTAAAAGTCTAAAACATCGATCGTTAATACCTGGTCTACTTCTGTGATAAGAAAGAAACCTCATATAGGTGTTTTGTGTTAAAATAATAAAATTGAAATAATCATCCCAGTGCAAAAAAACTTAGGCCTCCCCTGAAGGCTTACCAACTGACATAGTTTTTAGTATTTTTAATAACACCAATGTATATGGATGTATATCGTTATGTTTTATCCGAAATAAAAGATTTAAATTGAAAGATGCTCTGGGTCTTATGTCGACCCAGAATGGATTGGAGGAACTTTCTCTAAGTTCTCCTTTCATCTTTAATCAGCGTTGGGTACTCCAAAAAACAGCGACTTTTTTATTTTGTAAAATGTTGCTTCTAGTTGTATTTACTTTAGATAATGGTAAAAGTTACATTAATATTCGAATAATTATAAAAAATCTTGACAGTTTTGCTCTCTACACTTGTAAAAAAGCGATTTAATTGCATGCCTCGACGGTCGTCACGCGGCTATAAGCAATGATTCTTATCAAGGCCCTTATTGAAAAAGGGGCGGCCGCGTTCCTATCACGCATAAATCAGGAGCACGCGTATTTCTTTCAGCCAATGTCGGCTCTTTTATTGCCCGCTTACTGGTAACTACGATCTGATATATTGCTCCGATAGAATTACTGGTCTAATACAACTATTATTGATTTAGAAGTTTCTTTATAGCTTGCGTAGGTGTTCGTATAGTGTGCACGAAGCATGACGAATCTCAAACGTTTCTTGAAATGGTTTGTTCAAATTATCTTAGTACCTAATTGGTTAAAAATGTATTTTTAGTCAACGTCATCCAAAGGGTCAGTGTGGAGTATTGACAGTGTTACACACACACACACACACATCAAAATACAGGTACAATTTATAAATTTCGAGACAAACTCTAAGTAATGGTGTAATTTGCCTCTACAAGTAACGTGGCGCTGAAATATTATTTTAAAACATTATTCTAGAACACCCAGAAGCTATAAACACGCGTACAATCAACCGCGGAGTGGCGGCTTTTCAATGCACCATATGTATCATTTCATAACGTTTACGTTTAGTGTGTTTATCGCCTACTGTTCCGGCCATGCTATTCTTTTACCAGTGTTTACACGAAGCAATAGAATAGATAGCTACAAGTAACGCGGCCCAACTGTCGGCTAAGTAGGCGTTAGGGTGCGGCCACACTGCGGTTGTTACAAACACCGAATAAATGAAATGACATCGCACGGCGTTAAGGAGAATCATTATTACTTTTAATTTCGTTTTCTTTGTTACGTAACTAACAATGAAAGGGTCTTTCTCCTAGAAGGTGATGCGAAGTTTAACAATAATTCTTATAAAACTTCTTTCTTCTTTCTTCGTCTTAAATTCTTTAAGATTGCAGATATGGTTTCTTTACTTGCGCTCGAATCTTTGAAATCATAGTTTCAAATAAACTTCTTGAAAAATAAGTAATTATCGCGTAGATTTCGTCAGAATTTCTGGAGTCGACAAATTAAAGCGAAAAATGTTATTATAACGGATATTTCTATCATCTAATTTACACCTTTAGGAGATGAAATATCAATGTAAGTAAGTACCAAATAACCGTACTTTTGATCCAATTTGAATTTTTTTATATATATATTTTTATATTGTTTGCATAAAAGCAGAGTGTTTCATTTTCCAAGACGATTTCGAGAAAGACTCTTACATTTTCTATTGACTATTGATAAATCCTTTTTTGGATTCTTAGTTGTCGTATTTGATGTCAATGTTTTTTTTTTAAGTGCTTATTATTACAATCATATAGAAAAGGAGTATTTAATATCGGGTAAAAGTATCAATGTCACACTCGAATAATATCATATTTAATGACACTAGGAACCATTGAACATTGGATTTATGCTAGGAATGTATTAGATTTTTTCTGGACATTACAAAGTTTTTGAAAATGTTATGAAGAAAGGAATTAAAATAATTTTGGCTCATTTACTGTATTTTTTCTAAAAAAAAAATCCATATTTTAATTTTCGTATTCGTTATTCGTCGATTTAATAGATTTATCAGTTCCAAGTTTAAATTATAAACTTTTACACACAAACAAAAATAGACTTATTGTTTTATAATGTGCCAATGACATTTAACCTTAGTGGTTGACTATAAGTAGGTACTACAATCATCAGAAAGTACTAAGGAGGTAATAATTATTATTACCGTACGCCTATATTTAAATACAAGTGTACTGATAGTCTGCACAGCAGGTATATCCTTTCGATGGTTTTTATTAATGAACATTTGATTTTGTAATGCGCCAGAAAGGTTAAATTACAGCAGTCACAAATTAAATCTATTGTTTAATTTTTTTAATGCTAGCTTGTTTTGGCACTCCGTTTATCAGTCAATCAATAAGGACTTATCTGTTTAAATTAGGAACGAACAAATAAATGTATGGAACCATGACACATCGAAATAATATGTCCAGTCGACATACTATTTCGATGCTATGACATTACATTTTAATTAGCTAGATTTGTTCACTCTTAGTTTTCGTCACATCACATGCATCCGTATCACTCTCATATTTAAACAAATAGGAAACATCTATCCGCCTTTCCTATGTTAAGTCAACATAGGAAATTCAAAATATTACAACTGAAAAACAGTTTTTCCTTGATTTTATGGAACATATCAAATTTAACCACATCTTTGCTGTGTTTAAACTGAAGCGATTCCGCCCGAGGACCATCCGCCCTACGAGTGGTATAGAAATGTATCAAGACACTTGTATAGAAACAACTGCAGCGTGTGCGGCACGCGCGGGCGGTTTCGCTTCACTTTGAACGCAGCAGAGGCTTACCTATTAAATGCTCTCTCTCATGTAATGTGTAAAATTATGTAAAGCTTTATCAGCTAGAAATCACCGATCATGTGTAAAGACAGGTCTAGTTTATGCAAGCGATGACGTTGAACACAGTAGATACGTTATCTATTTGATAATCGAATTAGGTACATTCTCCGTTGCCCTCCGGGCCGGCAGCGGTTTTGGCTTCTTGTTTGTAACGTCAAAATGCCGTCCGGGCACAAAGCAGGAGCCGCTGTTTACCTCCAGATTGATTACAGCGACAACACTTAGCCCATTACGTCGCAGGACTAATTGGAGACTCAAACGGACAGATATTGAGATCTTGTGATGCATGTCCGTTAATCTCACCATACGCTGATTGGACGGCAGATTGTCAACAATAATTATGTTCATTAGACCTCTAATTCCATGATTTAAAGTAATCGGTCTCCTTAGAATTTAAGGTCCAACCATGAGGTCCATGATAGGTCTACTGCATTAAATGCATTTCAATTAGATTTGTTAATTTTTTTAGGATAAGCTTTATAGTTTCAAAAAAGCGTCTATGTCTCGACCCGTTTTCTTAAATACTGAAACCAGTAAAAATATTAAGAACAAGTAGAAATTAAGATATTAAAGAGACGTGTTTTTAAATAAGGTGCGGAAATATTTCCGGTAAAAAAATAATTACGTATGATGATTAGTAGGTTATTTTTGTTTAGAAGTGTTTATTCAAGCAAAGCTTCATTCAATACGCAAAAATTATAGCTCTTCTTCAAATTCATAACATGCCTCTCATCAAAATCAATCTGATGTTAGAGATCCGAAACTGTTAGTGACAAGAGGATATATTATTGAGCATACGATATAGATCGACCAATAATGGAAAATGCAGCAATCTAGCCTGCCGGTTACATTGACTGATCGAACAAAGGCAAATTGGATTCAAACGTTTATTCGTCATCACGTTTGCGGTGCAGTGAAATAACCAATAGATAATATCAAATAGATTGGAAGTTCTCTCATGGACTATTGCAGCTGGATATTAAAAGGGACTAGAGAGGCATTATTACAATAAATATTGATCATGAATTCTGTTTACAGCCTAACATATTTTCAAGTGATAATTTATAGGGCTACAGTAAATTTCGATACACTTAGGTATTTTATATTTTCGTAACAAATTTTATGATTTTGTTATTTAATCTAAGTTTAGCGTTCTTATTTATATTTGTTATATTTAATACACTGGCTCACAATATTACCAAGCACCCGACTTCCATAAAGGCTCTCTTAGACCCTCTTCTTATGGCACGGTCACACCATCGACTGACCAATTGATAACTGTCAAGTCAAACTATTTGAACCATAGACTTAGAATTTCGAATGATTGTAACTACTTGTGTATATAAGACAATGTCATTGTATCTCATCGAAATAGTATGTGTTTAGTTGTTCAGGGACTGAACATATTATTTCGATGTCCTATCTATTGTTTAGATATAATTATACAAACACTACACTATGGAAACTTGATTTGATTTGACTTATCATCGCGTCTGAAATGTGTTCCACTACCAAAGTCAATCGTTATAATATATATTATAGTTCTTTCCGTATAATTATATCCAATTAATTGGACACTTTGCCCAACCCAGAGAATACTGAGAATAACCAATTCTCCGACCGAACACAATCACTGTGGCGATTACTTCAGGTTACCACAGAGGTTATCTTTGGTTAAAAAATCTGTTATTTTTTTATTAAATTTATTTTCCTTTCTTTTTGAAAAATAATTCACATACACAAAGACCCAGACCCGAAACAACTATCTGTAGACAAATATTTGTTCCGTGCGGTAATCGAACTCGCCACACGTAGCGCAGCAGTCGATCTCACAACCACTACGCCAACCGTGCTGTCGTTTATTTTAAAATATAATTGATTGTCGCCAGGAAGCACCTACGTGTTTTTTTAGTTTACTTCAATTTTTACAAAGCTCCGTTGGAGCTTTGTATGGGGAATGTACGTATATGGGGAGTAAGAAATATGATAAATTAGTGGTGACGGCAGCAATGAGCAATGACTAGTGATGTTTATTTGTTCTGTGTGTCCTCTCGCTTAGCGCTAGTTTCCGACACGCACGCGCGGACGACGCAATATGTACGCTTTCAAAATAAACATGTCTATTATTCGTGTGCGGTTAAGTGGCTGTAACTCGGTTTTTTTGTTTGTTTCCTCGAAACCGTTACGATGACCACTTTCCGTGGAAATGTTATTTTGTGGTTTATATGACCTGTCATGAATTAAACCATTTTAAAACTTTAAATACGCGTTTGTAAACTACTGCAGCTTAAAAAGTATCCCGTACAATGTACTTATAATTCATTTTCATATGACGGCACACGAAAAGTACCTACGTTTCGTTTATCCTTACAAAATGAAAGCACTAAGATTATTGTCACAAACGTAATGTACAGTCAGCGTCCAAAACAGCACCATCATCGAATAAAGTTTTAGTTGATGATAATGAAACGATATGTACATACCTTTAGTAATTATTTTTTATAGAATAGGTAGCGTAAATTTATCAACTAAGTAATAGTAACAATAATTCTCTTCTTTAATATATTATTAATATCAATATTACGAATTCTTCATACATATACTAATGTCGCTGACTGCACACTGAGTCACGGGCTAAGTACAAAGAGAGGCAATTTACAATCGAATTTTTTCATTGAATTTTGGAAGTCTCCATTGAGATGTTAGTACTGTGACTCCAAAGTTATGTTATTCTTTCAACCAGGCAGTGGCTGAATTTGACATGAATTTGTATAATATATCGTAATAAAGTGAATGAAGTTCGAAGCAGCCATTCGGTTTTAACCGACTTCAAAAAAAGAGGAGGTTCTCAATTCGACTGTATGTTTTTTTATGTCTGTTACGCGATCAATTATGGACCGATTTTAAAAGTTCTTTTTTTGTTTGAAAGAGTATGCTTCCAAGTTGGTCCCATTGTCACCACGTCAGGATCTGATGATGGGATCCTAGAGAAATCGAGGGATACCCTCAAATATTGAAGGACGAATCGCGCGTTTGAGCTTTTTTTCTTAGTAAGTCAGATGTTGGCTTCTGAAAATTACCATTTCATGATGCTGAGCTGATGATGGATGTCATAGTACTGCTCAACGGTAAGGAGTTAGGGAATGAAACTTCCGAGTTTGGGATCACTCGATATATTTTGATGAGTCCCGTATATAACATTTGGTGTAGAGGGTCTGATGATGGAGCCAGGAGATAGATAGTGAAACTCGTCAGTAGCTACTAGTAAGCTCCTCGAGTTTGGGCTCATTTTAATCCGCTAAAAGGCAAGACTATCACTATTATTGTAGTTACAACAGTCGTCTTAATCTTTCCATTTCTCGTAATGCGTTTTCATCATGTGGTCGGGTGAGTAATTTATTTGGTTTTAAATCACAAAGTACAGTACCGTCTAAGGTTTTCACTCGACTTGGGGCAACATACATTTGACCTTTGTAAAATTTTTCAAGAGAAGCGTCCTTGCTAGGTCTACCGATTACTCAAAATTGTAAAACAATTAAATGTTTTAATAAAATACAAAAACCGACTTCAAAACACTCAAAAACAAAAAACTAATAAGCAAAAAATAAATGTTTTATTATACAATATAGTAGTTGAAGAATATTGAAGTCGGTCCCAAGTAAAAGATAAACCGACACGATTGGCGAAGTGCATTTGTGGTGTCCGACGCACGATTCGCCTCGCACTCGACAATTTTTACGTGAACTCGTTGTTTCAATGTCGCTATTATAGCAGCAAGGTATATTACTTTTATGTTTTACTTGTATATATATAGTCTTCGATATGAATAAATATCCGCATTCTGTACCTAAAGGGTTATACAATGATAGAAATCCAATTTTCATGTTTTGGCTAAGCGCTTACGGATTATTCATTAGGTAATATTTTACTCCGTCCCTGAAGCGACCTACTGACCAATATTTGTAGCAGTATCTACCTAATGAGAAATCTGTAACAAATTAATTATGCAAAACTACACATGATAGATCTCACAAACAATAGACATCACTTTCATATCGTCACTTTCATATGCTAGCGTTATTTCTGTGAAGGAAATTAGGTACTAATGAACTTATTTTACTATAGAGTGTGACGTCAGTCATGGAGGGCTTTCTTCACCACATGGCGCCGCAGTTCTTGCACCCTGCGCTGCAGAGCTTCGGCTGCGGCGCGTTCCGTCCGATAGGGGGTGCCTTTCACCCTCTTTATCCGGGGAAGGCTTTCGCCAGACACCTTGGGGAGCAGTATGCGCTCGGACAGAGCGTTGGACAAGCTTTGAGAGTAAGTGCTAGCATTGTTTTATCTTCACAGTAACCGTTATGGTGACAGTAGCTTGAATTTCTAATATTTAAATTTGCGAATTCACTCTTAGCTGAAAGGTTGTCATATTAACATATTATTTCGATGAGTTATAATTCATTCAAACAAATGATAGGACCTCTTCTTCCTTTCTTTCCTGCGTAAACATCAACAAATTTTATATATTTACTGATAAGTGCTCATCAGTTAGGCCACGATTTCATAACAAGGTTCAGCCGAGGTCACCAGCCGCGCTCGATCCTACCATAAGATATAATATAAACCTCGCCTGCCGCAAACTATAGGTAGTTTGTTTGGTACAGAATGTCCGTGACGACAGCAGCACGCCGCCACTGTACCGCCATGGTTATGCAGCACGGGACGACACCAGCTCACCTGGCTCTGCGGCCTCAGCCTCGCCACGGCCCTGCAAGGACGACGATGCTGCGCCCACGGCCACTTGCACTGACTCACACGACTTCTTCTCACGTGAGTATTCACTCGATTGACGGAGTGTACGGAATAATACGATTAGGATTGCGGACCATTTGGTCATGGATGGCGCATCCAGCTCCCTTATATTCCGGTCATCGCAAACGCCAACAAGCACAAAAATGATAACCGTTGTAAACTTTTGTGATTGGTAATGCTAACTTTAGGCCTAGGCGCCTGGCAGCTATAGCCAACTGTACTAACTGGTGACCAAGAAGACAATTCTAAAATTATGTGTTATAACATAAATATCACATTTAAAAAAGAAATTAATACGGTAATTGAAATTAAAAGTTCATTTGTTAGCGGACGGCGAGCGCAAGTCATCGTGCGGAGTCTGTGGCGCTCGCCTCGGACCGGGCGTTGCGCAAGCGCACTTCCTCCAGGAGCTGCAGCACTTGTATAGCCTCAGCGCCCTGCCACGGGACGCAAGCGTGCCTCCTTCGCATTCACTACATCATCAGGATGAGGATGCGCGCTGGGAGGTAGGTACTTCGTTACTACTCGTTACATCAGCTCATATCTATGAATAGAGTCATATTTATGAATAGCACATATTAATGAGTCTGTTATAATGAAAATGGCCAATTCATAATCTTATTGCCAGACGTACCAACGCATTCGCGCAAACCGTCAGCGCCGCCTCAAACTGCGTACGCGTAAGCGACACCACACGGTGGAGAGCATGTTGGGCTATGACCTGGAGGAGGAACGGCGCGAGGAGCGACCGCGGGAGTCGCGGCCATACGACGCCGAGGACGAACCTGTTGATGTGGAAGGCGACTCGCTCGGCTGGCCCGAAGCCGCCATCAACGTTGACGGTATGTTTCTATTAACGTCGATAGCAGTTATGAGTATCTGAGATAATGTCTGAAGAAAAATAGGCTGAAATATCTGACACCCATTGTATCTCGAACTGAACGTCCATCATTCCTGTTCAGAAAAAGAGCAACGGAGCGACGGCGACAAGCTGCACCTGAGCTACGCCGAAGACCTGGAGATATCCAGCACGAACGACGCCATGCAGTCACCAGAACGCGTGAGGTATTTTTTCTCTAGAACCCACCAACCTACTCCCTCTAACCTACTTGTTTGTAACAGTTAAAAAAAAGGAGTGTTTATTGTATCCTCAAAACAATAAACCTATTGTTCTGAGATTGCATCGGGCTCCATAATGTTCCGTCAAATCGCACTAGGTCAGTGTGGTCATAGACTTAGAATTCCGAGTGTGGTGGACTAAGGCCTTAATCCTTCTTATTCTGAGATGGTCTCTGGTGTCCAGCGGTGGGACAATAATGGGTGGAATTTATTATTGGTAAAATCTATTTATAAAATATTTAATTTGCAAATGGCACAAATTCTGCCTTTTGGCCACTGCTCAAATTGGATATTAAGATTTGGGGCCACACAGCGGTTTGGATACATCACTGTCCTTTCATGCCAGAATCTCAATTGCTCGGTAATAAGACCCTGCCCTTAAAATTATTATTAAGTATCACACTGGTTCACACGTAGCGATTTCAGTCGCAACCCTTTGCCGCTTAGATGCACGGTCACGCAGTCATGTGTCACTACACACAATACTACACGAAAGTGTCTCCGAATATAGTAATTTGCGTAGCTCTCGTATGCGA
The DNA here is from genome assembly GCA_947562105.1 of Shargacucullia verbasci. Classification (NCBI taxonomy): domain Eukaryota; kingdom Metazoa; phylum Arthropoda; class Insecta; order Lepidoptera; family Noctuidae; genus Shargacucullia; species Shargacucullia verbasci. The sequence continues at coordinate 3,617,477 of OX387279.1, forward strand.
GCTGCTACGTGCGTAGCATGAGGCGTAGCAGCTCTACAGCGCTACCAACCGTAAGAAAAGTCGCAACGACTGTTTGCTTCTCAGACTGAGTCTCAGAACAATAACCGAGGTTTGCTTCGTTCAATGTTTAAAGTGCAAAATACCGGATTTAAGCACATACTACATCTACAGCATTATCTTTTGCGCTCTAATAACGTATTATATACAATATACGTTATTGAATAATTTCTCCGTTTTTATAACATTAGCCCTACGTTATGGCACATATGTAACCACTGAATATTATATTGTAAAGGATTGAGACACCAAAGTCCCTGTCGCTGGAGTGCACGGCAAAGGCGACAGAAGGCGCGGAGAGGCCGGCGGAGGTGTCAACGTCGGAGGCCTGGGCCGGAACTGGGGCCCCCGGAGCCGCCGCCGATGCCTGGCCGGCCTTGGCCGCGGAGGCTTATATCCAGGCCACGCGCCACAAGATGGATGGCGAAAACTTGCCCTCGTCGACCGACTCACGCAATTAAATGCCTTATACCTAGTATGACGTCATCTCATGCTGTTTTTTAGTGTTTATCCAAACTACTGGATCATTTCGTTACTGTGCATGGATACTCAATAACCTAACAGTCTTTTGATTTGCAGATTTGGCAATAGAATTCGAAATTAAAACATATATTTTTTAATTCGTACTTAAAGATGACGTCACTAGGCATTAAAATGTTTATCATTCTGCATCAATTAGATAATCATAGTATCTGCTACTCTGTCCGGGTGGAGTTAGGATGCTCGTGATTTTCATAAAAATATTTTTTCCAAATGATTAGTATCAAAAAATTGTACAATATTATCAATTAATACCGGTAAAATGGTGTTATTTGGGAAATACGGGGTTGTTTGAGAAACAAATTTCTATACCAAAATCGTAAATACCGCTAGTTTATAGGAAAAGCACATAATTCTTTACTAAATCCCTTTGGTTCCCAAATAGCGCCATTTTACAGTAAGCATAATGAATTACAAAAAGTTTTTCATTAGGTATGTTCAAGCTGGAATCAAACATGTTACCATAACTCACGCAGTGGCAGGAATTTAGAAATCGCCTTTCTTCATGTAAAGACTATCACTTATAGAAATAACGGAAGGTTAGATATAGCTTGATGTTTCTTATTCAAACATTAAGGCCTATTCAAATGTGTCACACTATATTCGTAGTAGCTTATATACCTACATGTATCTCAGGATATACCTATCCGATCTACTAATCCGATCCTTAAAGAATATCCCAATATTTTACTGACAAACGTGCAGAACAATTCTAAAAGAGATTGATTCGTGTTCTGTCACGTTTTTGTAGTCTACAGAACTATAGTACAGTCCTCCAATGTACAAAATTGTCGCCCTTAATAATTTCATTAAAATAAAAAGATTAGTTAAATCATCGTTTTGTAAAAACATATGTTTGGTTTGACAAAAACTTGTACTGATGCAATTAAATATTTGTACCCATTACTCCTCTTCGAAAAACACGATAGTGCATCGAAACTGATAATGTTAATGCATATGATTAATTTAAATTAATTATTGTTATTTATTTCTGTGTAAATAGATTAAAAGTTATATCTGTTTAACGAGCAACTTTAATGTTAAGTTTGTAATTGACTTTCTTATTGTGACTATCGTACTGTCTACTTTAGGGCTTAGTTACTATATAGTTAAGTTATAGTCTGTAAATCAACCCTTCGTTGTTGTTAACTATGTGTACATAATAAAATGTATCAAACTATTTAATGTTATACAAAATTATATATTATATTGATAACAAACTACTTAGGTACGACGCATCACTAGAAATAGTAAATATTGTGTATATTCGTGAATTAATTCTATCGATAAGTAACTCCGATTTACAGTTGCATGCCTAGCTAGATATGATCCCATTGCTTAGTAGAATTCATAATCACGTATCTTATTCTCTTCATTGGTTATTATTTTATAGATCCATTAATAAAAAGTAATAGAAAAATCAAAGGAATGTATTCAAAACTCTTTATATTATGACATCATTCACAAACTTTTATTATTCGCAGCCAATAAAGATTACATGACATTTATAATTTATATTCGACGTAACAATTAATATGCTTTCAAATGGCAGCCAAAACCTGTTGGGATAACAATATGGGACCGGTTGAAGAGCTCCACCTCATTACAAAACTTTCATACATAGCGGATTACAATAAATCTACAGAAGTCCAGAACTAGGCACTAGACTACTCAACGTCCTTATCAAGCTAAGCCTAGAGGATTACCATCATAGTGAGTACGACGTATTGTGACAAGGTTACGTGGGAGCCTGACGCCTGCACCTGCTTAACTGCTGACTGCTAATGTCCGGCCCTGTGTCCCCGCACTCGAACATCAGGCGCATGCGAATCATTCACTTCTACGGAGTTATAGTCGAGCATGCGCTCCGACAACTAACTGACACGGGTCCAGGCACAGGGTACCCACAATTTTGTTCAGTTAAAAACTTGACATATTATTTATCAACGCACAGACTCAAAAAGTGCAATTGTAAAACGTCCATGGAAACAACGAACTATCAAACTGAAGGAAGCTCGTCGTACTAGTGAGCCGACGTACCTTGAATGTCTTAACCCTAATTTTATTATCAGCATACATCTGAAAGTGGGATTTCTTTTACAACCATTAAAAATCCTAAAGCTTCGACAAGAGCACCATGATACCAGCTAAAAAGCAGCAAACTTAAAAAAAGTACTTTGAAAATAATGAATGAAAAAATATTTTCGTAAGTTTTTCCAAGCGTAGTTTACATTTGCCAAAGTTCTCGTAGGGAAATATACTTTGAAATTTGATTACAGTCACGATTCAATCAACTATGTGAAAACATTGCTGCGTATCCTTGAGAAAACAATCATTTTATATATTATGAATAGAAAAATTCTAACATGTGTATAGAGATCGTCGATTTAAGTTTGAATTGTATGTTCGAGTTATTCAGTACAGGGAGCAGACTACGAACGAATGTTTCACAAATTTGTAAATACATAGAATTAATATTTATTAGAAACAATTTAATCCTTACCTATATTAGAATTTTATTCATCCGATATATTACATTTTTTACATCTTGGAATCGAAATATAGTTTTTTTGCCGGTAACACATACGTTATTTAAGTCACTTTGTTGTAACAATACTGAACGCAAGTTAGCCGACTCCTTACGTTTGAGCGTAGAGTTTATTAGGTGGACGTTTTTGGAGTGCGGACTGTGCCTCCGGGTTTTGTGTTGTATCAAGTGAAACTTTGTAAAAGGAGAAGACCCCGGCGACGGTGCAAATTTCGGCTACTGTTGAGAGTCACCCATTTTGAAGGTGGAATGCCGGTAGCCCTCCTCGGCCGTCGAAGCCGACGCTCGTAATGTCTGTTCCACCTCGCCTCCTGTTCGATAGTCTTGAACCACCTGCTAAACGGAAAAAGGGTTTTTCATAACTGTCAATAAGAATGAATGAATTTTTTATCAAAATGATTTTTAAGCCCCCAAATATATAGGAAGCAATTTGTCTTATATTGAATCGGATTATAGATCTTTGTCGACGGGCAACTTGTGTGATTGTATATTGTAACAACACTTCTCCTTTTACAAAATTTAACGTTAGGGAAAGAGCTCCATAAGACGGGACCTAAGTAATAAGTAAATTTTTATTGAAATCGATTCTGCTTATTAATCAATGTAGTTCAAAACGTGTGAATAACATCGATAAAATGTTTACTTACCCTGCGAATATGTTCTTCCCTTGCAGCTAATTCCCTCGTCAGGTCTTCCCGGCGCCGCTCCAGCTCGGGCTCATAGTTGCCTTCCTTGATGCATTTGTCAATCTGTTCGTACTGCTTGTACAGGCTGGCGTACTCCGCGAGGCTCTGCTTCGCCTCCTGACTGCCCCCGCACCCCTTCGACGTAGCACCGTCGAAGTCCTCGCGGTTTGTCGCAAGGCTGCTTGAAACATTAATGCGCACTTGAAAATTGTTGGTAACATTTAGCTCGTATCTACATAGTTACCCCGCAGATCAGTTATCTGGGAGGATAACGCGCGCTTACTACGGTCAGTCCTTGAATGGGTGAGTGTTTTTCACACATCGCACATTAGGCAGTTGGTCCCGGGTTGTCGTACGAATATCTATGACAGTCGTTACGGGAGTCAGCAGTTTAAAAAGTCTGACAACCAGTCTAACCTTAGAGTATCAGGGTCTCCCAGTATTTGGGTGCTGGAAATCAGATGACAGTCACTCCGTGTAAAATCCTGATATTCAATCGTAACCTGGGGCCGACCCCAATGTAGATAAAAGACTAGGTTGATGATATTGATGGCATCATTCAATTTCTTTTTGTAAAATATACGTGTAACTCGAAAAATGCAATATGCGTATATTATACGAGTAGTACTTTTACGTATTTAGTTTTTTTTTTGACGTGTTGATTCGTTTAAGTACAAAAAAAATGGCAACAAATGTGGCGGTAATTAAACATATTGAACGCGAAAGATACATTCAATATATGCGTTTGAATGATATGTGAATGATGGTTTATAAGAAATTCCTACATATTTTGTACATTTTTAGTCGCTAATCTGATGTTGATATAGTCGTGCAACGTTACAAGTTTCGCAACAGAGAGTTTTTACCCCTCGTTTACATGTACACATAAGTTCAATAGGATGTAGGCGTGGGGGGGGGGGGGGCAGGCGAAACACGGTATGTCGTTTTTCTTTTAATATTTCATCAGTCTTATACGTATACTATTTCTAAGTATTTTGCTCATTAATTATTTACATAAGATCGTATTCAGGTACGCAAGGAGATATCAACCTGAACACCTTCGGCAATCCACTCTTACTTTTTAAGGAACTCGATGTTTTTTGGGAAAATATTTTTTCTGGTTTGAATTGAAAGTCACTATGTTGCCATGTGCTTCCATCGTTCTACCCTCCTTATCAATTTTTTTAATGCTACTTTCCGAAAATCCAGTCGCTCTATATCATTTGCATATCAGAATAAAGAACGGTTATTTTTGCGAACCACTTTGTACACAACATCCTTACTTTGTCGTTTAATTGGCTTGCTTATCTTGAGGTCGTAATCTCGTGTGCATTAAACGTAAAGTAGTACAGAATCATTAACACGCGTTGCCGGTTAGACTGCGTGGCTTCGGTATGTAGTGCGCAGTTACGCAGTAGCACGCGTTTCTCTTCCCCGCTAAACCATCGTCCCCGCTATCTAGAGTACTTCGTCCCTGCCAACGTCTGCCGCCCCGCAGGACGGTCGCGTTATCGCCTACGAACTTGTCTAACTATAGTCTGTGACATGTTGCATATCTGATTACAGAATGCTTGTAGCATAAAGCAAGTTGGAGACACAAAATACACGTGACTACATACATGTAGAAAATACATACTTACCAACAACACAAAACATGTTATAAACATGTATCAAACAAGAAAACAATTACACAATTGTAGGTGTAAACAACATGTATGCACTGTTTTCGTATATTGTTAAATGTATTCTACATGTAGAAGTAGTCCATTGGTAAATGCTATATAACCAGGCAGTAAAGCCACTCACTTGTACATGGAGGTGTAGAAGTAGTGGGGGCGGGCGATAGCTCGCAAGAACCGTGGCACCATGCCGTCGCCCTCGCGGTACAGGCTCAGCAAGCGGTTGTACGACATGTACTTGTATGACGGTAGCCGCAGCAACCTCCGTCCGACCCTGATCGCGTTTATCTCGCGATGGTCTAACGACGGTTGCTGTAATGAACGAAGACACGTCAATGCAATGCTAAAGCTTCACTAAATGGAAGAAAACCGATAGACTCACCATGGTAGCAATCTTCGGTCCGTACGTTGGCACGTGGCCTAATCCTAAGAATAAGAATAAGAATAAATTTATTTAGCATCATTACAGTTTCTTTAAATTAGTTTTTTTGTTAGAATAAAAATAAACAGCTATTTTTGTGTATTCCAGGAACAAAAAGAGTTACCTGTGGCTTCCACACTAGGTCGAGCCTGTCTCGTGGAAGCCTCAGTCTACCTTTAATATTGCAATTTTATGCTTTACTAATCGAATTCAAGAGAAAAAACAAAGTAGGTTAAATTATGCATTGGACATCCTGAAACATGATATGCGTTAAGTGTTCTGGATTTGGAGAAAAAAAGCAATGATAAACAAACAATAAATTTAAAGAATAATAGTCATCTAAACTGAACAATTATTTTAAAGCCGTGTAGATTTGGGGCTTTAAAGGAGAAAGAGCACAAGATCGCCGCTGTATTTGTGCACGCACTAACTCATGTCTAATTTCGAAGTCTGTAGTTTTTGAAATGACTGAATTTCTGTAGTGTTCATAACATTCAAGGTTTAGTTTCATGAAGGAGCATGGAACCGCGCTAGATTTTTGTTCCACAATGTATTTACTCTATATTTTCATTCCATGTCGCGAATTTATAAAGAAAAAGATGAACATGGCATCACCATTTCGTTTCTAATTGGGCATCCAGAATTTTCGAATTACCGAATAACTGTTCAACTGTCTCGAATATAGTTTGGATAAATCAAAATTTTATTTCAAAATACAATAAATTATTGCTTACCCATGTGATGCGCGATAGTCAGCGGTATGCCTGATAAAGGTTGTTGTATTTTGAGACCATTTAATACCTAGAAATGGGAAAACATTTTAGTAACAAATGATTACATTGAGTTAACTCTAGTTTACTACAATGAGATAACTTTTTAAGGCGTCACTATCGTGAGAGGGCTAAGTTATGACGCATTGGGACCTTCTTGGAAAAAAAAATGAGGAGAGAAAGAGAAGAATAATTTATTATAATGAGAGCTAAGCGCCAACAGCAAACTGTCATTTTGCTGAGACCCCAAGCGAAGTGTCAGCAAACACTTGCAGCAATGTGTAGTGGATATTTACCACCAAAACGTGTGATCTTGATCGAGGTAAAACACAGGTCACCTGTTGTATATTGACGCCGATGTTGTGTGAGGGTGCGGTGCTCTTGCTGACAACGAACGGTATATTGGTGTGGTTGGAGGTGCCGTAGTAGTACCGCATTCCCGCCTGCTTCATCTGTGATGCCACTGTGGGCAGCTCGTAGCGGCGACTCCGATACTTGACGCGACGCGGATGATGCGTCTGCTCCTGATAACATAGGTATTAGAACGGTGGGTGGACTTCTAAAATCTTTAAGTACAGTTTTTACAATAGAACAATTTTCTGCAGAACAAAGCCAGATTAGAGGGCGCCGCAGCCCGATTACCGTAGTCTCGCTTTATTTGCGGTATCATGTGACGTGGGTTTACTTACGCGAGCTTGTTTTGAAATATTTTAAATTTTAGTAAGGTCTATTGTGAAATATAATAAATACTTTTCTGCCAAAGGATGTAATTCCCAGCCATAGTATCGGCTATACTGGCAGAATCGGAAAACTGGAGGGCAGTTGTCTCCTTCTGTGAAGCAGTCATGCTCCAGAAGGAGGCCGCTGAGCGGGATCGGGAGAGGGCCGATCTCTAAAAATTTTTTTGCAGTAAAATATGAAATTGTGAATTGTTTTCAAAACCTAATAAATATCAAAGATTCTGAATTTAAGTTTAGTAATACTTTGTACAATCCGGGAATAAAATCCAGTCTCGCTCAACGACGAGCTTGCGAACACTAGACCAGTGAGACAGAAGAAAAGTAAATAAATAACAAAAACCATGACTGACCATTTGCGTTATATTTTCGAGAGGGCCGGTCGCTTGATCGTCGTACTTTAGAGCGCTGCGAACTGAAACAGCAGAATATATTTCTTTACTATGCGATATAATTGATTTTGCGAATTTGTTAAGAAACAAATACAAATTATAATCTAAATACCTACACTATCCCAGAACTTAGCCTTAACTGCTCACGGTTAAATGGCGTTCATCTTAGTCGCTAGCCGAAAAGGCTATAGTTAAGTGAAAGTTGAGTTTTAGAAGGTGTATATTTAAAAACCAAAACATGAAGAAGAAATACTAACTTTTCTTATTTTTCTTGTCGTGGCATGCTGGGAGTGGCGGAGGCGCAGTCACCTGTCGCCGCAGGTCGGTGGGGCTCCGACTCTTGTTGAAGAGCTCAACCACCGGTCGGTCGTCTGTATGGTGCGTTCCCGTTGCTAAAGAAACAAATATTTTTTGAGTCTAAAATCTCGTAAACAATCAATACACAAACTCATTAAACTGATCGGTAACTACTGAGCTACCGAACACTTGAATTTCTCCTGTGTCCGTGAGTGCACTTAGCATTGAACATGACCATATTGATAAGAATAAGTACTTGAGGATTGATGGCTCTTGCTGGAGGGCTTCTGACGTCGATTCACGGGCAGCTCACCCGTCGCGTTGTTCCGCCAGTGGTCCGTCGTCTCTACTGTTCGTATTGACAGTAAAAATGATTAAAAACAGAAGAATCCAGAAGATTAGGTTAGAAATCTAAAATACCTTTATTAAATTAAAATTTCACTAGTAAACCACGGAAATTATATTATGAAAGTTAGATGCTGATGTATACCAGTCATAATAGACAAATATTATAACAGGTGTGTATAGTCTACTTGCATACCCCAAATTATAGACTCGATCGTCGATAACCACATGATACCTACGCTCGTGCCTCGAGAAGCGCTATGGACGATATTAACTAACTCAGTTCTACTAAAAAGTTCATAAGAATGATTCCACTACTACATGAAAACATGAGTTGTCTCGGTTGGAAGCGAGCGCTCGGAATTCTTTCCTATCACGTGCGGTATAGAACAGGTATGTGTATTGGCACCTATTCTCATCGCCTTGTATTTTTCGGTTTGAGAGACGATTCAAAGGGTATTCATATCCATTTCCGAAAAGACGGGAAGGTTTTCAACTTGGCTAGATTGAAAGCCCACACAAAGGTCTCGTACAGTCAGCGTCAAATAGTTAGTGACACTCAGGGTATTCAAATAAATAGCCGCAACCAAAACGTCAATAATATCGGTACAAACAAAGTTTCCTTATTTTTGTCAACAATATAGGCGCTCAAAAGGTCGAGACGTTTAAAATGTCACATAGATAGGTTCAGTCAAACCGCCATAAATATGGTTACAGTCATCCCGTCAATGGTATCCAAGCATTGTAAGTGTTCAAAAATGTGGAACACATTAGAAAAATAAACTAGCATGTTACAGAAATAAACGGTTTCCCAAAGATGAAAACCTCTTTAGACAATCAAGTATTGTTTGCATGTCATTATTTTATCTATCATTGCATAATTATCGTTCTATTATCTATCAGTCATATCAATGTCAATTGCAATAAAACATCTATTGAAGCAATAATATTGTTTCATGCTTAAATATGGCGACATATCGCATAAGCGACACCTCAAAACATCATTTTGGGGATGAATGACCCAAAGCGCACCAGGAGAGCTAGTCGAGGTGGGAGGAAGAATGAATGGCCTCCGATACAAGGACATTCTCGAAGACGTTTTGTTTCCAACAGCCAGGATTTTTTTCCCCCATGAAAGGATTAGGTTTGTCCAAGATAACAGTTCGGTGCACAACTCCGGAGTTGTTCAAAATTACTTGGAAGGTAACAGGGACCTGGAGTTAATTTCGATGCCACCTCACAGTCCCAACCTAAACCCGATCGAAAATTTGTGGGGCAAAATGGTTCAAGTATGGGACAGTACTCGAGCACGAACCACCGCAAATTTAAGGACTCACGTCGAAGAAGTTTGGGAGACCATGAGAGGAGACAATTTTTGCTACAATGCGGTACAATCCATGCGAAGACGTCTTTCTGATGTAATTCTAGCAGACGGTGGCTATACACGATTTTAGTTAAAAAAATAAAGATAAATTAGAGCTAAAAATAAATTGTTTATCTTTATACCGGGCTCAGTGGCGCTTACTAGGAGAGGCCTATGTCCAGCAGTGGACGAATATGGGCTGATGATGATGATGATGATGATACAAAAACAATGGAAAACTATCCAGCAATTAAAAACCGGACAAGTGCTAGTCTGACCCGCCCACCGAGGGTTCCGAACCATCATCATCCTCCTGCCCTTATCCCATATTATTTGGGGTCGGCGCAATATGTCTTCTTCTTCCATTCATCTCTATAAGACGTCATATCGGAGTTCACTTTCCTCTCAGTCATATCACACTTCAATCCTTACAATATAAGTATCGTAAATGGCTATGCACGAAATTCTTTACAAAACAAAAGACATGTCTATGACGTCATGCATAAAATGAAAAGGACAGCATAGTTTCTATCCCTTTCATTTAGTGTATTAATATTAATTGATGTGAGAAATAATATTTAAAATATATAGCAATAAAGTTTATTTTTCTAATGTGTTCCATATTTTTGAACACTTAGAATGCTTGGATACCATTGGCGGGATGACTGTAACCATATTTATGGCGGTTTGACTGAACCTATCTATGTGAAATTTTAAACGTCTCGACCTTTTGAGCGCCTATATTGTTGACAAAAATAAGGAAACTTTGTTTGTACCGATATTATTGACGTTTTGGTTGCGGCTATTTATTTGAATGTACGACATAATGACCAAAATTATTGTGTTTTGTGGCAAAATCCCCAGACAACCTGCAACAGCTGATGGGTAATCTTAATGAGTCATGTCATAGATCCCATCTGAAAATCAGCATCTATAAGATTGAAGTTATTTGAAATATAATGTATAATAAATAAGGGAGATATATAGAGAATAAACCAAAATCGGGCAGTGAAGTATATATACTATTACATACATTATATTATATATATTTTTCATATTAAGTTTATATACTCTCTTACGTGTCTGCAAAGAGTAGTTGTAGAGATGCCTGTAGCTTTTCATTACGGTGAACGTTACCTACCCAGCCCCATACATGCCGCACTCAAGCGATGGCTGCCCGCATTTTGATGAGATGCGATGGGTACAATATGGTGTGCGTGCAAGGTTGCATACAAAGACAATTACAATTTGTTGCGTGCAGCGCGATCCACTTTACACTACATAAACTATGACATGCCTACCCTACTTAACTACCAGTGTGGGCATGAGGCATCTCAACTTCTAACATATAAGACACAATATCTGTGAGTAACTTATCTACTGAAACTCTAGTAAGACTTTGGAACCCGTAAATAGATTTCGATGCGGCTTCCATTTAAAAATCGAAGCTTTAAGCTACCTAATATGATTACGCTCTACTATACTACTACGGAGGCAAAGCTGCGACAGGAGTAGGTACTACAAGCTAATTCTTCATAAAATTAAGGACGTACAGTGAACTAAATATTGATTAATTAATAATATACCTTCTTTGGGTAGAACATCTCTAGGAACATGCCTCCGCCGGCTGGGAGGTTGTTTCGTCTGAAGAATTTCTACTGGTTTCTTGGTATTAATTACTGAGCTGGACATCAATGATCAATAAATTTAAGGAGCCCTTTTATGTAGTATAATTTTTTGAATGAAGAATAAGTGTATTCAGAGTTGATTTTTCAATAGCTTTATAAACCTCAGATAAGTTATTCCTCTCATAAGTCCATTAAAAAACTGTTCCATTACAAATTAACAGTTAATTTTTGGCTGGAAGTTAGAAAATCGGGCCTCAGGGCAAATTATTTTTTTGAGGAATGAAATTCGCGATTTGATAGCTAAGTATTGTATAGTAAATATGTCAGTCCGCCATAATACATTTTACGTTATTACAATTGAAAAATCGGCCTTAATCTTTTGTTCTTTATCTAAAGCATCCGAAATCTATGACATGGAATAGTGGTGGATAAAACATTCTTCAATAAGCTCTAATTTATCCGAATATTTTGGTATTAATGGCCAACTATATGACAATAATACTCATTGAAAAAACAAAAACAAGGCTGTCATAATGAACCATATTCGTAAAAATATGTTTTTATGAATATATTGCAATTTTAAAAGCTATGATTATAATACTTGTTTTACTAAAAAAAATGCAAGTTTTACAACAGAAAAGGAACCTACTATTCTGGCTCGTTGTCGTACACATCATAATGAGCGTATCCACCACCTACGTCATCGTCCCCACAAGCCACTTCCAGAGGCCCTTCGGTGGCAACGTGGGCGCGCTGGCCAACTAAACCTTTGTCAGACAAAACATTAACATACGTTATTTGAAAATATGTAATTTGTGAGTAATATTTTCCAGCACAGATTTGCACTTACTGTCGCCGTCGGCCAGGGACCGTTGCCGTCGCACTTTTGAATGTGGCTTTTGTTCCGCGGTTGTAGGTAGATTCTAAATAAATAAAATGAACTGTTAACTACTTCATAAAGTTAGACGTTAATTTACGACAACACAAAGCAAAAATTAAATTTTAGTTGATCGAAGTAGTAGCTACCCAAGTTATTTACAAATATATCGATTAACTGCACTTTTGTCTTATTATTTTTGATAGCGCATTGAAAACACTAGTGAAAAATTTCATCAAACCGGCTTGCCATACTTTCTTCAGTGCTTTTACCACCTTTTAGTTTCATCATCAGACTTTGAGAATTGTATCTAATCAAATATACTAGAGACCGGTCAATCAAACTAGTCGGTATTCTATTTATTTACGGTTCATCATTGAAGAGTCCCCATTCCTAGCGGCTCTCATTATAAAGATCAGCTATTTTGTACCTTCATCGTGCAGTGTCTTCTATTGTAAAAACATAGTTATGGACAGTATTAGTGTCTAGTCCGTAAGACAAACGAAAGTGGCTCTTTTTAGGCTCGCGAGCAGCCACCTTAACACCAAAATGGCGAGTTAATAAAAAGTTTCTAAAAAAAGTAATTTACATTTTATGCTAAATTTTTGCCTTTATAAATTGTAATCTATGGAAAAGGACAACCTATAGAGTCGCGGTTACCCGTGCAACCGCAAAGGGTCTGCTCGGTAAGGTAGGTCTGCGCTTACAGACCCCGGTTCGATCCTGGTGAGGGTGCTGGAACGCCTGGTTGTAGCCCCGAACCTGGCCGATCATTCGGTGTTGCTCCACGGTGGCGGGATCCAGGTAGCCTCGCGTGGGGTTCGGGGGGACCTCAAGTCGACGTAGCCGCGCTGCTTGCTGCGACACCTCTGTAATCAGCAAGGCTGGCACAATTTTCCTATGCTAAACGAAATAAGCGAAGGGCAGCAACGTCGACGGAGCGAGAGCTCGCTTGCCCAACATGGCAATTAATATTTATCAATGAAAATCGGAAAAGTCCAATGATCGCATGTTTTTAACCAAAGAAGAGATAGAAAGGACCATACGATACGATGTATTCCACAATTATTATCGGCGATGATCATATAGTTTGGTGCGGCACCGCACGGCCCAATAGAGCGCGATCGAGGGGTTAAGGATTTTGTACCACTCTGTAGGTTAGAATCCGCGCGGAGCCGCCGACCGCAAAAGTTATTACTAATACCAATATTCAACAACCTATTTAATTGGATATCAAGTAATAACTTTGTAGGTAGTACTTTAATCTAATTTAGATATAAAAGATATCTCGGCAGTACTTACTTTTCTTTGGCTGCGCACGCACGGTAATAAAAGGTACGTTTTCAGGCGTTATAGGAGGGTCGGTTACTCTTGTCATGCTTGAAAAAATAATATTATACTTACATGTAGATTTACAAATAAAATTGTTAAGATATACCATTCATCCACATATTATAGTACCTTCGTTTTTTAAGTTTTCGTTTTCTTTTTAAAGATTTGATTAAATCAATTTTCTCCTGAAGGTCGTCGCATCGAGCTTCTGCTGTGGCAAACTGGTCATCCATCTCCGGAATGGAAGCTAGTCAATAAGTAATATTTTTTTTTAGAATTTACTATAAACTCAACCTCTCGGCTTTTGGAACGCTGATCCAAGCGAGACACAATCGGAATTGTGTCTAGAACTGCGGCATTCAACAGGTTAAAATCAAGTGCACTTTAGGTTTTATGATATACAAGGTGGAAGTTTGAGACGGGGCAGTAAGGACATTTGTAGCTATCATAGCAAAACGATTTAAGGAGACTGTTTATGATTTTTGAAAGTATTAAGTATAAACATTATATACTTAATAAGTATTTATTTTTCTTCTGATACAAACTCCAAATGTGGGAGAATGTCATCTATGAAATGGAAATGCATCTAGGAAATTATACAAATTTCCTAACAGTCATAGAGTTCTTTATTTAGAAATGAAGCGTTTAATACAGCATCAAACCATTTTCACACAAATAAATAATGCTAATCAGTGTTTGATTATCGCATGCAATGTAAAGGTTTTTTGCCGTGTCTTAAATGTAGGTCCTTAATATTATAAAATATGATCGATACAGGTAAAAGAAGTGAAATTACCCTTTCTCTTGCAGTTTGTACAATATTTCCAAAATCTGTAAATGTAGATAGAAAATTCTTTAAATAACGATTTCTGCAATGGTACAGCCCTTAATGCCGTCTCAATCTGCCACCCTGAAGATAGAAATACTTTGGTAGCGAACCGTTCATGTCCAGTTTGCGTTCGGATCGTGTTCCCTCTAAAACGGCCCCAGCTAGACTGCTGGAGCTCCTGTGACGCTTATCTGAAATTATTTAATTTAGTTAATGTAATTTTTTTTGTGACCCGGGTACGTCCTTAAACTGCGGCCAGACACCGGAGGATGGGCAGCAGCGTCCTCTCACTAATCGGTAAGCCACTGCGATCCCCAATCCGCCTGCCAAGCGTGGGGATTATGGCAAACCCCTCCCTTGGAGGAGGCCTTCGTTCAGCAGTGGACGTCTTCTGGCTGATGATGATGAATTTTTTTTTGTTTATACACGTAATTTAATATAGGGTCACGTCTGTATCCTCAAATGGTTAGGCAGAGGTGTACTATTGTGGACCCACATTTCATAGTCTATTGCTGACGTGCCACATTTGTTGGTAGTACCTAAATAATGTTATATGGTATGCCCAGCGATATAGAGAATAAAAAAGATAAGTAAGTTGGAATAAGGTTTATAGGGAGAAAAAAAAAAAAGGAAAAGTTGCCATTAAAAATGGAATACTCGGAAAAAACTGAAAGAGTTTTTTCTTTTAGTACGAACTAAAAACCAGTAAAGGTCTATGGAGCAAAATCTGAGCAAACATTTTCGACTTTTTAACTCAAATAGAAACTTTGTAAGTTATCTCAACATTTTAAGAAAAAAATAAAACTTAGAAAACGTTTTGTCATATGAAAATTGTTAGTTATTGCAAATACATATTGTATTTTTAAATATAGGTATCTCTATTCACAATATGATTGCTACTAGTCCTTTAACTTTTGAATTATGTATGTTTATGAATACCTACATCTTTCATTACCTACATGTAAATAATAATTTATCTGTAGAATTAGGAAATCCGCACAAATTGCATTTTAAATTTTAAGCAGGCTTTAATTTTGACCATTTTGAACATTATTAGCTGTAACATAGGGAATTTATGTATTTTTTAATTTAGTATTCTGATAGCAGCTATTGCCCAGTGGCAGTTCGAAATCGGCCCGCATCTCTTAACTTTTAAGAAGAAAATAGGTAGAAAATAGGAAGACATAAGGTACAGATATAAATGACTATCAGTGCATTTTCGTTGAAGGGGATAATTTACGCAGACCGAATAAGTAAATAAAAAATAATATATTAAATATCTGTGTCACCCTGACACAGAAAACATATGTTAAGCCGGCAACCCCATATTCTGAAGTGCATTTTTTTTTTCTTTTTTTATAAAACGTTGCCCCACACTAGGATTTCTCCTGTACCGTGGGTACAGTTTACAAGCATACATGTCACATGCACAAACAACCAGACCCGAAACAACTATCTGTAGATCATACAAATATTTGTTCCGTGCGGGGATCGAACCCGCGACATGTAGCGCAGAAAGCTAATCAGTTAGCCACTGCGCCAACCGTGTCGTCTATTTTATTAATCATTATATGATATACCTAACAATGTTCATTAAAGATTTTTAATACTTTCGAGGTTGTTCAATGTTTTCTTTATATTTTTGATTGAGTCAACCCTAAAATTGGTTGAACTCTGTTGAATTTCTTTGATATAGTGATGAATACGACACACATGACACATGAAACATCATAGTAAAAGGGATATCATGTTCTTGCATCAGAGAGGCAAGTTGTTTTATTTTTTCAAGGTTTAATTAGGTGTTGAATACGTGTATGGTATGCGAAATACCGATGCAGAGTAGAAGTAAATTTATGTACATACATCTGCATAAAACTTTAGTTAAAACCTAACTTTAAAGAAGAAAAAAAATTTTCTTACTATGAAAATAGATTCAAAAGCTGTGGGTAAACATTTATTAATAAATAAATAAATTCCATTTGTTTAATAGGTACCTATCCATCCTTAAAAGTTACACACATTTCTCATTAAATGTTTAGACATTTATTAATTTGGTTGGTCTTTACTATGGCTATGTTAATTCAAGCTCAAAATGTACCTACTCTGTTACGTTGTTCTAAGATCTAAAGTAACGTTTAATAAATAGCAATAGGCTAATAGGTAATTGCGAGACTTGCGAGACTCATGCTGTAAGACCAAGACTGGGAGCGCAATACCAAGACCAAGACCAAGTGTATTGGCGCAAGACCAAGACCGGCTAAGTCTCGTCTTGTTCTTGCATTTGGGCAACACTACTAAAATCACTGTACCTTACTGTTACTGTCTATTGTTAAAAAGGTCGAAACTCTCTAGGCCTTACATTTTAGATTTACCACACCAACAAAGTTAACAAGAAAATGATTATAAAAAAACTCAATAAAAACATTGTATTGCACATTACAATTCGTGATCTAAGTATTTTATTTTTGCGTGCAGTATACCTTACGGACGTATGAGTAAAGATTGAAATGACGTGAATAGGCATTATTAGTGGCGCCATTTTAAATTCATTTATATAATGATATTATCTCCGTAACCCATTAGTATAATCAAAATTTTGAATACTCCGCCATTTTGACATAAGCCTGGGTACAGTAAATAGACAAAAAGGACGCAGTAATTTAATCAAGTAATAATGCAGTAGACACTACATTTAACCGGTTTAAACAACTGGTAATTCAAATTCTTTTTGCCACAAATTATCCAATAAATAATATATAGACCCACCTTTAGCTAACTTTAAACCGTCGCCCATATTAACTTGAAATTTTCATAGCACACCACTTTTTTGCTAATTTTTGAAAGCTTTGTGCTAATTTTAAAATAATCAGAACGACTGATTAATAAATATAAAAAGGGAGTTATAATAGTAAAAGCACTAAAAAATCATTACGTCAAAGTTGTCAAAATGATATCAATCCTAGAACAAGAAAACATCAGCTTTTACTTTAAAATCTATGTGCTTATGACGAGTATATGCCTGGCAGGCTATCAAGATAGACACATCACGACACATATTAAAACAAAAAGTAGCGAACTGACAAAAAAGTTTGCGGTCTAATTTTAACGGGCAGTATTCCAAAAGGGTTCGCGGGTTTGGTAATGATGGAATTGGTACATTCTCTGGTAATGTAAGTACTTAGGTACTTATATATAGTTCATCAGTCATACAGAGTGATCGGTAATACGACCTTTTCCTTATAAGGTGTTGGATTACATAGAGACAACTTGCTACAAGTTTAACCCCATGGACAATAGGAGAGCAACGAATTTTTTTAAATAAATTAAATAATAAATTTAAAAATAATTCCGACTTAGAAGAGTCATTTTAGTAGTATTTAGATTATATACAATGAAGTTTTAATTTTTTTATATACAGTTTTCGAGCTGGACAGGACTCTCAACGTTAAGTGCTGTGTTATGTCCCAAACAGGCTGCCTACTACACAAATTGAAGTATTCCTGTCTATGCTTGTTTCCTCGATTTGTCTGACCTGGTTTCCTAAGACGTATTACGGCGGAAGCTCGAAGCAGTATATTTACATAATTGAGATACGCGTGTCAATAGTGTCAGTGTGTGTGCTGGAGAATTTTCTAAGTCATATAAGTTAGAATGTGGGGTGAAGCAGGGTTTAAGAGGGCTACTACAAAATCGAAGCGCTCAGTTTTAGGTAAATTTCACGGCGCGCGGCAGCGGATGCGCTCGTGTGCGTCTAGGAAAATACGCTACGCACACATGCAAACTGCTATGCGTCGAACGCCAGGAACAAACTAACATGAGACTTTGCTACTTTGCTTTCGAAATAAATTAAATTACTGTTATTATAGTTAATAGCTTAGCCTTGCGGTTGAACGTTTGCCTTCTATGCAGGAGGGTCTGAATTCAAACCCGGCCCGCACCTCTGACTTTTCGGAATGATGTGCGGATCGGAATTTGATTATCACTTGCGTTTACGGTGAAGGAAAACATCGTGAGAAACCTGCACACCTGAGAGGGCTCCATAAAGTTCTCGATGATGTGTGTAGTCCGCCAACCCGCACCAAGCCAGTGTGGTAGACTAAAGCCTCACCCTTCTCATACTGAGAAGAGACCCTTACCCAAAAGTGGGACAGTAATGGATTAAATTTATTTATTATAGTTTGAGAAATATTTTTTATACCGATGAATGTTATCACCTAGAACGGTTTATCTATTGAGTTATTTTTATTTATATCACTAAAGTGGCAAACTAGCATGCGGCCTGCCTGATAGTAACCAGCACAGAGTACAGTAATACTAGTAACCAGTTACCACAGCCTATAGACGCTTGCAATGCCAGAAGCATCACTTAGGCGTTGCCAGCCTCTAAGAAAGTAATTGCACTGCTACTTATAAAAATACTTTTTGTAAATATGTACCTACTTCTTTTACGAAGTTTCTTTATATGTAACTAGCTTCCGTCCACGACTTCGCCCGCATAGATTACGAACCTGTGCATTTTTTCGGATCAAAAAGCAGCCTACAACATATATATTAAGTCATACAACTTGTACAATATCTTCTTTGAACCAACTAGAATAACTGCTTCTAGTGCTACTTGTATTGACAATATCTTTACAAACTTGAAACCTTGTAATAAATTAATTATAAATGAGTTAGACTCTGATCACTGTGGTCAGTTAGTCACTTTTCCTAGGAATCAAGTTAGAGTACAAAGAAAACTTGTAAGTGTTGTTCCTGTCAATGAAGGCCGTTTGGAACTATTCAAATGTAATCTTATAGATAAATTACCTTTATTGCCGTATGACATCAATCCTGATCAAGCTTATACTTTGCTGTTCAATATGATTAATAGAGAGTTTAGTAACGTTTTTACCCCTAAATCACTATCGGTCAGTGATCAATTTACTTTTAGTGACTGGGCGACAGCTGGCATTTTTAAAAGTAGACATAGGTTATTTCAATTATATTATGAAAAAACGTACAATCATAGCGCAGATTTTAAAGAATATGTAAAAAGATATTCAAAAATATTTAAACGAGCCTGTTCCTTGGCCAAGTCAATACATTTAAAAAACAAGATAAAAGTATCCAGTAACAAAATCAAAACTACATGGAATATTATTAATTCTGAAACGGGAAGATCCACAGTACGTAGCCGCGATTTCCATTTGAAAATTAACGACATAGATATTAGGGGGGATATGGAGGTGGCAACTGAGTTTGAAAATTTCTTTACTAATATTCCTATTTTAACAACCAAAACTCTCTTGTCTTCTTCCACTTCCGCTTATACTATACTAAAACAAAGCGTATCTGAATGTAGCACACCTTTTGAATTTTCAGTTGTTAATGCGAAAGATATTAAAGAATCTTTTAAAAGTCTTGATGTAAAGAAAACTGCAGACCTTTGGGGACTGTCAGTACGAACTATCTCGTCCATAATTGACGTGATTTCACCTTACTTGGCAACCGTGTTCAATTCTTGTATTGCATCTGGTGTATTTCCTGACTTGATGAAACAAAGTAAAGTAATACCACTGTTCAAATCTGGTAGTTCTACGGATCCCACAAATTTTCGGCCTATTTCAATTCTACCCACTATGAGTAAAATTTTTGAAAAATTGATTTTAAATCAGATGTTAAGACATTTTAATAGACACAACCTACTTCATAAAAAGCAGTTTGGCTTCACAAGGGGACGTTCAACGACAGATGCGGGCGTGGAATTGCTGAAACATATATTCGATGCCTGGGAAGACTCGCAAGATGCTCTTGGCATATTCTGCGATTTGTCAAAGGCTTTCGATTGCGTACACCATTATACACTCATCAGGAAATTATACCACTACGGCATAAGGAACAAGGCTCTCGACTTCTTATCTTCTTATTTAAGCAATAGAATTCAGAGAGTCGATATTAATGGCAAGAGATCTTCGGGATCTGAGGTCACCATGGGCGTCCCGCAGGGTTCAATTCTAGGTCCATTTTTGTTTCTAGTTTATATTAATGACTTGCCATATTACGTACGGGATAATCACGAGGTAGTATTGTTCGCGGATGATACTTCTCTAATATTTAAAATTCGACGACAATTACTAGATTTTCGCGAAGTTAACGTTGCACTATCTCATGTAGTTCATTGGTTCAATGTTAATAATCTTCTCCTTAATGAGAAAAAAACCAAATGTCTTAAATTTTCAACGCCCAATGTCCGACAAGTACCAATCAATGTTAAATTGAATGGAGTGGAACTGGACATTGTGGATTCGACTGTTTTTCTAGGCATCACTATAGACGCCAAACTGCAATGGGGCCCGCAAATAAACAAATTATCGGGTAGGCTTAGTTCTGCCGCGTTTGCTGTCAAAAAAATTCGGCACTTAACTGATGTGGATACAGCCAGAATAGTTTATTTCAGTTATTTTCATAGCGTTATGACTTACGGCATCCTCCTCTGGGGAAACTCTGCAGACATCAATACTATATTCGTCTTGCAGAAAAGGGCTGTCCGAGCTATTTATAATCTTGGTCCAAGGGTGTCGCTGAGACACAGATTTAAGGAAATTAATATTCTAACTGTAGCGTCACAATATATTTTTGAAAATTTAATATATGTTTATAAAAATATTTCGAACTTTGTCAAACTGTCTGATACTCATTCTTTGAACACTAGGAATAAACACAACCTTGCTGTACATGCTACGCGCCTCCACAGAATAAGCAACTCGTTCATGGGACAATGTATACGCTTTTACAATAAGCTTCCCAATGATATACGTAATTTAACATTAAAGAAGTTCAAAATTGTAATTAAATCTAAACTTTGTAAAAAAGGATACTATAAAATTTCGGACTATTTAGATGACAAAAACGCTTGGGATTGAGCCGCTCTTTAGCCTTCCTTTTTTTTTATTTATTTTTTTTTTTTTTTTTATATACAAATTTTGCCATTAATTATTATATTATTTACTTCATTATTTTGTTATTGTAATGTCGTTTAAATTGAAATTATTTCTTATATATAACCGCTATACATTGTAAATGTGAGTGAGATCTAGGCTGAGCGCTCTTCATTTCATTAATTCTCACGATAACTGATGCATGCTTGCACTCTGTTGCGACAGGTTAGCTCAAATAGTTATGGCACTTTCTTCAAAAGGCTATTCCACCCTATATTTGTCTCACATAAACCTTTACATCAATACAATCTGTCTGGACTTTAAAATAGACTTTGACCCCTGAGTTTGTTTCGGCGTTTCTTCTCAGGGATAGTCATAGGAAATGCCGACGCCATCTAGTTTAAAAAAGACGTGTAAAAGTGATTGAAAAATCCTAATTGCAAAATAAATAATTTCATTTCATTTCAATTTCATTTCATTTCATTTCATACAATTGTTCAAATCTTAACTTCAAACACGGCGGATATAGTTTCTAAAAGCATCTCACAACCTCATCATCAGGTTATCGGCACTAGTTAGGATAAAAGTATTCATCGAGACAAATCAAACAAACCTAAACACCGTGGTTCTACTGTAAAGAATTACCGAGTTCCTGTAATGACTTCCCATTATCATCATTATCATCAGGTCATCGACACTAATCAAGATAAAAGTACCTATGGAGACGAATGAAACAAGCAGTACTATAACAGAAACCGATTTCCTGTAATTATCTCCCATCATCACTGTCATCAGGTCATCGGCAATAGTTAGGATAAGAATACCTATCGAGACAAATGAAACAAGCCTAAATACGGGGGTTCTACTATAAACAGAAACCGAGTTCCTGTAATCACCTTTCATCATCATCATCATTATCATCAGGTCATCAGCAATAGGATAAAAGTACCTATCGAGACAAATGAAACAAGCCTAAACACGGTGGTTCTACTGAGGGTTCTACTATAAACAGTTACCGAGTTCCTGTAACCTTCAAGACCCATCATTAGGTCTTCGATGCCATCGGCTCCACCATCATGTTCTCCTCACCAAGAAGTATAAGAGGACTGACTATGAACAATTATTGTACAAATTTTCTTAAAAATTCGTCAAAAATATTTCAACTGTTTACTTCTCTACCCAAAGTATCAATATGTTTTGGACTAGATTTATTCCAATTTATTGATTCAGAATCGTAATATTTTCTTCGCTAAAACGGAGCGCAGAGCGACACATCCTTACCTTAGAAAGCCTTGGCTGAGTATACTATTGTAGTCTTTGGCACTGATCTCACGCCGAGTTGCGGGTCAGTTTATTGGACTACATTCACCTTTTTCTGATAAACAAGCTAATTTGTTGATCAGTTGTGCTATGAGTTCTAAGATATGTTTCTGACGATCATAAATTTTCATTAGCACATCTTTTAAAACTTTAATGAAGGTAGTTAACTAATTATCGACGTTTTGCAATAAAAGGGCAAAAATTTTGCTTTATAATTAAATTGTTCACAACTGTGTAACTGCTAACACCAAATCTTTGCTCTACGACTATAAAATCTCAGAATGGAAAGTTTAATCACCAATTTAGACTTGTTTGTTCTTCTAAAAAGTGTACTTCATTTAATCATGAAGTATTCTTTGGTAAAATTGTATCTCGCATAGGCGATTGCCTTTCAGCCGAATATCGAGTAATTCACAAAGAATTTTGTCGGAGATTCACGCGAGCTGCTTTATAGAGGTGGCAGAAATCCAACCGATTCCTTGATAATTTCAGAAGATTTTACGGAAATTGGCTGCAAGCGAATATTGATTGGCCAAGTTGTGTGCAAACTTTAGTTAATCAAGAACTAACTGTTGATGAGATACCTCACACACTCAGTCTCTCAAGAACCGTCGACATCATCGTCCATTGGCGTTGGAACAATGACAAAAAGATCCCGAAAACCATTCAAAGATCTGGGCAGCAAATAGAAAAAGAGAAGACCTGATGACCATACAGGCGAAGATTCCAGTGAATTGGCATATGCAGTTGCAGCACGTTTAAAAGAAGGGCATGAGGATATCGCATCTGTAATCGAATATATGATGAAAAATCCTGAAGCAGCCGTAAAAATGAATGAAACGCTTAAGAAAACAGTGAAAACAGTCATATTTACACCAGAGAAAGCGCTTGGATTGCTTCTTTCACTAAAACTTTCAAAGTCGCAGTATATTACTGTGCGAGTGGCTGCCATTCCGTAAGGTGCTAAGGATATTTATCCATCCATTTTGTTATTTGGTATTTTGTTTGAATGCAAAGTTTTAAAACTCATTTTGTGTTGTTAAATATCTAGCTCAAACATAGTTGTCTTAGTGTGGGTATACTGTAAACCTCTGCCTACTCCTTCGGGGATATAGGAGTGATGCTATTTTATGTTACGTGTTGTTAAAAGTCTGTGTTCCTCAACTTAAACACTAAAAGCAACCGATTTATATGTAAAAATAAATAAAAATATTTTGATGATTTCAAAAAGAATCGGCAGCTATAACCGTTATGTAGAGTATGAAATAAAATAATTAGTACTATAACCACCTGTATATTACGGTTTTCCATGCCGTTGAAGAGATAATTAGATTTTTCATACCAGCTTCACACGATTTTTCGAAAAAAAATTATAATTCCTTCGTTTTTGTGAAGAATTAACTTGGGTGTCATTTTTGTATATATTTAGTAATAACTAATAGAAGCGATATCCGGCAAAAAATCCGGCACTTGCAAATTGAAATCCCTAAGTCTATGAAAGCCGATTTTCAAGCCTACCGTGCGCCGCTGCCTTCGAGGCCAGTTCCATACGTATGCATTGAAACGTGCTGCTCCACGCGCCGCGCCGCCGCCCCCGCTCCCGCTGTCTTCATGACTGAGGCCTTAGTATTACGTTGCCAAACATGGGCTCTCATAAATCTCATAATGTCAAACAGAGACCGTTTCATTTCATTGATATTCTTTTTTTTTTAAACATTGCCCCACACTAGGATTTCTCCTGTATCGTGGGTACAGTTTACAAACATACATGTCACATGCACAAACAACCAGACCCGAAACAACTATCTGTAGATCATACAAATATTTGTTCCGTGCGGGGATCGAACCCGCGACACGTAGCGCAGAAAGCTAATCGCTTAGCCACTGCGTCAACCGTGTCGTCAAGTAGACTTTAACAAGTGGATTTGATAACAGTTCTAACAATTTGAAGGGAAGTTATATTGGAAACAAGTCAGTACCTATCAGATTAGAAACATGTGATGATGCTATTGAATCGTTCGGAGATCCACTTCTAAAGAGTAACGATACAATTGGCGCAATTGTTGAGCGATCGACTACAGTGCTAAGTGTCGCGGGTTCGAATCCCGCACGGAACTAATATTTGTACGATCTGGAGACAGTTGTTTCGGGTCTGGATGTATGTCCATGTGAATATTTGTGTTTGTAAACGCAGCCCCAATACAGAAATTATTTTAAGAGAGCGTTTTTAAAACAATATTGGATCAATTTTTAACATCTCGATAATATTGTATAACTAAACTATTACTAATCCTATACCTATGAGTCCGAGATTTGAAATGAAGTATACTTGCTTACTTATAAGGTAACTTGTTTATATAGGTGCTGAAACTTCAAATATTATTTAAAAATTAAACACAGTGCCTTAAAAAGCTTCAGATTTAGTTTATGTTTTATTGAAGAAAGATTACAGATAAATACAATGAATTCCATGCTTGTCTGAAAAGTAAAAAAGAAAAACAACTAGATAATTTGATCAGGTATTTTATAGGGAAATACCACTTTTCGTCGTACTAAATACTTGTATTTCGCGTTTAGTTCCAACATAGGCTTTAGTACATTAATTTACACGCTTACTTTTGTTGGTCACATGACAAATGTATGCTTATTCTATGTCGTCAACGATATAATGATCAGTATTATTTAATAATCTTATAATATAAAGTTAATTTGATGTGGAAGGTCGACAATAATTAACTCCTTTTGGCCTACACGAATGAACATAAATATTCGCTGTAGGCATTTAAAAATTTAATGTATATTAAATATCATAATTATTATTATATACTAGGATATATATCTACTAACATGTGGGTGTTGTAGTATTGCAATCATTTGAGAATAGCACTATGTTTACAGAACGCGATTGTCATTCGTATTATATAGCTGGCCAGGACTTTGCAGCAAGCAATACTATACCACAATAGTATGCAGTAGGTATAACCAAATTCAAAATAAAATACTATAAATTCTGTTCTTGGTCTTACTTATGATGACTCCAAATGACTCCGATATTTTTATTTATCCAAGAATGTAAACAAGATAGAGCGCTTTCGTGAGAGTTAAATAAACTTAATTGTCATTAAACATTGTACTTGGAAGGTATATATACTTCACACAGTTAATTATTTATTTAAATTAGACACATTTACATCATATATAAATCTTAAATTACATACAATTTTAACATTTTACACAGTTCTCAATATCGCATCACTTTATAATTAATAAATAATATTTCCGATTCCACTTTTAATTTTTTTACATTCTTGGCTAAATGAAAATAATATATAAGTCTATGAAATCGTGATTATCGTTTCAATAGTTTCTTTCTTTTCAGATAAGCATGAAATCTTGAAATTCTATAATTCCATATTTTTGGTATAGTGAATAAAATAAAACTTTATAATTTAATCTCATTATATATTTATTCCATATACACCTATAACTACTTCTTGACACAAAGAACATATAACTGCACTGATAATGCATAATCATAAAAAATAATCATTGTTCTCGTAATTATAAAGAACATTAAATAAATATGAATTCAGAAAACTTGTTACCTTTTCCAACGCGTAAAAAAGTACAGTAGCTTATATATACAAAAAAAAATGAAGTTATAATTTTGAGTACATGTATATTTGCCATAGTTGATATATTTAGCCCCAAAGTCATTTATGATGTTTTATAATTATTAATTATTTTATTATATAATCATTAATTGCACCCATTATATAATCAAAGTTTCTTCGCGATCCTTTCCCAAAGTATGTTTGTAGACACATTATAAATAATGTGTCATGTCCGTAATAATCGGTTTCGACACTTGTTTACTGTGTTAATACAAGATTAATAGTAGCAAGCAGTCGTCGAGATCCCACGACCTTACGTCTTGATTCGCACCTACGACAAACTGCAGCGCGTATACAAAATTCCGTCTCTATACTGTAATTAGATCTATTAGGCGCGAAGTTATTGAATCATCGTTGATCTTTAGGTACCATATCCCAAATCTTTAAAGTGTTGACTAAATGCAAAAATATTTCATGGAATGATGAATTTATGTAATTATCAGTCCAAGCTCACTTTGCATGACTCATTATTATTGTATAATAATATTATGTATACTCTGTATAACATCACAAACTTTCCGAATTATCTCATTGTTCGAAATCACAAGCTTTCTAGCGATTACAAATTGCTTGATTGATTTTTAGATTATATATTATGCTAAATATGGTAAATTGGTTTTTAGTAAATCTTAAATGTTTATACCAAACTTATTTGTAAATATATGAACATCGGAATAATATAAAACACAAATGTGGATAGCCATCTATTGGGACGAGCGTGGCATCAATTAAATTATAATGATTTTAAGAAAAGTCAGTTTGTTACCAAGTAATACTTATAAAAATACATAGTTTGCACTGTGCTTAGCAAATGTTGTGCATGAAGTTGCTTCATCGTTTTCAGCTTACACAGCAAAGACAATTTCGTTATCTGATCATTACTAAGTTAATGATATAAATACATAGTTTTGGTTAGTGTACAAAATTTCACATCAGTCATACAATAGAATGGTCTTTTATAAAAAAAAGAAACTACACGCGCGCAAATTCGAACGCTTGTAATTTTAAAAATAATAATTATCCATCTTGATAATTGACAGACAAAATCATTCCCAATATAAATTGGGAAAGCAAAAAATTATCTATTGAGCCTTAACTGCTATCTTTCCACATTAACTGTAAATGTGATATATAATCTTTACAGTTTAAGCACATTTTATTGTGTTATATACTTGGCCTTGCTTATTTATTATTTAGGATAAAAAGCATAGGCAACACAATTTTGCTTCAGCTCGTTTGTAGTCTATACTATCACCGAAATATGTCTAATTTTCAATGTACAGACTCATGTGGAGTATTCATGTGAAATGTAATGCATAATGGTAATAATAGGTACCAATTACTTAATAAACATTATATCATCATAAATAAAAAATAATTACTTGTTCAAAAACGGTTTCGTTATTAATAATATTATATGGTAAAATACTACAATGTACGCGTTATGAGGGCACAGCCACGTGTATGCGCACGCGGCGCGCTCGGCGCTGGTGGGGCGGGGTCGTTCGTTGCCCGGGACACATTTACAACAGCACACATTTCTTTTTCCTGGCGGGTTCTGGGGGCTCCAGCGCTGCTAATATGGCCTCGTCGAATACATTCTTCAATCCTTTCTGCAAAACGAGAGAGCATATTTTGAGAATTGGATTTTCAGCTGAAATGACGTACAGTTTAAGAACAACCTGTTACTAAAACGCCATTTCGAGCTTTCGAATGTTTACTAGAGTAACTAGACAAATGGGTGAAGAAAGGCAGTGACATAAGTAAAAATATCTTTCGTTGTTAAAAGGTACTTATGCTATTGCTTAGTAACATTGTCTTCCTTTTCGTGGACATTTGAAACTTGTGTGATTCAGGCTCGTTTTTATTTGGTCCCACAAATATAGATGTTTAAACATGGAAGCAAAGACAGTAATGTTTGTTCAATAACCATTCTCCTTTTACATGAACATTAGTATAACATCAATAACATTCTCAAAATTAACATCAAATATTATTCTTTCTGTGATAATGTTGTATAACTATACAATATTACTTTTTACAAGAGTGTGAGTATTAAATAAATGAGAATGAAATGTCAAAGAAGTCAACAGGTTAAGATTTCTTAGTGTCAATTTTACCATTTACTGATAGACTAGTAAATAAATACATAAATATTAGATAGTTAGACGACAAATAAACTATTAGTTGTCATTATTGATATACAGGTACCTATATGAATCAGCATCAGAATCAAAGTGTTTATCAGCTAGATTTATGTATCAGATACTTATGAAACAGAATTTAAACACAATATTTCAGATAAGTTGTAAATATACAATCAGATAGTTTATCAGTAAGTGGTGAAACAGAACTAAACATAGCGGCATTACCAAACCAATGCCAGAATCCAGCAATGTATGTTTATATTGGTTAAGTTAGCTGCATTATCCATATATTAGCAAAGTGCTAATTAAGTCATGAGAGTGCTTAAACTTCCAGCATGAGAATACCCTAAGTAAGGCTAGCGCTGACTGGTTAATCTCTTCATTCAAATGAGCACATCTCATGAGCTCCTGTTTACATGCCAGTAGAAAGTGTATTAAAATCACGCACAGATATATGCAAACCACATTTTATAAATTATATGATCACTATATAAATATATGTACATATATCAACTATCATTAGATATTAGAAATAATATAAATAAATATAAAATTGTAAAAAGTACTGCACATGCAAATACACTTTGTGCCATAGCCATAGAATGTCTATGCTTGCCAAGAGTGCATTTGTATGGGACCTAGAATATATAATAAACTACCTAAGAGTGTAAAAGAAGCAAAGAATTTTATTTCATTTAAAAATAGATTAATAATTTACTTCTTTAATAAAGCTTATTCCTCAATTAATGATTACTTAAATGATTTCAAATTAGTAGTTAAATCATAATAAAAATATATAATTATTAATAATTTTCGTAATATTGGTTATTCTAATTTTTATAATAGATAAGTCTATGCTTAATGTAATAATTAGTTTATTTTAATCATAACTAGAAAAAATATATGCACACCTCTTAAGGTTGGACATGGAGAAATTTTGTTATATGTATCACCTCATGTATATTAATTATTCAGACAAATAAAGGATTTAATTTGAAAAAAAAAAAATAGCCCTTTATATTTATGTCGTAGGTATATCCAATTTCATTTGATTTTTTTTTTATTTAGCCTTAACTGTCCCCCAATTCTTCCAACCATCTCTCATCATTATATCATTTCATACTATAATCTATTAATATTTAATAAAAACTACCTCATCACAATGAAATAGACACTTAGGCAATAAGAACAATGTAATGAATGTTATAATAAACAATGCCTTATAACAAAGGGATGAGCTAGTTATGAAAACATTATACAATGATCATTATGACACTGATTAGGTCATACCTGTGTGAGGGCTGAGCACTCGACGTATTTCACAGCCTTGAGTTCCTTTGCCAGTTTCTCGCCTTGCTCCAGTGAGACAGGCTTCTGCTTTATCTTAGCCAACTTCTCCATGGTAGCTGGGTCATCTCGCAAGTCTATCTGAGTTCCCACCAGGAGGAATGGCGTTTTTTGTTGATGATGAGTAATTTCTGGCACCCACTGGAAATTATAACACATGAATTAGATTTACTTGACAAATATATAATTATGACTTGGTAGCTAAGTCTCATATTCCTTGGAACTTATTTTGGTATATCATTTAGTATTGGCACAAGGGAAAGTTTGTATAAAATTGTTTATAGCATATATTATTATGACATATTAATATTATTTGTTTTTAAAAGAAATAAAGAGAGTAGCTACGTATTTATATTTAACCCATTAACTGCCAAAATGAAACCAGCAGTGATATTTTCATGAAACATTTATTTTACTATTGTTTACAAAACCATATTAACTCAAAAGTATGAAAAATCAAGGAAAAAAATAATTAGCCTCCCTTAGAGGTGGTGTACTTGTTTGAGTACAAGGGCAAATTACGGGTGAAAATTTTCGAAGCACACGTTTTGAGACACTTTTTGCATTGCCAGCGAACTCCTGCATGACATTTAATGCATCATAATTGCTTTTCCAGCTTTTGATAAAATTGGTCTTATGAATTCACTATAAAAATAATATAGTAACGTTCTTACCTACACAACGGTTAAATTATTAGGTAAGATTTTTTTAGTGACAGCTATAATGAATATACCCGCCAAAATTGTTATTATTTTAAACACTTCATGTCTCCTATTAAATTTAATTGAAAAAAAAAAAAAAAGCTTTTAACATTCTATAACTACCCTCAAAGATTTTGCTGTACTCAATCAACTACAGTGGCGGTAAATGGGTTAAATTCAAATATAAGTTATGTGTTATGTCATTAATGTATATATAAATTAATAAAACCTTACTTTTTCCTTGACATTTTCGAATGAACTGGGGCTCACTACACTGAAGCATACAAGGAAAACATCCGTCTGTGGATAACTGAGCGGTCGCAACCTGTCGTAGTCCTCCTGACCTGTGGCCGAGATGAATATCCATTTGTTAAACTCTTATTTACGTAATAAACAATATTGGAAGAGAAAGCTTTAACTCTTCAACATAATGTTATCCCTAAAATAGATGTTTCCTAAACCAGATCCTTTCCTGTTACCTTAAAACCCAGAAGAGGTAAAGGGCTGTATTTGGAAGGACCTATTAGCTTTCCCAAGATACACCTGCTTCATAATTCTGGCAATTTCATAAAAGGTTTAACAACTTATATCTGTAGTCATTAAAGACCTACTTTGCATTTATAGTATGGCAAAATAATTGCAATTTTGGTAAGCATTATGTATCCACATTTTTAATCAATTATAATAGACTGATTAGCATGATACAGTCTAGGCTACTAGACAGGCTACAAGTAAGACCCAACTCCCATCACCACCCAAAGGTGCACTAAGAGGTGGCTCAAAGATTATAAATATGCTGAATCCACAGGCAATAGGGCAATTTTCTTGTATACTAACTTGTAATTACATAAAATAATAGCTGACATGCTTGGTGTGGTGACTATAGTGTAATTGGCCTGCGGCTTGTACAATTAAAGTAAAAAAATAAGTAAATACCAATATAACATCAGAATCATAATGTTGCAGTCTGTGGGTATGGCATTCACATTGACTAGTACATATTGAAGTAATTTACATTAAAACTAAGACATTACTATATTTACCTGCAGTATCAAAGAGACCCAAGGTATATGGTTCTCCTCCTATCATGACAGTGACGGCATAGTTATCGAACACAGTGGGCACATACTCGGATGGAAACTTGTTAGTTGTGTAGCTTATGAGTAGGCACGTTTTACCGACGGCACCATCGCCTACCACCACACACTTGATCGTCTGCATCGCGGCGAATGATTGCTAACTTCACAATAGATATATATTATAGAAAACGTTTACTCTCTATTTCTTATGCACCGAGCAAATTCTTTGACCATAGCAACCCTCTATACTGAGCCTGTAACAAAAAAAAAATGCTCTGAAATTGTTTTAAAGTAGCATATATATATAAATAGTAGTAATTTTTACAAAATAATATAAAAACAAAGCCATGGCGCTGAGCGACATTATTATACTACGCAAGCACAATATTTTAATACCAAAAAATAAAGCAGAGAACTAAGAATTTACAACATCTCTGATCAGACTTGTTGTTTGATTTATCACAGTGGAAACAAAAGTGTTTTAAAAAGTTATAAGTTTCCAGAATTATCAAAAATGTTAAACAACAGTGAAATACAGTTATTTTTATTTGAGGAAAATAATTTTAACTTGTCACTGTATAGCTATAATAAACAAGTATGTGTATATAGGAAAAACACCTACAGTCCAAACTAGTCACAATTTCACATTGATTACACAAGTGTACACCTTATTAGTACATATACACTAAGGTATTCTTAAAAATCTTGAGGACATAAACTTCTTCTAAATAGTCATTGAAAAAAAAAAAGAATAATATGAGTATATAATGAATAAATACTTTTGTGCAGTTATTTCTGACCTTTATGATCAATGGGAACATCTACTTCATACTGAAATATCCTAATATTAATATAGTTCATACCATTCATGTCAAGGAAAAATCAATCCACAACTAATCAATATGTTGTTGTAAATAACATAAATTATAATATACAAATATTATAAAATGTTGAATACATTTAATAATATTTGTGTTAATGTAAACATTTCAAAATACAGAAAAGTGAATGCTTGGAGTTTGGTTATATGCAATATGTCAGATGTAAATGATTGTTTATTATGTATTCAAGGTGTCTATAAGCACATAATCAGTTCTACTTAGATAAAAACAGAAGAAATTGCTATTGATCACTTCATATTTTATACTGCAAATAAATAAATGGATCAAGCACAGCAAATTAACACAAAAATCTAATTCTTATTAATATAAATGAAAAAACCTTTCTAATATGTAATTCAGTGTCAATGAATATATATATATATATATATATATTTTATTTTTTTTACCGTTTACATATATGAGAAATTATTATAAAAATAATCTATAGAACACAAATTTCAAGTTTTGTTAAATTTCACTTAAAATCTTTTGTAAGTTATCTATAACACTAGCTGACCCAACAGACTTTGTTCTGTTTTCTTGGTCTTGTGTGAAAAAAATGCTTACAATTTTTCCTGAATTTTCCAATTCTCTAGGCAACTTTACAATTTTTTTTTTTTTTAAAAACCTTATACATATCAATCAGTTTTTAATATTTTTAAAATATAATTTACCAAATTGGTCCAGTCATTCTCAAGTGATGTACTTAAAATCATTAATGATCTGGCTTTATATTCAGGCATATAAAACTTGTTTGTGTAACCTGTCACTTTAATATGCAATCAAAATGCAATTGATTGACAATTATGTTCATATATAGATATAGATTTAGAGCACAAAATTCTCACTTTTATTTAAAACATAAAATTGAATCTCACATGAACCTTCTACAGTGAAAAGTAATAATATAAAAAGACATACCTCTTCAACCAATATTTAGTTTTCATTCAGATTAATTAATCACCAAGAAATAATACTTTAGACATTATATTAGTGTCATTTTTACACAGTCATACTTCGCAGACATAATAGTTATATGCAAAACAATGCACATTCGCTGAAGCACCTAGCTGCTTATGGTATCACAGAATGACACCACTGCATTATAATAATACGTAAGAATATTGTTTACATAAAATAAGTCATTGTTCAATTGATCACTACTTAAATACACACATATCATTACTCTTATTAAAGAATTACTTCTTGGTGATGATAATTTATTTATTTTTTAATATTTTCTATCTAATATCTGCATCAGATTCACATTTGTATGATGAATAACATTCAGTAAGTACAAGAAATAATCACAAAGAAAACGTAAATAAAATTTGACCCACAAAAGTACACTTGACGATTTAGCATCTGACTAATCTGTGTAGGCGTATAAAATATAGGTGAATAACTCGCGGAGCAAATAAAGTACAAATAAGCTATATTTTAGAGCATAAAATAGAACTAACATACAAGATAGAGGGCAATGACCTTAAAGGGGGTCATGTAAATAATAGCGTATGATTTTCTTGGTGCTAAAAAACAAAGACATCTCTCTAGATGCATCGATAGTTCGATAGGCGGTTGCCAATACGCCACCACTCATTGACATGCCTTCCTGTTCATTTCCGTCATGACTACAACAGTCATCTATATAAATATACACATAAATACATAATGCAAATATTATGTCTGACCCCCCTGAACTGATTGAATTTTTCACATGTTTAATTATTATACCGGTGCAAGTATTTCCAATATTGATAAGTATTTTTTACATAATCACGTCACAATACCTTTGACGTCCATTTTGTGTAGAGTTCGATCACAAGTAACGCGTTATCATGTTTACAAAGACATATGTATACAATTTTCTTATATTCGACTTACCTTTTGAAGATGTAACAATTTTAAATAAAAAAATTCAATTGTAACGCGTTATAAATATGTTGAAAACTACAAAACTGTACGTTGCGGGTTGGGTCATTGACGGTGACGCCATTGATTGGATGATAGTGATGTACCGATCCATTACCAACAAAAGCATTGTTAGTCTATAGTCGATTATCGGTTAGTGTAAATTAAAATATAGTTTTTCCATTTTATTATTTATTTTATTGAGACAAATATTATGGCTATTTTATTCTTCTACGTTTTACGCTTATAAATTGGTAAATAAAATAATGTATTTACACAAACGCCCGTGTCAGTTGAGAAACGAATACCTGACCTGAGGCTCTAGTGTAAGTTTTTTTTAATAAATATCGATTTACTACATCGAACGCATTCGGCGCTCCGATTGGTGGAGAGCACGAAATGGACCAATCGGAGTGCCGGCCGCGTTCGATATAGTAAATCGAATTTGTAGAAAGAAACTTACATAGGGCCTCTGAGATCATAATTATTTATTTGGTTACCAGTATCAAAATCTGTACTAAAGAGAAGAACAAGAAAAAAGGAAGGTACTTATAATATATGATATAATAGTGGGAGGTAATGTGACCTTATACGAGTCGGGCAACTAAGAATGTGTAAGACGAGCTCAAGACATACGTATTCGTATTATATCTACGCAAGATACAGATAACCTCACGATAAATTGGTTTTCAATGTATTCAGTTTGCTATAGTGTGATAGAAAAACGGTAAACGTTGATATTATTTTGTAATACAATTAGAAACTTACTAATAGTATCGAGTTCTTGCCCACGCCCTACGCTATCCAATTTGTTTTCGATCCATAGACAATTAGTTCAGCATACAGGTACAGCATCGCAGAACAGTACTGGCTGCTGAGTTGTTGTAACTCGCTGGTCGTTAGCAGCTGGCGGGAATTAAAAAATATTTTTGAATTTAGAATATAGTTTGAAGTTACTGAGAATTTGTCTTTTCTGGTTATTTCGTCGAAATAAATAATTCAAGAAAATTAGGAGAGTGGAAGATTTGGCTGTCGTGGTATAATTTAAACAAATTGATTACAACAATTATAACCTGAAAATGTTGTTATTGGGAGATGTTTTTCCTAATTTCACTGCAAATACGACTGCTGGACAAATAGATTTTTATGAATATCTTGGAGATTCGTAAGTTACACATTCAATTAAAAAACCGGTACAGGAATATAAGCCTATATTCTATATATAATAATATATTCTCAGGTAAATAGTAAAATTATGATGCTTTTTATGGTGACAGCAATTTTTTAATAATCAAGAATAGCATTTTACTGTAAAAATATATTGCTTTTGATTGTTTCAACAAGGAACCTTACAGATCTTTCTCCACAGCAGTGAAAGAAAGATATTGCAGGTAGTTATTCAATTGACCCATAGAAGACTGTTAGCACAAGTATTCACATCCTCTTTGACTTATGGAATTATTATTTCGCTATATGAGTCTTGAATGCATTACATATACGTAATATGTATCTGATTCTTTGTAGTTATTCGTTTTTATTCTCCTTGGTTAATACTTGGTATCTTTATTCCAGATGGGGTGTTTTATTCTCGCATCCGTCAGATTTCACTCCAGTATGTACTACGGAACTGGCTAGAGTGCTGACCTTGTTGCCAGAGTTTGCGAAGCGCAAGGTCAAAGTTATTGGCTTGTCCTGTGATAGTATTACGTCTCATACTGAATGGTGCAAAGATATTCAATGCTATGCAGGTAATACTTCTCTAATAAACCTCAATGATAAACATAGTATGTGAATTCTTCTATAAAAGCTAAATTTATTCTCTCTGTTCTCTGTACATCTATTTAGAACTTAAAATTCACCCATAAGTTTTTTTTTCTGAGAGCCACTGTCTGGCCAAGCTAATTGATCAGTTTACTTTCATTAAGTGACAACTTATAATGGTACAAGATGAAATGTATGTTTATTTTAAATCAGTCTAAAATATTTTGTGGGTTAGTTATTTTAATAAAAGATGAGAATAATTATTATAACAATAGATAAATAGATAGTATGCCTAGGCTAAGCTTTTCATTTTTTGAGGATATGAGATTGGATGGTATGCTAAAAAGTATGAGATGGAAATAGTATTACAAATTAAATGTAACTATATAATGTGCTTTTTCAACTAAAACATGAAATAAAATACAATATTACAAGTAACATAAAAAGTGCAGTAAGACAATGACAGCTTACAATTGGGTAGTATGTATTTGATTTTAACAACTAAAAATTATGTTTACAGAGTCAATTTATTTATTTCTTTCTTACTTCATGCTTCATTGCTATGCTTATGGCCATGTTGATAATCCAGTCAGCCAGGTTGAAAAATCTCAAACTATATACACAGTGCCATAAAATGCATTCTCATTGATATCTTATTCATATCTTAAAAACTGATTTTGGAAAGAATTATTACAGGTTGTAATGAAGATGAAAAGTTCCCATATCCAATTATTGAAGATAAGAACAGGGAGATAGCCATGAAACTCTGCATGGTGGACAAAGATGAACTGGATACTACTGGAATGCCGCTCACTGCACGCGCTGTCTTCATCATAGACCCAACCAAGAAATTCAGACTGTCTTTCTTATACCCAGCCACTACAGGCAGAAACTTTGAGTAAGTAATGCATTTAACTTTTCTTAGTAGTCTAATGAGAAGATACATCTTTGGTCCACCATCAGAAAAAAACATATACAATACAGACAAAAATGGCTGGACACCAATGGCTTTCTACTGCTTTCTAAGATAGAAAAATATATAAATTTTATTTATAGAAAAATATATAAATTTTATTTAGGATATTAATAATATGTGAATTTAGTATTAGACCAGATAAAAGATCTATTGGTAGGTCAAAAATGAAAAGCTAAGATTATAAACTCAAATCAATCAAAACGTGTACAATCACTTATTAAAATTATATTATATATATTTTCAATTCTGAATTTCG
The DNA here is from genome assembly GCA_947562105.1 of Shargacucullia verbasci. Classification (NCBI taxonomy): domain Eukaryota; kingdom Metazoa; phylum Arthropoda; class Insecta; order Lepidoptera; family Noctuidae; genus Shargacucullia; species Shargacucullia verbasci. The sequence continues at coordinate 3,654,951 of OX387279.1, forward strand.
GGCACGGTAAATGCATAATCCTATCCTATTCCTAACAATAGTCATTCAATTAATATGCATTCAAGTATTGTGACATGAGATCCCATTGTTTGAAAGATTGCCCTTTCTTGTCATGTTATCAGTACAGTCTTGATAATATTTATCTTTGGATCGTGTGCGTTATTGGACAATGGTTTATTGTATTGGCAACAACCGAGAATGTTGTCATTTAGAAACAACGAAACGTTTTCAAAACTTCTGGCGTACCTACCAATACCAATATAAAAATAATAACACTTGACTAAATATTGATATTGATTTCGTATACTTTCGCTTAGTCATTGTATCACATACAGGAATAATTAAATAATTCAGTAAATAAAATAATTGAAGTAAGTATCTGTTATCTGACGTGAAAGGATTATATTGTTTTAAGAAAGATAGAAATGAAATAAAGTAGATAATGCAGTCATAGGCATTAGGTAATTCAGTAAAACTTGTTTCTACGTCATATAGATATTGTGACTTTTGTGACAACACTTGGGGTATTCAGACAGACAGACAGCAGTCGCTGTACACAGATCTGTCCAAAGATCACTACCAGTAGTCTGGGCAACTGCAATAGAGACCTCAAAACCAGTTTGCCTGTAACTATTGTTAGCTTTTTGAAGGTCACCGTCTTGTACAGCCGACAAATGAAAATTTGTTTACCACGCCGACATCGGCGATAGATGACAAAATACTATGATTCTAATATTGCTTGGCGTGGAGGGGAGGGGCGGACATTCTGTTTTAAGTATCACCACGAAGGGTTAGGCAGAGGGGTACTGATCTATACACACTTTTGAGCCTTTTGTTTTTTTAGCATTTTAACCCCACCCGTCCCCGTCGGTATTACATGGTGAGATTTAAAACTAACCCCTCCCCCCTACCCAAATCACGTGTATTTTTTAGTACCTACAAAGAATCTTAAATTTTTTAGAATATTAATTTTAAATACAGATATAAAGTATAATCTAATTATATTCTGAAATTAAGGACCATGATAAAAATGTCTAGATAGAAAGGTTGCAGGTTGTGTATGACTGGCATAAAAATAATATTAAAGGAATGGTGTAATCTAGTACATGAACATATTTAATGTACATTGTCCTCGGACCACGGATTAACAAGTGAAAAAATAAATACACGTGATATCTTACTACACCCCCCTCCCCCCTTGTGGATATTTCGTGATTTTTGTCACCCCCCCCCCCCCCCCCCCCCCACCCCACCCCTTCGAGCCTCGCGTGATTACTGGACGGCCCCTAACACGGGCAATCCCCAGTAGATGGCAACATTAGCATAGCCATAACTCGGTTTGTTTAGGTACTTAAATAAAGGTAAACAATCTTGATGTCTTTTTAATATTTTTTGTTTAAAAACTCAGTTTAAAAATAAAACGCGACTAAAAACCAATTTAAAACAGCAATAACGATTACCAAATCAATTGAACCACAGTAGTTTATTTGTTTAATATGTTTGTGTAAGAAGTCACATCAAGATTGTTTACCTTTATTTATGTACCTAAACAAACCGAGTACAGATCACTTTTTTAATTTTCAGTGAGATACTGCGTGTGTTGGATTCTTTGCAGCTTACTGATACTGCCAAAGTTGCTACACCCGTGGACTGGAAGGTTGGTATTAATAAAATTCCTTCGTATATCCTTATTTAAATATTCATATTTTTAATTAATGTTAGTTAGCGTAGCGCTATCTTTAAATAGATAATCTTAGATTAAGCAACTATAAGAACGTAATTTGAATACTAATTAGTGATAAGTAGTGAGCTGATTTTTGTGACTAAATATACCAATAAAAGGTAATTTGAAAAAATGCCCAATTTAATAAGGTTTCGGGTACCATTCCTTACACGTTTGAATCACCAACTACACTATAGTTGCCATGATTTACTGTGTCGTGCTATATATGTCCACATAAATAAACCGTCATGTATAGATTATAAAAGGACCTTACGCTTTCATGCATTCTTTCATACGGGCACTACGGATACGAGTCCTACGCACCTGACATCATCAATGAGGTACGTCCTTCTGGGACAGCGACACTTTACATTTTTTTTTTAAATTTTGCTCCCACTTGGAATAATTCCTGTATCGTGTGCGCGTTTACAAACACAAAGACCCAAAACAACTATCTGTAGATTATACAAATATTTGTTCCGTGCGAAATCGAACCCGCGACACGTTGCACAGCAGTCGATCTCTCAACCACTGCGCTAACCGTGCCGTCAAACTTTGACCCAAGTTTGGCTATGCGATTTACTTTAGGTCCTTTAAAAACCTTATTTAAAAAATTCTGTTGACCGTAGCCTGCTCAGCATAGCAAATAATTTAGGTCGTTGGCGAGCAAATCACGAATGCAAAAGTAGTGTCGCTGTTCCAGTATATATCCTCCAGGATATTTCCCGTCAGAAGGTAATGTTGATTTTTTAAATCATACATTTTCAATTACCCATAAATCATCCCCAATATATCCCTATCCCCCTACCAAACACGTGAACAGACGTTGGACTCAGGTTGGCCGAAGCAAGGAAAACCTATTTACGTGGATTTGTAGATGACTCCAACTAAATATGTAGCTGCGGTGCGGTCCCTCTAACGATAATGTACTTAATATAATACCTGGCGTGTCCCCCCTCACATCGGCACGCTGAAAGAATTAATGGATGCCACTGATAGCGCAGTCCTTGTAGCTAATTCTCGGCTAGACTATTCAGATTGCCATCGACTCGCTAAGAAGAATATACATGGTTCTAATTTTACAGTGTTTTCGTTTTTATGTATTCTACGAATTACATAGTTAAAATCCAGTGTTCTAATGGGAGTTTTGTTCGCTTCTTGCGCTCGATTATGTGTCCCTTGGCATACCGTTAAGTACAGTGCAATAGCCGAGATTTTGATTCCCGAGATTAGTTACTCTGCTTGCTGTCTGCATTCCAAGTGTAAAATCGAAAGTTTAATTAGTCATATTAATAGTTAATAGTATAATATAGGGTTGCCATCCCCAAATTCCGAAAACCAGGATTCGAAAGTGGAAATGCCAGGACATTTCGGTTTAAAAACAGGACGCAGTATAAGAAAACAGTGTCAATGAAACTCAATGAATAACAATTACAATGTTTTATGAAATTATCTTCAATTAAATTATATAATACTAGCGACCCGCCCCGGCTTTGCACGGGTAGCAGAGCATATACGCCTTAATTTTTTTTCCGTCGTAACAGTCCTCGTCATATTTGAGTGAATCCTCATGAATCAATCTGTCTATTGGTGAAAACCACATGATAATCCGTTCAGTAGTTTTTGAGTTTATCGCGAATAGACGGACAGACAGACGCGGCGGGGGACTTTGTTTTATAATATGTAGTGATAAGAAATGAAATGAAAGATTAAATTATAAAATAACGCCGATGATTAAACGTAAGGTTCGAGGAAGTAGTGACGCGCGAATAATAAAACACGGGACCTTACGAGAACTGTTTAAAAAAGTCAGGACGCTACTTAATAACTACCCAGGACAACCCAGGACACTCCAAAAAGCAGGACAAGTCCTGGGAAAACAGGACGGTTGGCAACCCTAGTATAATATAAATTAGCACGCAAACGCCTCACCCACTTTCATTCACATTATATTGTAATTAAATCAACCTCATCAGTCAATTTGCACGTGGCCAAATAGTTGAAACAGGTCCTATCCATCTCCAAAACTGCAGGTTTCACAGTTTAATAATGCAAAGAACGCATTACACCATTTATTTATTTATTATACACTTTATTTTGTGAAAAAGATCGATTGATTCTACGCAGTAGTTTTTGGTTAGTGCCCTATTAAATATGGACAAAAAAAGCAGCATTTTCGGCATATTTTACTTTTTTACTTTCGAAAAGGTAAAAATGCTATTAAAGCAAGAAAAAAGTATCCGATATATGTATATGGAGAAGATGTATTGTCAGAACGCCAGTGCTGAAACTGGTTTGCAAAATTTCGATCCGGCAATTTTGATATTGAAGGTTCACCACGTTCTGGAAGGCCTGTCAAAGCTGATGAAGACACGATAAAGGCATTAGTTGATGCATACCGGCGAATAACAACTCGCGAGATCGCAGAAAGATTAAATTTATCAAATTTGACCGTTCATGACCATTTGAAACGGCTAGGTTTGATCTCGAAGCTCGATATATGGGTTCCTCATATTCTCACAGAAAAAAATGTGTGCCACCGTATTGACGTCTGTGATTTGCTCCTCAAACGTCAAGAAAATGATCCATTTTTGAAGCGCATCATTACTGGAGACTAGAAATGGGTTGTATACAATAATGTTAAGCGCAAGAGGTCGTGGAGCAAAAAAGATGAACCGGTTCAAAGCACTTCGAAAGCCGATATTCATCAAAAAAGGTGATGCTGTCTGTTTGGTGGGATTTCAAAAGAATCGTTTTTTTTTGAGCTTCTACCAGATAACGTAACGATCAATTCCGAAGTGTACTGTCATCAGCTGGACAAATTGAATGATGCACTTAAACAGAAAAGGCCAGAACTGTCAAATAGAAAAGGTGTAGTGTTCCCCCAAGATAATGCGAGACCTCATACAAGTTTGGCGACTTGCCAAAAGCTTTTGCAGTTTGGATGGGATTTACCGCCAAACCCACCATATTCTCCAGATCTGGTCGGAGAGGGACAATTAAAGCTACATAAATGGTCGGAGCTGGAAGTGTCTAATTACTTAATTACAGGGAAACTCATTTTTGAGTCTTTGAAACTTGCGATGAAAAAGTCATGGTGCGCTCACACTGGTGTAGTCAGTTGCCTTCTTGTCCTTGACAGTTACGAACATAACAAAAACAAATCAGCCAGATCGGGCGAGCCGTTCTCAGATGATGATGATACATGTGGCAATTATTTTTTTAACACGCATTTATTCGCTTCACCTGTAACTAACTAATTACCTATGTAAAAAAAAATCTTGGAAGTTAAATTTGACCCACTGCCCGGTTTCGGATTAAGCAGAAATTTTGCATACACGTTTAGTTTGGATGACAATGCATGGTTAGCTAAATTATAACGGTATCTATGCTATGAATTTAAGTTTTTCAACGAGAAATTATTTCATTGACTAAAATAATGTTACCCACGATGTGACATAAACTTAAACGGACTCCATTTGTTTAATTATTTTTTAATTTTTAGTGCGTTATAAAAGCGTGTTTTTATTAACTATAATTTTCTTTCTTTATATAGATTAGATGGTAGCAGAAAAATTAAATACATCACTGTGTATATCATTGTGTAATATTATTCTCTCATTTTACAGATGGGAGAAGACTGTATGGTACTGCCTACTGTGCCCGAAGGTCTGATACCTAAAGTGTTCCCGCAGGGCATAACCGTGGTGCCATTGCCATCCGGCAAGAACTACCTCAGGAAGACGACATGCCCCAAGATTTAGCCACGATGTGGTGTTATTGTTATGTCAATGGCAATTTAAACATTGTATCTATCTGAAATTTCACTGCTACTTGATAAATTATACTATGTGCATATAATTATATTATGTAAAGACTATTTGAAAGTTATTATAATAAAATATTAAAGTTTTAATATTATCTTTAATTTGCTTTTTTCATCACCTATCCGTCTCACGAGTGTGTGCCACATGACGGATGACGCCGCCGAAGTAGGCTTAGAAAACGCTGGCAGGACGACTTGGATGCCTTCACTATAAATTGGCCGGAAGAGGCAATGCAAAGAGAGGTATGGATAAGGGGGAGACCTTTGCCCAGAAGTGGGACAGTAAAGGTTAAAGAAAATAAAATCTGATTCAGTGCCAGTGGTAATACGGACGTGCGGGCATCCAATGTGTTATATTTAGTACTAGCTGTGCCCGCGACTTCGTTCGCGTGGATGTCGGAACTTAATGTATTTTTTAGTGAGACCAAATGCACCTAACCCTATTTTTTTCTAAAATAAAAGAATTTTTCTAAAATAAAAGTAGCCTAAGTTACTCCTTATTACATCAGCTACCTGCCAATAAAAGTCCCGTCAAAATCGGTCCAGCCATTTCAGAGATTAGCCTATACAAACAGACAGACGGACAAAAATTGTAAAATTGTTATTTTGGTGTATGTACCGTATATATATTCGTACCGTATAAAAAACGGTTATTTCAATATTACAAACAGACACTCCAATTTTATTTATATGTATACAAGATGTATAGATGTAGGTATATAATATTCTTGTACCCCCAGGCATGAAGACATTCGATACTATCGAATCAAAATGGACTGACATTTTTGGAAGCATGAAGCACATTATACAATGTAAATATAAATAATAATACAAATGATGTTGGCAATTGCTTCTATAATACCTAGTAAATTTCTGTTATAAGTACGCCGATGATCTAAAATTTTTCAAAAATATAAATGTTTAAAGATCGTCTCCTTCAAGACGATTTAAATAGTCGACTACAGTGCCATTATCAAATTAAAATATTAACCGCCTCGGTGTCTCAGAGTTTTTAAGCTTCCCTTTCTATGACAGAGTTTATCTATCGATGGTATTCGGATTTTTCAGTAAGGATAGAATTGATTTTTGTTTTATTTAAAGTCAGAATAGTAAGCATAGTATTTCCCTTTTTAATAGGTACTCTATTATACGATACCGATACCGATACTCTATGATACCGTGGAGGAGGAGGGGCTACTGAGCCCATCTAATGAATCCATGCACCTAACGTGCACCCTATGAAGTCGGTGGCAAGGGACGCATCAATTATGAGTATTCCTAGTATTTATGTTGTGAACATCACTAATTTTGATACTTTACAAGTTTTTGGAAGAGCGAGGTATGGTGTTCCTCCATTGAAAAGGGAGGATCCTCCGACCAGGCAAGGTGGTTAGCCTGGCGGGTCGAAGCCCGACGGTTGATGTCGGACATTCGTCTATGTGTTAGAATCAATGTAAACTCATAGTGCGATTCAGGATATTCTGTTGTCGCGTCACTCCGATGGATGACGCTTTACTTTTTGCTATGTTGCGACGATAGTCGCTACAAGTTTATAAATATTTTGTGTTGTAGGTATTAATTTTATATATTACCTATATTAGTAAATTGTATTGTGATGCAACAGTAAGAATACCAATATCTTTGAAAATGTCTCAAAGAGATTCAATATGAAGAATGAAAGTAGGTATTTTCATTCTCTCAGGCTTTGTCCCACAATAAATTTTCATATAACGTTGTGTGAAATTAAATGAAATAGACAAGTCGAGTTGCGTCCACCTCAAAAAGTTGTCTAACTTTTCTGTCAGCGTATGCAGTAGAGATGAGTTTACAAACGAGAGGTTTGTGCACTCCCTCCATCCTTAACATAGCTTTAGTGGAAATATATAGGTACCTACACGTCGTTTTGTAACCTAGCCTCGCCTTCGCTCACCACTTAGGGAGCTTGCACATCCCTGATGAAAAGGCAACCTAACTCCCGGCTGCTACTGAGAATATCACAAAATCCTATTAACACTGTCCGACCTAGGAATCGAATCCAGAACCTAAATATTCAGCAGCCAAGTATGCGACGACTAGACCAGTGAGGAAGTTAGGAACGAGATTATATGAATAAATTATACTGAATAAGGGGTAGAAAATCCGGTCCCAGTCGCAAACCCAGAAAATCATCACAAAACGTAAAAAAGGTTTCAATGACGTCTCTGTAAGCACTTATATTCAATGAGCTGCAGTATTATTCTGACGAAAATTTTCCCTATTCTTTGAATATTTTAATTAAAATTATGTCAATTTAATTTTTTTTGATAAAAATAATCTGCGGCTAGGGTAAGTACTTAATCCAAAAACACTGAGGTAAATCACATCAGAATAGTGTAACTTATTATTGATTTTTCGGAGTGACGTTTCGGGCACTTTTACTTTTATTGTGCGCGCGCATGTTGCATTACTTACTGCTTACTGATTAAAAGTCAGGCAACAGATAAACTCCTGCCTCGTATGTGTTCCTAATAGAATTTTGTGAGTTTGGGCCCGGGCAAGAAATCTGAGCGCCTTATTCTGAATGAAAATTCTACCGATATTGATTCACATTCAAACAAATATCTCCCATACCTACCGTAGGTAACAAAGTCTTAAAACAAAATTCGGAAGCTACCCCTATTTTATCAGTATGTGTATCGTTTTGATAAGAAAATTGACATCTAGGGTACATTATCCAAAAAAACGCTTAATCACATCAGAATAATACTGCAACTTTATTAACCTTGAATGACGTCACGAGCACTTTTATTGTACGCGCGCAGGTTACATATTACTCATGCCTCTTATGTGTTCCTGGTAGTAAATTTGTCAGTTTAGACCTGGGACCGAAATCTGAGCGCCTTCTGTATGAAAATTTAATCGATATTCACGTTACTGAAACTATTTCCCGTGGTCTCGTTTCAAGAAAAAATTATGCGCACTTTAAACAAAATTAATTCAAAAGCTACTTTTGTATATAACTTTATATAAATGATGGCTTTTGAATTTCATTTATTGGTCTCAAAACGTTTACAGACCAATCCTGTAATTAAAAAGGTAAATACAATAAATAATATTTATTATGTAGCATGTAGGTTATGCCAACAACAGTTTCCATATAGGAAAGAATAAGCAGACTTTTACAGAAAAGTTAATCGACCGTAATTTTCATTAGAATAAGGTGCCCAAAATTCAAAGCTACCCGTTATATGGCGAATAATCAATACTGCACACATTAGAAGAAGATTTTATTTAGTAGGTGCGTGTCACTCTGAGCGATAGATTTGAGCATCCATTGTTCTATTCGTCATGATAATGTGCACCTGAGGACGAAAAACCCAATATTAGACTTTGCCCGACCCGGGTATCGAACCTAGGGACCTCACGCACAGCAGTCGCGCTTGATGTTGAAATGCTTGTCTATTTGCGTGCAATTTTTTTTTTATAATGGGTTTGCTTAATACAATTAATTGGCTTTATTAAGAATAAGATTCTGTATAATTTAGAAAGTTTAGTAATTTTATTAAAAATGAGGAAATACAGTTTTTGAGAATGATAGATATCAAGAGAGGAAAGATGATTGGCCACTTGATACGACACTATCTCTTGAAGACGATTTTTGGAAGGAAATTTTTACGAAAGAGAGCAAGCTTAGACGAAGCTTTGTTCAACAAGTGCAGGAGAAAGTACGGGTAGCGTCGCGTCAAGAGGTCAAAACGAAGGCAGAGGATAGAAAACAGTAGCGATTGCTCCATCGACAAGAGCTGAGCTGTTAAATTAAAGTAGAAGATGCAAAATCGTTGACACATGTTACAATGCTGATAAAATATTTTAGTAATTTTATTCATTTTTAGTAAAGGAAAATGTTGTAAAAGGCGGTGCTGTATCCATAAATCAATAAAACTGCATTGCAGCCCCCTGGTCTCAGTTCAATTTCGAAAAATCCTTTCCCAGCTTTTGTTTGTGCAGTTTAAAATTTTCAAACCCACCTTCAACAGTGAGAGCTGTAGGTAAATCGATATTGTCAGAAACCTAAAATACCTTTAAAATCATTTTTCTATGGCTATTCATTTATATGAAAGTAAAATGACAGGTATAATTTATAAAGCAATAATAGAACGTCAGTTTTTATTAATAAGTATAGTGGTTACATTAAAATGTACCTGTATAAAACACTAGATAGGTATGTTAACCTACATCGCATAACTACAAACATAACATAACATAAAACAATTTTTACCTTTCAAAGAATGATACCTACAGCTAATTGTTTGTTTACATCTCATCTAATTCTAATGAATTACTAAATTATAATGCTCTAACTACCTCGTGCATATAATTGTCAATTTGAGCTGTTATACTTAGGTATCACTCATTTATTATTTTCTTGCAGAAAACTAATCGTTCAATGTGCGCGTCTGAAGGTAACAATGAGAAAAACAAAACACAGACAAAAATATTGCAATTATTTTCTGGATTTATCAAAATATGGAACCTCTCTAACTTATGAAAACGAATAGCAACCTCCTGCAGTATCGTGAAGTCCTAGTAACATAACCTGTTCCCGGGGTCTATGGTAGCCCGGCCGTGCTCTCAAATGCAGTTTTATTGATTTATGGACAGCGCCGCCCTTTAATTTACAACAGTTATTGATCACATACTACTCGACGGAATCAAGTCACCAGGAGACAAGCGAAAATAGGAGTAGGTTTTTGTAAATGTATGGGTGTTACTCACACACGAACTAAATAAAATACTACGGGTTGCATCTGTACCGAGGTTGCAATATTGATAATGGTTTGCCCATGAACAAGGTTACGCTGTTGAGGCGGTGGGAGGGGTGAACACCAATTACTGTGTACCAGTTTATATTATTGTAACATAACACATCTCTTTCGCTTATAACGCCATACTTAAATATTAAATAGGAATTAACTGCCATTACACTTATTACTTTTCTGTAACACTCAGCTTTAGGCTGCATCCATCATAACTGAAAATAGTCGTTTAATCACGTCGTTTTTAGGATTCCAAGATTCGTTATTAAAAATAAAATCCAAGTTATTTCCGTATTCTGGTTTGAACACGTGTTCATGTATGAAACGATGCATGAATGTAGATGAAGCAAAAGGGTTATGTAAGGATCGTAGCACGTGACGTTGCGTAGTTTCTGCCTACCCCTATGGGAAAAAGGCGTGACTTTATGTATGTATGTATGTATGTATTATTTTTAAATGAATCTATAGTTAATTTATAATATGTACCTATTGTAATTTGTCTGAAATAAAATTATTCTTGGGGGAGGCCTTTACCCAGCAGTGGGATGATGCAGGCTAATAGTAGTAGTAAAATGATTGATTAGATTGGCTTGAAACCCTACGAAACTTGTCTGGGTAAAATAAAAACTGTGTCAGGTACCGAATTCGCGATGTTGAAACTACAATATTATAGTTTTATCAATATTTGTAATCCCATTGAATGAATGAGCCGAAATATGAATCAAGTAAGCCGAGCCGGGTACGTCTTAAAACTGCAGCCAGACACTGGAGGACGGGCAGCAGCGTCCTCTCACTAATCGGTGAGCCACTGCGATCCCCAAGCCGCCTGCCAAGCGTGGGGATTATGGCAACCCCCCCCCCCCCCCCTGGGGGAGGCCTTCGTTCAGCAGTCGACGTCTTCTGGCTGATGATGATGATGATGATGAAGCCGATCCAATTCTTTTGGGCCTTTGATACTATTGTTTGTGTGAAAAATTCCTTATTTGATCGATTTCCAGTGCCGGATTAACTACGTAGCAAGAGTAGCAATTGCTACGGGCCCTGCGCAAAAATTATTGCGCCTTATTGCGCCCGCCCACCTCTCCGCCTAAGCGTAATTTTTTGTATGAAAGTTATTAAGACGTGATATATTGAATTTACTTGATGTCACAAAAACGTGAATCTTTACACTTGTTTTCCGACTATCAACGTCAGACAATCGGTAAGCGATTATTTTGTTGGAGAAAATAAAGCACAGAATTTCTTACGGTAAACGCACAAGTTCTTCAAAAAGTCACTTTATACTTAAGAGCTTATAGCAGATCAAGGACCCCTCGATAGAATTTGCTACGGACCCCGCGCTTGCTTAATCCGGCACTGCCGATTTCCCATTACAGCCGTCATGGTTGCAAAATAGCTTAGCTGCATAAGTAATCATTATTAAAAGTATCACGAATAATTATAATAAATTAAGACAAAAATAATTGAGACATTCAATGCACTAGTACCTAACAAATAAAAACCTATAAAGCTTTCTGTATGGCGAAACCTGACCAAATAAGGTTATAAATAAATAAAAGATAATATATTTTATGTTTCAAGACTAGACGAGAAAGATTCCGTAAAATATTAAAAGCATTCAATGCACATCCCTTTTGAAATCAGTGACAGCTCTACGGTACGGGTAGCGAGAGTACTAACTGCATAAAGCACTGGATGCGTACTGCCGTATGTGTTGAACGGAGACTGAACGAACTATTCTATTGCGCATCCTCAGATGCATCCAATACCAGTAATGCGGAAGCAGGAAAGTAGTAAACACTGAAACAGGCAATTTCCTCCATGTTGGAGAGGGAAGGTGCAATTAGCATATAGGTATCTACGTTCTAGTACTTGCTGCAATATTTATGTATATCTCTTCCATGATCATGAACTCCTGGTACCTCGGATGCAAGCGATGCACAATTCATTCAGTGGGATTTACGCCACAAGTTCTGAATTGTGAATTCAAATGTATCGCTGAAATGTATGTGATTATTGTATTTGCAAACATTTTGGAAAATCAGACAATTTTATTTTAGCCTCGATTTAAAGTTGTATTTATAGTAAGGTACGAATATAATTAATTATTATGATACTTAAAGGTAAAATATAACTGTTTAGGTAACAAGATAATACCAAAATAATATCGTGTTTTATTTAGTCATACTAATAATGAAAAATTTAAGTTACAGAATAATATTTCTTTATTAATTAAACCCATTTTAATATGAGATATTTATTTCAGATTGGTCGAATTAATTATACATATAATTGGGCAAATACGATTAAAATAAATCCATAAGATCTGGATATTTGTTACTACGGGGCGTAACTGCAGTGTGCATCGTAGCCGCGTAGAGAAGACGTCTTCACGTGATTCGACTGCTACGCCGTAGCAAGCAATCGTGCGTCTTTTAATTATTATTATTATATATTATACTAATATTATTATATGAAGAAAAAGAAAAAAAAATATAATAAATACTATCCGATTAAACCAACTGATTAATGATACGGTTTCTCTTTGGTATAAATAATGTCACTGCATGCATAATACGCATCTCATCAGTCTATTAACCATTAATTTATACGAGTGTTAAAGATTAAAGTACGTATATGTATAAAGTTTTATAAATTATAGATATAATGAAAATAGATGAATCGTAACATAAATTAAAAATAATTAGAACATTCACAAAAGCCAGTGAGAAAATAATGTCGATGCAATTGATTCAATTGATAGATTTGGAGAATGTGCACTTTACCGATAAGTATTGATGCGTATTTGCTAATGAAACAACTAAGGCGAGCTAAGCTATAGTCTGCTATATGACTTACAACGTGTTACGTAATAAACACCAAAACTGAAAGTAGGCTAAGGAATGGAATTCTCTGCCGGCGTCTATATTCCCCTATTCGTATAACTATATAGTATATTAATATGGGATATTAAAAAAAATACAATCGCTATCTGACTTATTTAGAATCGTTTTTCAAGGCACTGAATTTTAAATGCTAGATTCAACAGTATTTTCACTGATTCCATTACTGACTACACTATCCCCGAGTGCAATAGATGCCGAGGGCTATCAATTATTATTATATAATATTGTAGGTCACGCGGATGAAGTCGCGGGCAAAAGCTATATTTCGATAAGAATGCCATAGCAGCTATGAACTGACCAGTTCTAACAGACGCACCGCTTCACGAGTATGACGTGTGCCTCAGCATCGCTCGACTAAACCATATTACAGGGAACTCAACGACCCTATACACAACGCCACCGTCAGCAGGATAGTTGAATGAGCATGACACTCGAATTACTCGAACTGCCAGACAACTATCACGTCAATTAAATTGAATATCTCACTATGGATACATGGTGCTCACATATTACAAGTTGCATATATGTATAATAACAAAATAGCAGGTAATACAACTAGACAGATATAGCCACATAAACAAATGAACGTATGTACCTAAACAATAATAATTCCAATAGATGTGAATGATAATGTAGCGTTGACGACACGGTTGGCACAGTGGCTAACTGATTAGCTTTCTGCGCTACATGTCGCGGGTTCGATCCCCGCACGGAACAGTTATTTGTATCATCTACAGATAGTTGTTTCGGGTCTGGTTGTTTGTGCCTGTGACATGTATGTTTGTAAACTGTACCCACGATACAGGAGAAATCCTAGAGTGGGGCAACGTTTAAAAAAAGTCAATAATACTTATAAATGTCGAAAAAACAATAATGCCAATATAGCCAATGGAAGTCCGTACAACTAATATTGCCAATAAAGCCATATGACGTCAATATACGTAAAAAAATGTCACAAAATGAAAAAATAATAATAATTAAGTAATGTTGTATTATTCATAGTATATACGCTAAACATATTATTCCTAATGACCGTTGATCTAGTGGTTCCAAGCGCGAGTGATGGGTGTGAGGTCCTGGATCGATTCCCGGGTCGGGCGAATTGTTATTTGATATTCGTTTTTCTGTATGGACATACTCAGTAGCAACACGGAGTCTTGAACTGTGCCCGGTAGATGGCTCTATTCTATGGGACTCAATAACAGCATTAGCGCAATGTGGGTGTAGTGTATAGTACAGTGTGTACTATTGTACATCTCTGTCTAGTCTTTCAGGGAATACAGACGTGATGCTATGTTATTTTATTCGCCAAACACAGTACGATATAAGTTTGCAGTTGCTACTAATCACCGATAGATGGCGCTGGAGTAATTTTTATCTAGTAAGTTATCTTGTAAGATACATGGCATACTTAAACGACTACCTGCTGTCGCTAAAGTTACCTATCTACCTACAAAAGAAGCTTGTATAAATAACATAGTTGCACTCGACAACATTATGTGAGCTAATTTATTGTCGTTGAGCTGCGAACTGAAAGAGCATTTACCTGATTTTACTTGTTATAAATGTAAGTGAGCTTTAAAACGCTAAAAGTTGTGGTAACACTGAATGTTATTTATATCAAAATTAGACACTTTAATTTTTTAACCTAATTGTTTTATCTGAAAGTGTGAATGTTGAGTTTTATCATATGATTTTTGGATGGGTCATACTAATACTCTGAAGGTGCAGGTGTCCTTAACTTACTCGATTCCTTTCCCTCGTAATCGCCTTAGCTATCACCTCGCTCCATCCGGCGATACCTTAAAGGTCACATCATAACGTGTATATGACGCATTGACGCATAAAGTAATTAGATTTAAGAATGTAAATAAACGAAGTAATTAGGCAATTCTAAAAATTATGGGAGGAAATTGTAGCATAAATCACCCCATTACTGTTTCGCGGCTAGGGATGAGCTTCTTCTCGGAATGACAAGGATTTAGATCTCAGTCTATATTGCTGTTCTGGTGCGGGCTAGCGCGCTATACATACGTCAAGAACATTTTGGAAACCTCTTGATGTTTTCTTTCGCCGTTAATAGATACATTGTAACTAAAATATGACGAAACTTAAGTGACATTGCCGTGTGGAACAGTTGGTGGGTATACCGTGGGATGCTAGTAACGCAGGGTCATACGTTTAAATCTATCGTGCGGCAACCTATAAAGGAAATCTAAATAATAGTGAGACACTTATTTTTGCTGATTGTTGAATACGCAACATGATTCTCAACATCAAATTTCGTTGACCTACTTATATTATGAGACGAGAGAGAAATATCTGTCCGAAATCCTTATAATAATTACAATTTGTAGATCACCTTGTCAAGTCATTGAGTACTGTATTACTTTACTAGATCATCCGGTAGATGTCGCTAGTCAGCAGCGTACTGACCATCCGAATTATTTTATTTGATTTTTAGGTCTGAGGCGTTTTTATAAGTATACGTACTACGTAGGTACTTATCTATAACGCCCTTTCGAACAGTTTACAATAATTTTACAATCTTCGAGATGTTTACGATCATGTAACATCTTTGTAAATATCTATGTTATTATGATGATTATATCAAGAGTTAGGACTGTGGAATAAGCGAATTCCGTGACTCAGGAGACACTACGTTATGTCGCGGGAACAATGTGGTTGTAGTCTTTACATGTCAGCCATCACCCGTCATTTTCCCCAGAGGGGCAGGTAGCGATGATACATTTTCACACGTTAAAAAAGCGACGGGAGGTTACCTACGGGAAGAATTAGGTACATAACAAACTCATTTCCATATTATATTATTTTCTAATTTCTAAAATTTTGTAGTCAGGCCTTAGAATATCGCGTAATTATCGGGCTGCTGCTAGGCTGGTACTGACAAAAGGCTAAGGAACACAATACTGTTTGTTTTCCCTTTAGTTAGGTACTTTTAATATGGTGTGTTTGCACATACCTTTTGCTCAATTTAAAATGATGAGCCACGAGATTTTCCTCGTATAGGGTAATTCGGTTATTAATTTTATTTTACAGTATAATAATAGTAGTAATATACCTACATAAATTAGTAGTATTTTCCCGAAATTCGGTCCCTGTAATCCTTTAAAACTACTCACTAAGGATTACAAAGATGACGGCAATGGTGTGATGACAGATGAGGGCTAGGCAGCGTTCGGCGCGCTGCCGGTAGTACGGGCCGCGGGCTCCAGTGAAAGCCCACTTTCATCGGAGTGGGGCGCCACCACAAGCACAACAAAAGTGAACGTCGTTGCGTGCGCGTACGACGCCGTGAGTCGGCGAGTGGTCGCCGTGACAGTACGTTTCGGAGCGTGAGTCGCGCGTCTTGTGCGAACCCGTGTTCTCGTGATGTCCAGGTGGTGGATGGTAGTGTTGCTGGCGGGCGCGGCGGCGGCGGGCGGCCGCCTGCCCCGCACCTCCCCGCCCGCGCCCCAGACGCCGCCGGCGCCTTCTGCGGCGCCGCGCTTACCCCAGAGGAACCTCACCCTTGCATCTAGATCTTCAGTAAGAAACAGGTCAGTACCCGTAATGTCTAGTATGAATTTTAGTGAGTAAGTATCGTGTCTAGTAAAAACTGTCACCACCACAGATTGTTAAAAAGACTTACACCAATAAAACTATACGTTTGTAGGTAGTACAGAAAGACTTACAAAATGGTTGTACTACCTTCATTCGTTAATTAATCCCTGCTCTTCGCGTACTTTTGTTGCATAATAGTGTCAAGTTTGATACAAACATAAAATTACCGAATGAAATAAAAAGTACCGATGTAACTAAATGTATAGAATGTTTCGGTTTTAGTATACAAGTTAGATTCACTTAACTTTGGTCGAGTATTATATGATATGACTGGGCCGTCCCTAGTTAAGCAAGAGTAAGCGCGCGCGCAAGCTTTGTGCGTTGTCAAGTACGACAACTATAGCGATCCGCTCAGCGTCAACGCGCTATCAACGAGGTACTACGGCCCAGTTTTGAAATAATTGGTGATATAATAACAAAGAATAAAGATTGTGGCATACCAAGCCCATTATTGTGGCTCTGAGAGAAGCTGGATCAGAATATAATGTACCCAAGGTTTGAGACTTACAAAATGGTTTTGGGCTTACGAATGGGCCAACCTGTAAGCTGTTACAAACGGTTAACTAAAAACTAATTTTAGGCGATTACCTAGAGTTTACTGTTGGTTCTCTCCTTAAATAGTATTTCAGAAGATTTCTTTTTCAAAATATTAGGTAACTTTATTACGACAATTCATTAGTACCACTTCTTATATGACATTTTAAAGTAATATCAGAGGCCCCATTTTTAACCCAGAGGCATTTTGTATTACGAGACTTACAAAATACGAAAGCTAAGATCTTCATTCGATACTACCACATATTCCAAATTACTTAATAAAAGTTAAACCATAACAGTTTGGTGCAATCTTTGAGAATAGGTTCCGAGATGTGAATTTGTAACTGTTTAGTAGTCCATCGCTAGATTGACTGGTATCAGCGATGATAATCTGAGTCAGATAGGTACTTGTCTTTCATTCAATTGAAAAACACCTTCTAGAAAGATTGCTATAAGTCACGATACTGAAGCTTCAATTATTATTTACTTTCTTCAGTTATAGTAAAAACAAGTCCTTAATCATCCTTTAAAAAGGTATTCATTTCCTGCTAGCTGTGACCGAGTCTCTTTCTGCCTGTAATAAAGGTTCCTGAAAAGATTTCAGATTAAAATGTACTACTGTTTAGAATTTTGTCGCATGATTTACTTAGATTTCCGTGCCCCAGGCTTTAATTAATGACTTTAGAGCTTATGTATATATTTCACAACCATAATTTGAAAAGAATATCTCATTTTTACTTTTGTGCGTGTAGATCAAGTCATTTTTACCAAATTAAATATCTACTGTAAAAGTAAATAGGTATGCGATTAATTTATTTTGGGTACATAGTCAAGGGGTGTACCGTGTACCCGTCGATTAATTCGTTAAACCATGCATGGTTGAGTAGTCAGTATCAAATTTGTGGCCGTATGATGTAGCGTCATATTCCAAGTTTACCACATTTACTCGTACGTCTATACATAATTATATTAATATATGAATAATTTCATAGTACGCGTCATTACTTTGAAAAGATATAAGTTATTTTTCTTTCTTACTTCGATATAATATCAAGCGAAACTGCACAAGACACGGCTACTTCATTTTGTTTAGTTTGCCTGATAAACTAATACTTTATTTACAAATCATGTAGTTTATTTTTCTCGCTGATTTCGTGCTTATTTGATTATCATCCCCCAAACGAATACAGTTTAATTATTTAAGACTAGCGGCTTATTGGAATAAATGTAAGTAGGTAACTAAAACATAGATAGGTCGTTCGATGTAACTTGAGAGTCATTAGGAAGTTTATAAAGAACCTTGCTGACTCCACTTGAACTTTCTATTAGAGGTAGAGCCTCCGCTAGACGATTTCTATAAGAATAATTATATTTTAGGTAAGCGTTGCAAGAACTCCAAATTAGCGTTATCCCATATTTTAATTTACTGAACAACGCATACGTTTTTACAATTTGTTAAATTTATAAGTTGACATTAATAAATTGTACAAAATTATGATTCTGATCAGCAACTTTAATGTGTAACTTATTTCATATTACCACTTCATCCGTTGATAAATAATATATACGCACCTGCTTTAAAATTAAGACAGGCATATTTTACCATTAGGTAAACAATATTTTTTTAGTAAGACGGTTTCTGATGTCATAACGAAATAGTTAACTAAGACAACTTAGACACAACAATAAAGTAACTAAGACAAAAAATTAAGACAGGTACATATTATATATTTTAGCGTTAGGTAAACAACTTTTTTTTTTGGAAG
This sequence comes from Shargacucullia verbasci, assembly GCA_947562105.1. Taxonomy (NCBI): domain Eukaryota; kingdom Metazoa; phylum Arthropoda; class Insecta; order Lepidoptera; family Noctuidae; genus Shargacucullia; species Shargacucullia verbasci. The sequence goes on from OX387279.1 coordinate 3,674,129, forward strand.
ACCCGTTTCCGATGTCATAACGTAAGTTATAACTGTCAGTAATAATTCACACAATATTTTGTTAGATTTGGGCTTGGCCCATGTGTTCAACAAGACAACACACTTAACAATAACTTATCCGAAATGCGTGTTTAACGTGTATCTTACTTAAGAATTTTATAGCATTGTTTCAGTTGAACTCATTAAGTTAATACTGATGAGTGAGTTTATCGTGCCATAACTTCATAATATTATATTCCGGTACACATCGCTAAAGACATTTGTAAAAAGCGTTGTATGTAATACGATCTGTATGAACTCCAAACAAATAAAACTTTCAGATTCATCTCGTATAATCAGCCTTTATTCACCAAACGTAGATGTATGCTGCTAATCTGCTGATAACAAATGAAATCATGTGCGCATGATCAAAGTGTAACAAACTTGATCTACCTGATGAAGATGCGTGTTACAAACGGCCGCTTTCCACATTGTCTTGCGACGGTACGCCTGTCGTGTAGATTCATTACATTTTTCTATACCTACTTAATTCGTATTACTTACTTGTTGAACATGCAGTAACGTGTACAAAATCATGGCCACATTCACTTCCTCTACCGTATTGGAAATGTATAGCCAATTGTGGGTATTAAAATCAACTTTTAACCCTAATATTTGAATAAAATATAGTGTCATACATCTCCATTGGTTTGGTGGTCGTAGACGCTGCTGGTGACCGTGTGGTTTTGGGTTCAATCCCCGGTTTGGGCAAAATTTTGCAATCCGCAGTTTGGAGGCTTACCCCTTATTACATGGGACTTAATAACGGTATCGACGAAATGTGAGTTAATAGTCCTACTAATATTATAAACGTGAAAGTTTGTGAGGATGGATAGATGGATCTTTGTTACTCTTTCACGCCAGAACGGCTAACCAGATCTGGATGAAATTTGGCACAGAGATAGATTATAGTCTGGAATAGCATATAGGCTATTTTTATCCCGGGAAAATGTACGGGTTCGTAAACCACGCGGGCAAAGCCGCTGGCGGAAGCTAGTTAATAATAAATATAAGTACCTCTCGCCAACGGTTCGTATACAGATACAATTACTTTATAACTAAACCCCTTAACATGTTACCAATAAATATACCTACCTACCTGTATAATCGATTGACTTATACGCGATTCGTCGATATCAATAGAGCAAGACACTATATTTTATTTGTTGACATTCTACCGCTCTTGGCGTAACAAACTTATATAAAATTAACGCAACAGCGGCGTCAAGCGGCGACCGATAATGCCTAATACTAATCTGACTATAATTATGTATGCAAGATTTATACAGAGCCAATGCAGAGCACTTGCATGAAACCGAGGCGGACAGACAGCCGCCTCGGGCCACGATGATGAAACTTGCATTTCGATCGCAAATATTTCAACTAAATTGCTCTTATTATAGGTAATGTGTAATAAATGCGAAATTTTAGTCTAATAATACTCCTTGCCAGCCAGTAGCGTCTACTTCGGTGACACTAATTGCACCTTCAGAATTTAAGACTAATGACTAGACTGTAGGTATTGCAACTATCAGAAAATTGACCGTCAGGTAGCCTTTCTAGAACCAACATGTTGCTGGGCGGTTCCTTCTAAGCTCTAAGTAGAAACAGGTGGACGGTAGAGGCGCAGCTTGCGCTCGAAACGAGATCAAGGTCACACGCCGGTATTGTTACTATTCTGACGCTAATTACGGGCTCTAATATCTACGGATACGAGTATCTACTGTTTAATGGTATGCTTACACCTACCATATGGAATGTGCAACCTTACACTACTTCTTACAACGTTATAGGTACCTATACCTATGTGTAATTAATCCACGCCTGAGACATCTCCGATTTAAATACTAATGAATGGATTCGATACACAGCGCATGTCGCGATCGCATCTCCGTTCTCGAAGGGACAGCCGACCGGCCAAGGACGCTAATCGAGCGAATGTATGGCATGCCGTATATGAACTTTGCAACTGGTCTAAATATATATTATACAAAGAGTAAATTTTTCAGTACAAGCGGCCTTTCGCATGTTGTTTCCCTCGCGCATGTTGGCGGACCAGTGTATACGGCTTCGCGGTCCACTATTCCGTCTAAATGTCAATGTCGTCTTACGTTGATACAGGAAGAGCTCTGGGCGTTACGATGTCGCCGACTGATCACTTGTAGTGTCTATCTATAACAAGGACATTTGCTGCGACAAGGATATGTACCTACGTATTGACTGTATCGCCTTTTATTAACCAGTAATAAGTAGATGTATATTAAAGCCGGCCACTACATCTAAACAGGCATTTGTTTATTTTATAATTAGGAGATCCATACTCGCTAACCTAGATGCATGTTAAGCACACAAACACGTTGACGTTCTCCATTAGACTTTACGTGAATAAATATTATATCATATAGGTATGTTGTAATGTTGGTAACAAATAAGAAGAATTCTATTCGTTAAAGCATTGACAGTGATCCAGTTCTTCCTCATGGTGAAAAGTTGCAGTAATCAGAAGATCACTCGTACAGTCCGGGGTGATCCGGAAAATGAACTATGTGGCAAGCCAGGAGAAGCCTGCTGCTTATTTAAAAGTAATACTTTAACATTTTTGTAATAAGAGTATATTTGCCGTATTACTATGCCCTTTACTAATATTGCATTAAAGATAGTTCATGACTTGTTAAATAAGTAGCAATATTTTAGCCTTAAAATTCATATCAATGACCATAAAGATCGAATCTTAAGCTTTAATTCGTTTGTTTTTATTAGATATCTATACTTACTGTGCCCGTAGGCGTCAGTGCAGGCCAAGAACCTATTTTTCTCTACAAAAACACTTTTAAAACATTCGTGGTAGTGGTCACATTCTTTAAGTGTTAGATTTTTGTTACGTATAATATATAATATAATATAATATGTAATAAAACTAGCCCAATACAGCGCGGCATCACGGAAAATAGAGGTAAATCAGGGAGGCATTTGCCCTGGAGTGGGATAGCATGGGGCTTTTAATAATAATAATAGTACCTAAGTGCCACCAAAACGGTTGCTGAAATATAAATATTTAATCTTAATTTTGCGTGAAATATGGTGGATTTAAAGATCTTCGTATTTTATAATTTGTTTCACATATTTCGCCTACTTAATTCGGCATGCAAAATGTAATTGAGATAGACATAGGTAAAGGCCAATCTTAAAATCTAAGTTTTGAAATAATTAAGGTAATACCTGTAAACTAATAAATATGTAACTAATGCTAAGAAATTATTAAATTAAATAAAATTGAATGACAGATATTAACTTAGAAACATAACTAAGAAGAAAGTGAAGAGCTCCGGGACCTGTTACCGCATAGGGTCAAGCTCGAGACCGGTAAAGGGTAACGATGATATTGCATTACCGCATGTAGGTAACCTTATGAATGTAGGCTCTTAAGCTGAGACGTGCTCAACTCAGGCGATCTTTTTGTGTGTTTGAAATAAGTATGTTCTTAGTTTTATTTCTTGTCTTGCAAGTTGACCGCTATTTATGTAGCTTGTGAAAATAAGCATGTTCTTGGTCTTTATGAAAGTCAATCACAAGTTGACGCTTATGAATGATTAATTTATTGACAACTGTTGTTTATAGCGGGACGTTAAAATAAATTATACCTACGAGAGTCTCCCGCCGCATCACCGCATGATAGTAACTTGATGAAGGTTTAGTAACGATTCAACTATTAACTTTACCAAGTAAATAACAAATATTAGGTATGTTTAAACTTGTTACATTTAAAAGATTTAACGAAACTAAGTGAATCAGGAAGCTGTTTATATAGTTATGACCTAACTCGTCAAGAACCGAAACGCGCAGAAATTATTTTTCCATTGCGCTAAAGTATAAGCAAAAGTATTAAATTTATTAATTAATACCCAGACATTAGAAACATGAAGCGTAAGGTCAATTATGTCAATCTTATACAAAGGAAGACGTTAGACAGGATCAAAAAATGATGTGAAAGATGGATGGACGTTGCAGTTTTACCGAATCACCTACTGTTAGCCTGACGCATCTAACTGCCACTCGTGGTCGGACGCAGTCAAGACTTTACAGACTTTCTTTACAGGGATCTAAGAAGACTATCTTTCAAATATGTATAATGTCATGTATGCTCTTCTGTGCTAATGTAGCAATTTTCCTTGTCATTAAAACTACCATCGCGCTGCTGTATCTTTCCAACTGCTCTGCGATATGTCGTATATTCATATATTAGGTATATATATACCTACTAGTTTCCGCTCGCGGCTCCATCCGCGTGTATTACGAATCCGTGCATTTTGCCGGGATAAAAAGTAGCCTATATGCTATTTCAGACTATAATCTATCTTTGTGCCAAATTTAATCCAGCTGTTTTGGCGTGATACTATTCCAGACTATAATCTGTCTTTGTGCCAAATTTAATCCACATCTGTTCAGCTGTTTTGGCGTGAATGAGTAACAAAGATCCATCCATCCATCCATCCATCCATCCATCCATCCTAACAAACTTTCGCATTTATAATATTAGTAGGATAGGAAGTAGAATATTAGTAGGATAGGATAGGATAGTAGGATGTGCCTCGTTAAAATAACAAAGGACAATTTTCCCAATTTCATCTAATCTATATTGTTCTATCTGTACTTTTACGTAATTTCTCTAACAAATTGCGTAAAACAAGGAACCTTACTACCTGTAATCATATTTACTTACTTTCAATTATGCATTATCGTTGTTCAGAAACCACTTATGTATAATCGAGTTGTAAAGAAACATGTTATCCAACGCCCGCAATTTTATTACATGCTTTTACAATGTTTTGTTGTCGTCTTTATTTACTCATCAATTTCAAATAGTAAGAGAATGATGTGCTGGCGTTACGCGTCATTTGCGTCCGCGCAGTTATTGAAGCGTTACATAGCTTAGCTGGAAATATATCGAATTTTCAAGTTTTCAAAGAATACTTATTATATAATCATGAGTAACTATATTTTTTTTAGTATTAAACTTAGTTTAAAAATTTGTTACAGTAACTAATTATTGTGTACGTATCTATCATAGTGTATATTATATCTCAATGAGGCAGTATCTGTTAAAAGTTAGCACATATTAAATTATTGTTTGTTCCTTTCATTAAACTAGATCAGTTCGGTATGAATGCGCTACTAGTTTGTTATTCCGAACACAAATCAAGTCAAAAGTGCACCAAGTACTTACGGGTGTATTGCACAGCCACTAATCGCTAGAGACTGTCTACGCTTTACGTAACCACCTCGATTGTAGGGCGGAAGCCTACTTATGGTAATATTCGACTCAACCGTATGTCTTTCCATTGACATATTTCAACGTGGAATGACATCTAAAGCCAGCAAGTGGGCGGCAATAGTCGTTCAGCACTGATATAGGATCGTTTGTTACATAAATGGAGCAAAGCGAATGTATTTGTATTAGTTTAATGTCTGTCGTTACACTCGTAACTAACTGATGTGCTCTCTGAAGGTTTCGAGGTAAGAAATAAATTGAAATCAGCAACACTAATGTTTTATGATTTTTAATTAATATATTAACTGATAAATGTGAATATATAATCTATTTTATTACCACCATTGCCCTATAAGTGTCATATTTCATTAAGCCATATTCATTTTAAATTATTATCAATTTATGTTGGCCGTGGCCCGTAGACGTTCCGTCTGTGTTGACTTGAGAGGATGGCCAGCAGCATTTTTATATTTGAAGTTTGGAAAAATTCATTTTATCTACTTTGTAAGTAGAGTTAATTCTTTTTCTATCGAGTTGGCATGAGCTATCATCACATGGAGATTGCTCATGCCGCAGTGGAAAGATTAGCCAGTCAGCAATGATGGAATTGTGGCTAACTACCCAATGTGCACCAGATGATCTCATGATTCGTTATCGTTAGGCATTTTCCTGATGTTATAATTATTTAATGTTTATCACACGTAAATGTTTATGATACTTTTGTATGCACTTCATATTAATATCAATGCAAATGAAGAGATTAGAGTATGAATATGAATATGCATGATTATGATAACTGTTTCAATGGTCAGTCATTTTAGAAGTCACTCGTCAAAATCGTTTCTACTACTTACATATTTTACTTTCGACTATTTTAATTCGTTATACTTTCATTTATAGTTCTTTTTATTTATAATCTTTCTTTATCATCTGATTTATTACACTTGGTCGTATAAACCATACAACGCGATGTTGATATTACAAGAAGCGTTGATTGTTATTTCCATACCACGTTTGCAACTTTTGTCATTCAAATGTAAACAATATCGTCTAGAGGTGGGACCTTTACACAAAATACACTTTAAATAACCTTATAAAATTATATTTGCTGCGAAGTTTTTGTGACAGAGACGCGTCAGTCACCCACGCAGAGCTATCGAATCACACCCATTTTTATTGTAAATTAATTGACTGTTTACCAGCAGTGTGTATCAGCGCAGAACAGATAATCATACTTTGTAGTACATGTGTTTTTATTTGGTATAAAACCAATATATCAATAGAATATCACTTTGAAATAGTCTTAAATTTTATTAGTGAAAAATAGTATAAGTAGATTCTTTTTATGGACGAATAACCGTAGTCATTTATGACATCATCGGTCGTTATCCTTCCTGGCTTATTTTTTAATAGCCTGTACGCAGCAATACGTCCATGCCTCTGGTAGTTTACTAGACTCCCACTTAGTATACCTACGCGCCAATATTTTTACACGTCATCTTTTCTAGGGTTACAGATGACTCATTTCTAAAATATATACATATCTCAAAATCAAAGTGCGACCTAAAATGTTAGGTAATGACTAGAGAAATAAATAAATAAAATTTCTTATATATTTGAAACTATGAAGAGATGTCTCAGTAATTTTCTAATCGGAAATGAGGTAAGTACTGCTAAGGCCTTATTGTTAAGGAAATTATTATATTTTTTCTTTCTGCTCAATCATTAGTTACTGATTGCACGGTAACTACCTCTACAGGTATTTATGTAGATATAAAAATGAACTATAGGAGATAATAATTAACTTGCAATCATAACTAAATCTAATATAATTCATATTACATGATATTAGTATCCAATTTGTTAAATTTCACAGTTTAATTCTTAGTTTATATTTATGAAATTATGTTTTATTCATGTTACATATTCAAACACAATGTATATTGTTACTGAATAAATTGAATTTGATTGAATAACAAGCCATCGAAGTCACCTGTCTACCTGAAGATTAGGTGGACGGCGACATTGTGTGGTCTGAGGTCCCGTGTCGCCGTGCACAGCACCTAGCCTTACGGGGTTACGAGTAGGTGGCCTCTTTATAGTATACCCCCTCCGGGAAGTGCTCTTACACCGTCCACCCCTGTTTAAGATCGTGATAGGTTCTCACAATGCTGTTAAAAAAGGTGTTCTCACAACAAGCAAGACAGGAGGTGAGCGATTATTTGATTGTGCCACAATCATATAATGCCTGGTGGAAATTTCCCCATTGGGGTAAAATGCTCCTGCAACAGCCTACCTGGCTTCGGAATCGATTTAATGGTTACCAGATGGACTATGGTTGTTAGCGACCGAATAGGATCTCTTCTGCAGGCTCATGTAGCAAACTAGTGGAGGATGTTTTGTACCCGTGGTTTTTTTCTTGCCTCTAGGGCTTATTAGTGGTTCAGTCGACTTGTGCAAGCTATTCCGACTCTAGTCTATAGAGCTGATGTTTTTCGTCTTTTTCTCCATTATGTTTGTCAATTGAATACTTGATTTCTCTTCGTATTTCCGGAGGGGCTTGCGAGTGGGCAGAGTGTGGAAGTGATGTTGCTTTCAGGCAGCCGATTATAATTCTGTACGTTTCATATAGTACGATTACTTCTCGGGCATGTGCAACGATTTAGAACGAAGGACGCGTTTAGTAAGGATTAAACATAAATAAGAGTATGATTATAAGCCATTTTCGTTAACCTGGAATACGTCGATAATCTTAAAATGATTATAAAAAAGCTTATGTTGAAAGCGCAGTAAGGTAACAAAATACCGTAAAATGGGGCTATTTGGGAAACAAGGGGCAATTTGGAACTAACATTTGTTTTTAGAAATTTTGTCATATTTTCTAAACTAAATCAAAAGTTCCTTTGTCATTGAAAGCATCCTTCACTACTGCTGTTTAAAAGCAGTTACTACTCCATGAGAAGCACACATAATGATCCCTTTACTAAATTTCAATTAGCCCCGCGCTTCCGAAATAGCCCCATTTAACGGTATGTTAGTTACAATTTAAATTATCGAAACTAAGTATAAGTATTCTTAAACAACATAGGGATATTAACAATATTTTTAATTATATCGTTCAAATATTATACCACAAAAAATAGCACCAAACGAGAAACACTTTATAAATTAATAGCTTTTTTAACCTCAAAATTAAAAGTCATAGTGAACGGAAACATTGATATCGATAGTTTTTTGTAACAACCCATATTTAATTACTCAATTCTTAATCTCAATTTAACATCTTATTGATACGCAACGCGAGGCCGAGTGCTGGTTAGCACAACATGTTATAATGTCTTTGACTTATCGCATTTCCTTGACAATACGATATTATCACAGTTTTACAATAAAACTGTGATATTATTATTGTACATTACTAAAATATGTTTTAACATTATTCTTACAATCTCTTGTGTGACTTACCTACAGCGTTTATTGGCGTAAATTATTTTTATCCACTCCACTTCTCAATATTAACTACCTTTTCAAGGCTACTTTACATTCCGAGTTAGTCCAACCCCCTATACATTTTATGAGAGTGTCAACTGTCGAAACTGAAATAACAATTTATAAAATACACACTTTTAACTTATTCATGCCTACTGCAATATTTGAAAAGCAAATAAATCATGGTATTATAAAACAATTTTGAAGTTACAAAGGTAACACAGTTAATTTTCATCATCAACGAAGTCATTAACATCTAATGCATAATATATCTACGATAAACCAACGAGAAGCGAGTTACGAGTCGGCTGTCGAAATGATGTCGAACATAATTTCTTAAATTGCGTTCGACGAAAGGAGATTTCGTCACTAGTGTTAGTGCTCACAGCCGACACGATAGTTCGTGCCAACAATTGTTTAAACATTCGTTATTTGTTCACAACAATCCATAACTGTATGACAAATTGTCGCAACGCCCCAAACTTTAGGAAAGCTCTGTCATTCTCCTTAAACAATGTATATCGTCCGATCAATCGTTATAACATTTCAAGACGTAGGTAGCCACTCGTGGCCACATTCTCTTTCATCGGACGCTATCAATCAGACCAGTCAGCAATATCTCAGCTATCGTTAATACATACATAAATCACAATTATGTTAGCAGTGTGGCCACTACTCGAGCACTGGTCAGGTTTTATAAAGCTCGAGGGGATTAAATTTCAAAACTGGCGACCTTCAAACATCAGATTATCTAAACTTTTACATTCGAGAGACCGACATCTGACTGAATGGAGGCTGCTACAGCAAATTAAGTTGACATTGTGTGACTGACCCGCTTGAGTAACTCACGAATGTTATGCATTTTTTCTTCAATACTCGTACATAGTTCGCGACAAAGGCCCGATTCATCCGCTAGGTCTCCTTCATCTCCTTGGCTAATAATAGTTAAAACATGTTTTGTTATGGACGTGCTAAATTGTGTGATTTATTATCTCGTTTACTGTGAGTATCCGAATCCGAAGAAGGCTTGGCCAATTTATTTTTAACTATAATGAACTCTGCATCATACACACTGACAGATCATTGAAAGGTACCGATTTATTAATTGTAGAAATATATTGCTACGTCATGGACGCAAAACATTAAGCACACTTTATATAGAAATCGCAATCGAAAACTCATCGATCCATGAAATTCTACAACGTATTTAAATAGTGCAAAAAATATTTTACTAATATACTCGTACGTAGCAATGCAGTGTTTACAAACGCCGCTAGCCCTCAAAACTGAACGCACTGTATACAACGGTGACCTTTTATCGGCGGTCAACTGTTGAATAGATATTGGTATTTACACAATATTTATTGGTATCGGCAGATGAGCATTATTTGGGTTAATATCTTGTGGCCTGAGAGAGCTGCGGCAGAGCCTTGTCTAGGTGATAGAGGGGTCACTGGAGGCCTCATCATGCTCGGTCTTTCGTTATCTGTACAATGTTGGCGCTGCAAACCGCTGGCGCCCACTTTAAAATACAGTGTTCGCGGCCCACCCTTGACCCCTTCTCTTCGAGGTCGACTTCCTTTAATATTCTTCTTCGCGATTTGATAATACTGAATAACGAACGCAACCGCACTTATACACAATTTCACTAACAAACGTGATATTTTTTTATTCAACCATTGCTATATATGTTATTAGAACGACTAATCGAGCATTAAACTTATTGTGAAGCAGTTATCATGCACGGTGTGTGTACTATACAAGTATGAAACTCATTGGTATGTGTTAAATTAGCGCTTAATAAACTGAACTAAACTGTTCGAACATTGTCCTTCATAAGGTTGTCTGATTGTGCGGACAACATTCACAGTACACTGTTTGTAACCAATAAATTAATAATAATGAAAATGACTGTATCCGCTTTTAGTAGATTAGTACTTTGTGTCAATATAATTATCGCCAACAAAAACATATAGGTATAGATATTTTCACGAATAAGTGTTTATAAAATAGCCATTGCATATGTGTGACATAATATAGCAAAACGAAATTTTTATGTCGCTTCTTTTATTTGATATTCGTATTCAACTTCTTTCTTCTTCTGCGAGCAAGTCTATTTTTCCCGGAGTTCCGAAACAATAAACATTAAGCTAAAGTATCTACAATAAGAAACGGCGATAAGCTTACAATACTTTGTGACATTGAAGAGGTGCTCCGTGTTTGTGTCATTCACAGGTCGGTATCGATTCTTGGATCCGTGATAAGCTATTTCTAATAATTCCATAATAACTACAATTTCCATTGTTTTATGGTATGATATTGCCGGACTCTCCGGCCACCTGACCTCGGGCGGTGCGCCTCGAATCCGCCTGAGATAGATTCGATAACAATACGATTGTTGAAAACTTAAATTACTCTAAGTTACGCCAAGGAAGGTTATTTCGATTTTATCGGTGTATGAAAATTGTTGGGTCCGTTTTTTGTACTGCTTATCTACCTTAAGTTAGAACTTTTAATATAATGGACAGATTATTTTTATGTTCCCAGATTGTTATCCGGCTAATAACCTTATTATCAAATATTTTCTTTTGTTAAGTGGTTTATTATATACATATTTCCTTATTGAATTTTGTTTTAAATGTGATAAAAAGTTCATGTGAGTCATAATTATATATATATATATAACATAATTATATTACACCTACTAATTCGCGGGGATCGCGTGGTGCGATACGCAGGCTAGGTATAAGGCTAGAGTACCAGGAGTGGAAGCTAGAACAGCTAATTAATGGTGATGATGAGGTTTAATGAGGCAGATGAATAAAGTCGACTAAACATCTGAGACGGTCCCAACTGAAATGATAACGACGCCAAGTTACGTGATTCTGGCCAAAATACAAGTTTCCAGATATGGCGGCAAGCGACTAGAATTTATACGTTTACTCTTTATCTATGGTTGACCGACCTCGCCTTGTACTAACACGGCAATGGAAAAAGGTGGATTTATTGGTTGCGTTCTAAGAAATCAGAAAATTTACGTAGGTATTGATTTTTTTTTTAGATTTTATCAAAATGATGAAATCTTTGCTTACATGAACTTCGGAGTATATTTTCCCTTTACTTCCCTATTCTTTTTCTGTCTCTACATTTATCAATACTCTCTTAGCGCGTAGGTTTTCGTGCAACGCAGTACAATGTACAAAAAAGAAAGCTGTCACATAAGGTTCCCAACCAGTATTATACTTTTTTCGCTCGTTAATACTTTTTACTGTAATAATAAATTGTGCATGAAGCTCCAAAAAATATGTTTTTAAAACGTCAAAAAATACAATACTGTTTACTTTTCTAAAATACTGTTCATTTTGGTTCTCCGACCTTATTTCTCTTAAAAACTTTACGATACTTTATTACTCTTACAAAAAGTTGAGAACCCTACTGTCATATTACGCGATCTGTCACAGTCACATGCTTGTGCTTTTACGCCATATTCGCAATCGCGATTTCGGAAAACTACGAATTACGCGATCCTGCGGTGATAATTATATGTGTAATGATTTTACTAAATAAACGGCATTCGCATAGGTACCTATAAAACAATATGTATCAGGCGTTACTTTACGAAAATCCATGTTAAAGAAGATATATGCAATAAGAATTTTTAGTTCTAATTCTTCCAAACTAGTTCTTCTATTTTAATTGCATATCTTGTATAAACAAATAGCTATAGGTATTAGTAGCATTCTCTGGCAACAGTGTGAAAGGCAATAGGTCACTAATATTTCATTATAATGTTGATGTCATTGACACTGGGTAACTCTTAGATAATCAAGCCACCCGACACGCTTATATTATGCCTTTTAGTAGATATTAAGTAATGTTTCAAATCACTCGACCCTTGTTCCTATTTAAATTTAAGAACGAAGGTAAAATAACAAATAGAGCACCAATAATAAACCCCAATCGTAATAGTTTAAAATATTTATTATACTTTTGCTCTAACTAAACTATTCGAATTAAATAATATAATTGCGTCAAGTACTTAAGGGATTTTTTACAATCTTATGTAAGGTCTTTGGGTTTTGTCGCTACTTTTGGGCGTTAGATACTAGGTAAGTAACCACTGCTTCTGTTAGCGAAGCAATTGTTGCAATTTTTGCGCTAATAAAAGACAAAATAAATGACAGCAGGCGAGTCAATTTATTTGCTAAAGCACAGGTAGTTACTAAACGTAAAGTTCCCAAACTACAAGAAACAGCGAAATGAAGGCTGCGTACGTACCTACGCAGCAAGAGGTACGCTCGAGATTCGAGACGCCGACGGTGATCGCGCCACGCAAGCGCTGCAATGCGGCCCACAAGCGCGCCTTCTTACGAGACCGACGACGACGGCAACGACGAAGATTTTTTGTGCTCAAAAAAATAGCCATTCAGGCTGCGTAACCTCGTAACCGAGAAGAAAACTGTTAACTGTAATTTGGATTCGACACCATTGAAGCTAATAATTTGCTTTTTTTTCTAAAGTTATTAGAAACTGACAACGAACTGGATATGTACCTAGGTTCTTGATATTATTTTCATGTTACAATTCAATCCGATCTTGTTTACAGTAAGTATAACACAGTTGATGAATAAATTGTATTTGCCAATTTCCCACGATTGAGCATTCGTTTAATTCCTAATACTCGATACTGTTTTAATGATCTGTGATACTAGAAAAACTGTATGAAATTATATTTAATGTTCGACCTGTTTCAATTTTGCCGTAATAACCATTAGTTGAGATAAATAGACAGTTGTGGCGAGGTGGTTGATTGTGCAATAGGGCGATTAGCTAATTACAAGCAAGTATCAGCTATAGTGTATCCGCGATAGTTTCACACTGATGCCGGTTTCTGTCTCAGCCAGTAGCTCTAGATCGAACGACATTACAATCGACTCTCGATCTTGCGACACCGCATGAAAAATATGCAATGCACATGGTGTAAGCCGAAATAGATTAACAATTGTTACAGATATTGTAGTCTTTACTAATATTATGAGTACGAAATTGAATTTTTGGCTGTTGTTCACTTTATCATGACTCTACATCTTCATCATGATGTTGTAACATGACATTGCGTGTTATCGTTATTCAATTTTTGCTGTAAAGTTCCGTATTATCCTGTGAAATATCATAAATGGATAAGGAGACCACGGAAATTATTTCATAAAGCCAATTTTTTGTAAAGTTGTCACTTTTAACCATAAAAGTATTACGACATCGTTTTATCGTAGCTCCAACTAACTTTTCATACCTAGGAAGTTTATGCAAACATATCCAGGAAATTCTGTATATTTTACAAGTATATATTACTGTATACATTACAAGCCTAAACACTCACTTTTTTAACCATTATGAATTGTAATAAAATGTAAGTGCATAATAATGTTTTCCGGTCGTTAATGCGAATTATTATCGTTGTCATGCTCAGTCGGTTGTAAAAGTATATGACACTAGACGTGTAACTATTTGTTGTACAGTATTTGTAACCAGTGAGTAACACGATTTACTAAATACTGCCGCGCTGAGGCAATGCTGTGGGCGCGTCTATGAAAAATGTATGAGATAGAACAGCTAGGTAATAGTGCCACAAGAATGTATTTTTTCAATACTATAGTTTTAGGATAAAAATCGTTTTCTCTGACGATTTTTATATTTTTTATTACGATCTGTTGCAACTTCCATAGATAGATTGATCAAGATATTAAACCTACCTACTGCCTGAATAGATCTTGAGCAATCTCAGTCCATGTTAGACTCCTAAGAAGGGAAGTAATGTCCATAGTCAACACCTTGTGCAAGTGGGTTGCTGAGCGCAGGGTTAGGTCTTTTGCATCTGTGACTGCTCCCGCACAGACCCGCGTTATTTGGACTGGAAACTTGGATGGTAAACCTTTTTTGTTGGGTTTTAGAACCTCGTATAACACTCAATGCTGGTGCAGTTGAAGCCTCCGTGATTTATGCATCTCATTCAGTAAAATTCAATTCAGTATCCAAGTACCTAAAGTAAATAAACTTCCCTTTTAAATTAATATGTTATTACGGTACCTATCTGTTCCTAGACATAGTAATCTTTAATCGAAGTTCATAATCAAATATTATCAAACATTCATCCATCAAATATTATCGAATGCCTGACACATTTCACAGGTGATCGAACGCCTCCTTGCTAAATATCCACGCATTACAGGTACGCTTATAATTGTACTGTAATTCCTAAACAGGTCTCTGTCAGTTTATTTAAATTGCTGTAACCCTAATATCTTAAACGATTCCGGTATTAAAACAACGTCCAAAATACTGTATTAAATGCCGGATCAAGCTGCGAAATATGAAGAAACATGTTGGATTCGTGTGAAGGCTGGTACCAGCGAGCTGCGCGCGCGTCCACGTCAACACGTGCGCCACAAGGCTAAGGTGATATTTACTTGTATGTCAATATTTCGTAAATTGACTATTTTAGGCGTAATTTACACTACGCCACTGGCCCACACTCGGGGTTAGAATTTCCTCTTTGTTGTTCTGATGGCGAGAGGAGTGTAATAGCGTGAAGTTAGTTTTATTTGGACGGTGTGATGGTCTGTGAACTGGATAAGCATATAAAAATAATTATTATAAACAGTACCTATGTTGCAAATATTATGAGGAAATTGTATTCATATAGAGCTATACATATAGCTTCCATGACAGTCAACTTTAAACGAGCAAGATGGAGCTCAAGCTAATTACATACAGGATATTAACATCCTGATTCTTGAACGAACAAAATTAGACGTTTTTGCTAACCTTTAAATAATAGTTTGCGCTGTTCAATGGATCCAGTTTAGCACTACAGAGTCATTTTTAGAGCTTTCAGTTATATGGCTCTATCTCATGATCTATTTAATCACTCCACTTCAAACTCTACAATGGTTTGAAATACATTAGTACTCCATGATAATGACCTCAGTTTGATCTCCGTCAGAGTTTTCATCTTCAGTACTCTGTGAATTTATAATTATTTAGATAAATGCCACGAGTCCGCGTAGAAAGATTTTTAATACAAACTCTGAACATCTATTTTATACTTAGGTTGAACTTCAAAGAATCATACGTACCGTCTGTAAGAATACTATTTCAAGTTTATAAGATTTATAGTTCCTGTGATGTAACGCTTAGTTAGTGAGTGAATAGTATAAATTCTATTAAAAAGAAAAGTATAGAGTTAGTAAAAAAAAAATACCTAATAAATATATTAATAAAGATAAAAATTGTTTTAATAATGCCTCTTTTTTAAAGAACATTTTGACAGTTATATCGGTGTATTAATTTATCTTAGTAGATAAGTACGTAGGGAGCGAGGATCTGTTGTTACAATTTTTACGAGATTTTCAAATTTTATGAGTTACATTATTTATTATACTATAACTCTTCCTTTATTAAACCAAATAGGCAATTAAACTCAATTGGCATATGTCAAAAAACGAGAAGTAATGCATCCCATTTACTTTGATTCTAAATCATGACATTATTACAATAATGCATACCTATTATACGTACCTATGTATAATGCGTGTGAATGAATATGACCTATTCGTGAACTCAGGTACACATATTATCTTACTATAATGTTCACATGGTCAACAGTAATCGAGATCGTGATCAGTTTCTTTCATGTTTGTTCGCAATAAAAAATAATGATACATATGGCCAAATGTTTGGACCAAGTGTATGCTTTAATTTGAACGAATGAGATTAGCGCATGAAGGCATGTGTGGAGTTACGGCACGCACCACACGACATGCGCGGCCGCAGCTACGTTTAACTCAAGCGATCTGATACTGATAATTGATAACTACTGCGATAACCGTGCCGCACACATTTGTTTTGCCGCACTACCGAGCAGCGCTACACACGGTATGAACTTACAACCTTTCGAAATCTCTCGGCCTAATCGTCAAACCGTGACGCAATTCTGTTTCCATGATCCATGAGACCGTCGTACTACCCTAGCTAGTGGTATTGCACACCACGTTGCGGTAAGGTATACATATACATGCAGTGTTGTAAGCAACTACGTATGTTATACGAAAGGGGTGCACGAAGAGGCTCCTGCAGCCTAATCGGCACTTCTAATCGGGACTTTGGCAGGTAGCTGATGTAATAAGTAGTAACTTAGGCTTTTATTTTAGAGAAATTCTTTTATTTTAGAAAAAGATAGGGTTAAGTGCATTTGGTCTCACTAAAAAATACATTGTTAAGTTCCGACATCCACGCGAACGAAGTCGCGGGCACAGCTAGTATGACATAAAAATTACGTTTGACAGAAGCTATCGCGCGATCTACGCCTGTCGTAATTAATCTGCCGGTCCGTTTTGTTGGTCCCTGATATGACAATACTTTTCTATGTACGCCCAGCGTAAGTTACAAAATCTTCTCCATTCCAAATCTTGCTGGATAGCGTATTGTTCCTTTCATCATCTTCATAGGCCTTTACAACTTTTACAGATAGAGTCTTAAGAAGAAGATCACATATTTTCATGACTTTACAGCCCAATACGAGTGCGAGTGACACGAATGAACGTATACTCTGCGCTCAGGTGGGATGTCATGGTTAGTGGTAATGAGATGTCTTGGGACGCTAGGTCGAAAGCAACCACCTACATATACTTAATGGCCTATTCGGCCTAATGCGAGCTCCTATTCCCATAAGTGTTTATAACATAAGAAGCAGCAATAAACCATTAGAAATTTAGTAACGGCTATACATTCTGTTATAAAGCATGAGTGAATTGTTTACTAAGAAAAATGGAACAATTTACCTCTCTGGTTACGTATATGCACTGCATTTCCTATTGTCAGTTTTGGTAACAAGTAACTAGACACGTTTAGGTTGCAAAACCATAGACAAATATCGAGTAGGCTCACGTTTCTCTCCACTTAAGATCTATAAAATGAAGTAATAAACTAGTAACTTTTAGTTACTAAAAAAATAGAGTTTTAATTAAATTTTGTAGGCAAACTTGTGGAGCTTATTTACCGTTATTGAAGTCGTTTGTGATATAAGAGAATGCTTGTGGTATACCTACCTATCCATTGGTTGCGTTACATAATATTTTACCTACACCAAGTCGAATGGCATAAAGACTGATATATATTTAATATCTCAATCGATGTGTTATTACGTTGTTAATGCTTTAATGTGACTAGATAGGTACACAAATTGGATGCTTATTGTTAGCTGTTATTATTATTTGTGATTCATTTGAGACCGGTTCTATAAATAACTTAAGTATTGCGAAAAATCGGACATCCTTCAAACATTTGAACTTATACATAGCATAGTTCGAACCGCATATAATATAATAGTTATGTCATATATTAAATGCCGGATTAGTTCAAGTAGGTTTTAGAGGTGGATAATATTGTTTTTATTAAGCATTTCTATCAAACTTATAAAAAAAAAAGAAACAGAAATGCATACGTTATCATTAGTTTGAAATACGAATTACAACTGGGACAAAATTAAGGAAACCTTGTGCTTTTATTAAATCCAATGTCTGACTGAATATTGCTACATAAATGAATAAATTAATCTTTATTGTAGTATGGAGATCGGCGCTATAAGATGTGATTTAGCAAAGTGTTCGTAAATTAATCATCATAGACATGAATTTATTTCTATTAATTAATTTTAAATCTTGTTAATTTATAATTTAAATTATGATTGGAAATCTTAAACTTTGATCGGTATAATATCAACTAATACCGCATAATAAATAATAACTGTTTGATTTCAAACAGTTATAATTTGAGACAGGTGTTTAAATCTTGTGCGATTCAGTTAGTGTCGTAATTCACAGAAAGAAAACTACCGGCCCTATAAGATCATCCTATTACTGATCCTAGGTGAATTTCTATTTTTGTCATTGTGATTCGTTGGATCTTTAGAGAAAAAATAGAGTATCGTTACAAAAAAACGTCTCCACTTTAATCTTATTCACAACATATTTATATTATTTCCACGTGAATTCTAGATTAGGATGTACAATAGAACATTCAGGTAGTACATTATATTATATACAAGCACTCATCAAAGATATTTACCGTCTATGGAAGTTAAGGTGGAAATTAACATAATTATTATTTCACTCCAATTAAAAATGCTTAATTTTCCAAATAAGGTCTAGGTTAATTAAACAATCGTTTTCTTTAGTTGAGCGCGAGTATTTGATTATGAGGACAGTTGTTAACGTTAAAAATCTAAATGAACTTTAGCCTTTCGAACTCAGTTTGGTGCTCTGTTAAATGGATTGATTGGTCGAACTGACCTAATCTGCAGAATCTATGATCTGAAGTGTCTAGTCTAGGCAAGAAATGCACGTCATTAAATAATAGCCCGAACAGTCAATGATCATCCCTAACTCCTGAGTATTAAAATAATTCCTATGGGTCGGTATTGGATGAATGTCAGGTTGCATCCTCACACGCACCGCATTTCTTCATTGTGAAAGTATTATTTGTTGTGCTAGAGGGCATTTTATTAAGGAAGGGTAAGGGAAACGTAAGGGACCAAGTTAGTGTTATGCTTAGAGTGCGTCGGCAATTCTTTAGTATCGTCACACCCGGAATCTCTTTCCGAGCTTTATTTGCAATATCAAGTTGCCTACAAAGTATTGGATTATAGGAGTTTATAGTTTAATCTCATAACGTATAATCGACGAGTCTATCGCCCGATCAAACTGAGCCGAGAATTTCCTCACAGAAAACCTAATGTGCTATGTAGGCGACATAGCATATTAGGGCATGAACCGAAACAATCAGGTAAGTAGAAGGAGATACGGCGACAACAATTATCTAAAAACCGGTACGCTTGCGCTGTTCGCGTGTGTGCCTTGCTGAGCTGAGTTACGGCCATTAATTACGGTCAGTAATGACAATACATTTTTCGCCGTCTTAATGTGGATGAAATTAATGTATGAATGAACCACTTAGCTGCTTTGTACATAACAGAAATTCCTTAAACTCTTTCCTTGGACAAAGTCGTCTCACTGAGATACTTTTCACTGCGGACGTTACGCTTACCGACTTTCCACTACCAATGTTAATTAGCCTTATTTAATTAATAATTTGCATAATTAAAGTGTTTATCGCTTTTACATAAATTATGAAGACGTTTTATAACGTTCTATTTACAGTGTAAAGTGAACTTCCTATAAGACTACTTAGTTGCTTTTATAATTAGTTATTATTATTAAGGGAAATAAATATGCAGAAATAAAGATCATTCAATTTTAATAGAGTTTTTTTTATATTGCCATCTCACCCTTACTGATCCAGAACGTTACAACGTTGTTTCAGCTTATTTGCCGAACATATTAGGTATAGGCTGACAGATTCAAAATAGAAAATTGAAATATACCATCTCTTTCGATGAAAATTATATCCAATGATGATGAGAAACGACCTTCGACAATCAAAGACAATTGTCAGTGAAGCGGTTGCATTAAAGAGGGAATTATTGTGGAACCATTTCAGAGGCAGTCACGTTTACCTCCATTCCCATAGTCTGTGGAGGCTCACGACCGCCGCGCGCCGCCCGCGCAGCTCGCATCCTCACGACTTACCGCTAGAGATGCCTAACCGTAATTTGCTTATCTTACAATGAATTGAATTGATATATTTTATATTATACGTGTTACACCTGCAATTGTTAAATACTTGAATTGATTGTATGATTTGCTTGTGAAAGGAAGGTGATATCGCTCTATTAGTGTCATTATAGCACTTGCGCAAATATCTCAAGCAAAGAGCAACATGATGAAGGTTTCAGTACAAAGTATCTACTTTTATTCACTTTGATGCTTGCGACTTATCGTGTTCAAATGCTGCTAAATATAGATCGCGTGAAAAAAGGAATACACTGATATAACCTTGCACTATTTTATGAGGTGAATGTATATTTTGTGATTTTAAAATTGTTAAATAAGAGTGACGAGGCCGGTCGCCTAGCATGTCGAGTAGACGTGATCAGACCAGCGCTATGATCACAATGTAGTTAATGCTCCTATATCTAGTTCAATGACGAGTTTTTCTAATTACCTTCGTATATATACACACTGACAGTTAGCATATCTATCTACAAACGTGCACAAGTACAGACAACAAGGAAATCAACGTGTTGCTATAAGGTCACTTGTTTTAGGTAGGTACCGCGCCGCGCACACATACTCCACGGTTGTCCGGTAAAAGTTACTTGCATAGGAACTATTCATTTTAATAGTTGATTGTACTACAATTTAATCAAATGATAAAAATTTATTTCACCCGTTAAAATTAAGATGCTTTCTAAAATCTAATTAGTACTCGTAAATATTTTGATGGAATTGGCACAGGGGCTGAGTGATTACGAGTTCCCGAAGCCCATCATATGGTGTCGAGGCGGAGGATAGCCCATGATGGGTTCTCACCACGCAAATAAAAAAAAAAGGGCTGAGTGATTAGCTTTCTGCGCTACATGTCTGGGGATCGATTCCCGCACGAAAAAACAAATTGTATGATCTACAAATAGTTGTTTCGGGTCCGGTTGTGTGTGCATGTGACATATATGTTTGTAAACAGTACCCACGATACAGGAGAAATCCTAGAGGCGGCCAATGTTCCTTTTAAAGAAAAAAAAAGTGTAAAAAAACTTTTCCTTCTCAGTGTAGCACTCAAGTATTACATCAAATGCCAGTAATTCTTTATTTGTGATTGTTGTAATTTTATTTTTTTCCATGTCTGAAACAACAAACATATTATACAAGTATTTTACAGAAGGCTTAAACCTGACACGCTTGAGTATTTTTGAAAGTAAATCCGAGATCATTATCATACGGAGATACTAGCATGCTATTGTGCCAACTTGTAACAGTTTAGAATGTCTTAAGCACTACAAATTACACATCAATCGCTTATAAACTTTATAATGGCCAATTTTGTACTACTTCGATATAAATATGGATTTACAGCAATGCTGTTGTAGCTCAGGAAATAGTGTAGATCTCGTAATATTTAGAAATCAACTGAATATTATTTGTGAATGTGGTTGTACCGACGCTACACTAAGGTACTTGTGTCTAAATTCTGCTAAACCCAAATAGGAAAAGAACGTGGAGATAAGTCACAAAACTGAAGCTTATGTTACTTATAAGGGACTAAGAAGCATTTAAAATGCTTCCAGTGAAGCCTTAAATTGTTTAATTAATGTACAGATGACGAAACTGTTGACATAGCGGTCGAGCGATCAACTGCTGCGCTACGTGTCGCGGGTTCGAGTCCCGCACGAATCAATTATTTTTATGATCTACATAGTTGTTCCGGATCTGGGTCTTGGTGGATGTGAATATTTGCGTTTGTCAACGCATTCATGCTACAGGAATTATATGTAGTGGCAATGTTTTTTTTTTTTAAATAACTGATAATAACAGATCTGTACATAAGTTAATGTTAAAAAAACGAAGTTAACCAACTCTAATAACAACAGACTGTGCAATAAGTAGGTATAATTATATTAATAATTATACTAAATAATTCGTTTTACCCTTTTTTACCGGAAGACGCAGCGTAGGAAGGCCTCCTACTAGGTGGACCGACGACATTGTGAAAGTCGCGGGCAAGCGATGGATGCAAGTGGCGGAATGTCGTTCGATGTGGTGGTGTAAGGGGGAGGCCTTCGTTCAGCAGTGGACATCTTCTGGCTGATGATGATGATGATGATGGCCCTTTTTATATATTAATATGATTCTCATTCCATAACAGATCGAAATCACCGTATTTATGCATGTTTCAGAATCTATTAAGATTCTGTCCATGGAGACAAATGCCTCTAAATAAATAAAGAATAAAAAAAAAAAAAGATTTTAATTAAACGTTCAAGCCGTGACACAAGTATAAGTAAACTATTAAAATGGAGAACGTAAATTATAGTGCCGTTAAACTAATATTTGCAATACAAGTAATTAAATCAATACTGGAAAATTAGCTTGTCGTTACAATTTCATACCTGCTCCTGTCTGATCAATGGTGCAGATACGAAATAATAATGATTAAGGTTCCACATCACGCAATGATCAGGGAATTTGAATGATAACAGTATTCTGTAACCAGACGATAAATAAATATCTAGTCAGGCTGCTTGGCAATATCACGGTAATAATAATTTTATTTTCGATCATTTTATTCTGTAACTTGCAACTGATTTTATTTCAATAAGAAATACATTTGACATTACTTTGTGACCATGTATTTTATTAGCAAAAAATGGCACTGTTCTAATAATGTGTCTCAGTTTTTTATTAAACTTAATCATATTGGGTTCTTCACTTCCTGGTTGAACACTTTAAAATATATTTATATTTAACGCGTGCCAATTTCGAAAGCAGGTATATATTATATTTTTTTATGATACCTTAAATTGCTAATTGTTTTTACATAAATACTTATGTATGACGCTTTTATGGCTCATTAATATAACTAGGTACATTAGGCCTCATCTATGAAGTTCTATAATTGATCTACTAAAATTTGAGGACAGAATTGGTATTATGCGTAGCAGAAGAAAATCCATAGCAAAAAAATCTTCTACAAACGAAACACTGTTCGCAGTATAAATGTTTATTATTAACGTAAAGAAGGATCCCACTGCTCTTCCACTCAATACAATCCCTAAATACTCCACAATATAACATACCATAGCATCACGCATGTATTCCGCGAAGGGGTAGCCAAAGATGTACTATGTACCTACAGTCCTACACCCACATTTCGCCGATGCCGTTATTGAGTCCCATGTAATAGGACGAGCCTATTACATCTACCGGGCACAGTTCTAAACTCCATCCTGCTACTGAGAATTTAAATCCACAACACCCACACCATATAACAAATGATATAAGTACCAAACTTGTGTGCAATGTGCCATCAACAAAATCATAATAAATATATGTAAGTAAATCTTGTAATTACATCTATTGGATTAAGATACACAGATCTGAATATTAATGCATGTACGTACCTACATGTTTTCATAATTCAAACAAGGTTCAATAAACGAACATACGTTAACACAGAGTTTTATCCAGAGGTGTGTCCAACGCCTTGTATGTCCCCACTGTGACCGATAGTGGAAATTTAATTGCCTATTTTAACACATTATGGGTACAACCACAAACACCAGAATAAAACTTGGAACTGCCCAATCAATTAAGCCTTCGGATCAAAACACACGTCCGCTACGAAAACGGCCAAAACCACCATTATGGAGCGATATAATAAATTCTGCATCCTTTATTCATATTTCTTACCTCTTATAGATTTGTAAAAGTAAAGTAGATTATGTTAACATATGGGAATGGCCATGGAGGCTGTAGTCCAAATCTCGTGACTCACACCTGTAACCCAACACCTGCTTCTCTGAAGAATTGATACGTCGTATCTCATCTGAAAGTTTAGGTATTAGGAAAACGCATGTAACAAAATGCTACTCCAAACAATTTTACCATTACCTAATGTGTAGTACTTGGGACTTCAAGTTGTAGGTACCTATCTTATAATTACTCAGAAGTTATTTTGATAGCCGTTCGGAATTTGGCTCAAGTCGCTTAAAAGTTTGATCAACGATTATAAATTTTTATATCACTGGTCGCCAAGAAGCTTTTGCTTTTTATGATTAGGTAATAAAAAACAATTTTAGTGCTTGCATTAGCAGATCTTATGTAAGATTCTTTTGTTATTGCTATTAGAAAAATCATTTGTATTTTAGAAATCAATTTACCTGTATAATATTAACTTATTTAATGTACCTACTCTCATTATCCCTTACATCAAATTATCCCGTTTTCCATAACCATATATTATGTCATCATAGTTTTCTGATCATTCTCAATGGATATCAATTTGTACATGTTATTCGCATGCTAATCGAGTGGTTTTATCATCGACGACTTGAATATCTAATAACTGAACTATAAATATTCAACGCTCATCAAAAATGACAAAATATAAATCAAACATGTTATTTATGTGATGTTTCGCCCAACTCCGAAGATTCTCCGTCTCGACCTATTGTGATGAATTAAATTAATTCAGATCACTTAACATTCAAGGAAATACGTTTAATCTAGTTATAGCGGATCTTGAGTTTTTTTTTCATCTTTAAAACGGATTTGAAATCGAATATTAATAACTATTCGCTTACACAAAGTCACATTTAAAAATTAATATATCACTCTTTGAAATTAATTTTGAACACAAAGTTTTGGCTGTCAATCAATGCGTTTGTATGGTATAGTAACTCATCGTAACATTGAGGTAGTCATGACTGTTACGAAATACATTTCAATGAACAAACATACATGACGATTGATGTTAAGGACGATCTTTCCTATTCATATGTGAGATGCCACATGAAGATAAACTCCGGACAATAGATTGAAGCAGCTGAGTTAACAGTAATTGTAAATAAATTAATCTAATCTCATCACAATTTGCAGAAAATAACATTAAATATTTGAAGATAAATACACAACAAAAATGCACATTAGGCTATTCAATTTTAATCAAGATGTTGGAAACAAAGCGCTTCCAAACAATCTTCTCGCTTTGGGAACTCATTACTGTATCTAACATCTGACTTAAGGCCAAGTGCGTTACTTAGCCGCCCGTTACATAACCAGTGTCATAACATTATTGACCATTCATTGCATTACACACGGCATCGTCTCCAGTTTACTAAATACAACACAATCCGATTCATTCATAATTATGGTCAGTTCACATTGCTCCTACTACTGTAATATTATGTAGAGTAGTATTTCCTATTTTCCACTAATTACGGAAATATACGGTTAATAACACTATATGTATTTGTTAATCCGAAACAGATAATTGGCGGTTTTACTTTGTTTTATGAACCGCAAGTCCGGAGTTTCTAACTCCCCGAACAAATGATACCCGGTGGGATTTGAAAGCCTAAATTGTTATTCTTTTAATTACAGTTTATAACACGTAGTTCATAAGTAAGTAGCGAGATATCATCCGCACTTTCCACGGCGGCCTACGTAGAACAAGGTTTAGATATGCCGGCAATTCTGTGCGTGGTACACACTGGGCTATATTTATGCGGAGTTCAGAAAGATTTCTCTAGATGAAGCGGTAATGAATTCCCAAGCCATTGTATGATGAAAATGAACTTTCGCTCTGTGGTCATTGTCGCGATGTCAGCTTAAGGCCTCAATAGACGGCACAATGTGTTGCAACATTTTTACTGAATAAATTACAACGAAAACCAATGTCACGTCGTGAATGTTGGGTCGCGTGATTGGAGCTGCTATGATATTGTTTCTATTGAACTGAATGCACAACGAGATGAATTATGTTCTAGCTTTTATTTACATATGCTAAGCGTGTAATATTGATGCAGCGTTGCTAAGTAAAATTAAACTAAAGGCCGACATGTAGCCTGCCCGAGTACGAACGTAAGTAAACAAGTGACACATACCTGCCTGTATCGAAAGTGTTTGTTTGTAATGTTTACGTAATGATGTACACTCACTCACACGTGCTGACAGAATAATTATTGTTGATGAATCTAATTATATAGAGCCCTTGCCTGATAAAGAAGATTCAATAACCATTTGTGATTCAACCACGAATGTTTTCATAAGGTATCTTAAGTGTATATTACTATGTATAAAGCGTTTTGTAAGAGGTCACATTTATGTTATGATATATTTACCTGTGATTATATGATAAATGTGTCTATAATTTATGTAAATAGTAAACATTGGGAGAAATATGAATAAATAGTTTTGGGCCGACATGGTAACATTTAAATACGACTAGGAGCTCATCTAAAGGTATGGGAAACTTCTGTTTCGTATTATGAAGTCCCCTTTTAACGCATAATAATTATTTTCGAGGTCACCTCTGTTGGGGGTAAATGACGTTAAACAAATATAATAAATATCATTGATGGTTACTTAATTTTTAGTAATTTGTATGACTTCTATAGCTTGATTCCCTGGTCCGCGTCGAGACTGGACAGTCGGAGACGGTGTTAGCCAACTGCACTCATACCAGTAGATTGCGCAAAACGAGCTTCCACTCGCCTGCCACTGACTTGCGGCCACTAAGATGTAGTTCGCTGACGCGGAAGCGGTGCTCGGTATCTTTGCACGTTAGGTAATATAGGGCACCAGCAAATAACTAGTGCAGCTAAATGCCACGTAGCGCCAGAGAATGCTTTTATAACCTGCTCTGTTTTCACTTTGAACGTAACTTTATCTTCTTATGAGTACATGGCCAGTTTGTTGTACAATAAATAGTAAACGCAATCGGTTTACTTGACATAACAAGATAAATCTACGCCTCGAATAGATACAGTGAGTGCTAGTGACTTCTAATATTAGTTAGTCTGCTTATATCTATATACAATAATAAATGTCTACAATATTTTAGTGATGTTCCACAAAACGGCTTTTATTTTGAGCTTCACTGTGGCCACACACTTATAATTTAATTTTTGAATGGTTTTAATAAGAGACCAACTGTCAGCCGATCGCTATTGAGATACAAGTGTTATATACACCTATTTATATACGTACACTTTCCACATTACGTCTCACAACAAATTTCGAAGTTAAACTTTTTATTATTTATAATTCGCCTTTGAAAACTAAAGCTTTGCTTACCCTTTTATTCATTTTCATGTAGATATTAACGAATAACGAACCCTTATAAATGCTTAAGCAATAAAATATCTGTTAAAAGCATAAATAACATTTTAATTTGTTTTGAAATTATCGCTTACAAATAAATTTACAGTTTTAGTGCGCCGGAATGACTGATGTTTCGTTGGCGTTACACTGTAGGCTGTTCATTCCGAGTTTAATTTAAATTATGTAAGTAATGTAAATAGTCTGTTAATGGTCCCTCAACCCGTAAAGGTTACAATTTGTAACTGCAACATGAGAGATGCTCAATTGCCCGTCGGTGTTACATTGCTTCACTTGTGAGATGATCTTAGAGACTGGCAATAAACGTAGGTATTCCTGTCTAGTTTAATGGTGCCCAGTCAAGTATTATTTTAAACTTTAGGTAACATAGCCTATCAATATAATATAATAATCGTTGGAATAAGTTTGCTTCATTTCGTTGATAATACACATTCATGGTTAAGAAATCGTGCTCAAAGAATACTTAATTTTATTTTAAACGCTTTTTCTCTCGTTTTATGATAATTAAAGTACTATGCAGGTGCCAGAACCATTAATGACCTAAATTAAATAATTAACGTTTATCCCGGTCCCGTTTAGTTGTTGTCTGCATACCGGACAGGTAATAAATATGTTAACCAAAATAAAATGTGTGAAGCAATATAATATATTTCCGCGCGCGGCTTCGCTCTCGTGGTTTACGAAACCGTACATTTTCCCGGGACAAAAAGCCTATGTGCTATTGCAGACTATAATCTATCTCTGTGCCAAATTTCATCCAGATCCGTTCAGCCGCTCTGGCTTGAAAGAGTAACAAAGATCCATCCATCCATCCTCACAAACTTTCACATTTATAATATTATTATAGGAAGGCTAGGATAGGATAGGATAGGATATAGGAAGGATATAGGATAGGATAGGATAGGAAGTAGGATTTGTAGTATTATATTTCTTCCTACCCCCATGGGAAAAAGGCGTGCCATTATGTATATAATTTATAAGTGCAATGCAGCGAGCCTCATTAGCCATTTCCCATGATAATATTTAATTATAATTAGACCCTCGAGAGCAACTGTCTATCGCCCAGCTAGTTCCGTTTCCTGCGACTTGCAAGTTACTCCATAATAGATGTAAATAGACAATTAAGTTTCTATTATGACTGATTATTTAAGCACACACAAGGCTTAGTCGTACACTCTTTCTAGAGTAAATTATCTTATTGGTATCCCGCTAGCGCCTAGCATAAGGTTGATACCGGTGATACAGTTTTGTTACCAAAGAGATCGGGCTGAATAAGAAGACAATTTAACTACACCATCCTGATAAACCAGCAGTTTGGTTAGATTATCTATAGGTACATATAATAAAATTATAACAGGCCGATGTCTGTACATTATAGATATTGGAGAAATAGTAATATGGGGGGTCTTTATTAGAACAACAGAAGCCAAAACAACAGTTTTTTGAATGATTGTCTTTCTGTCTGTATGTTTGTACACGCATCACGCGAAACCACTGCTTGATATTGAATGCAGTTTTCACCGATGTATTGCTAGAGGTCTAACTTAAAATATAGGCTCCATTTTACCGCAGGAAGATATCAGATTCTAAATTCCACGCGTACGAAGTTGCGGGTAAAAGCTAGTATACAATAAAATCAGACACCAGTCACTTTACACATACCTATATATATATATATATATATAAATGCATTATATGTCTGATCTCGTAAAATATTATTGGTATTCTAATTAACTTTACGTTCACAAACACTTCGCAATATCTTTATTTCGTCACTTTCAAGAGCTCCATATTTGGTAGTTACAATTCCATTAGCAAAGATTTTTATCTAAATTTAGACACATTTATGCACATTCTAAGAATTTATTTCACATACCGCTTAATTATTGAGAAAATGCGAATTTTGATGGCAATTATACGCATTAACACCTGTGAGTACGGTACGCGAAACGCCCGCGGCGAGGCACAAATGTAACAAGGTGGTCGTTCGTGCTAATCTTTCTAATTTTGGACCGACCCGCCATATTCTACATTACGGACCATTAAATCAGGACGACAGAATTAATCATAATGAATATGTAGCTCGTACACATAAGCCGTAGTTTGATGTCAACCACTCTTCAAAGGCGGCCGTGTCAACGAATATGTTCATTCTCTAACCGAGGTGACGGCAACGTCGTACTGTATGTACACATACCCAATGATTCTAATCGCTGTTGAACTCCTTGTAAATAGTGGTTTCTAAGTGGCACAGTTTATAAGGTAGATTTCGTAGACGAAAAAGCCTTCATTTTTATTAGCATTATAAATATTTCTATAATGCCATAAAACGCAACGATTTATATATTTATGGTAGTTTAGAGTAAGGCGAAGAAGCGCCGACTGTTGGCAGGGATAAATTAATTCGCAGCAAGACACTTAAAATAATGTTGATGATTACGACTAAGACATACCAAACACGATACTTACTATTAACTATTTCACGCACGAATGTTTTACACTCGATCGAAGTTTAGTCACGCTACATAGATATTAGATAGGTACTAAGTATGTACCTTTTTATGCACACTTTAGATTAAAATATAAACAAAATAATATCTCGAGAGTAGAGTACCTATATTTTGAAGAAAAAGTCAGCAGGCAGTCTAAATTACAAAATAATACAATAACTAAGATCCCTTTTAAAGTCAGTTAATAATAAAAATTAAAACATTTATAATAAAAATAGCATGTCATACAACTACTGTTTATTTTGTTAATTATAATTAGAATTTTAATTTAAAAATTCACTGCATTATGAAGTAATATTTTGCATGTCACACAACTACTAATTAGGGTAAAACCGAGATAGATGCCGCAGTGGGATAGATGCCTCATTTTCAAAAAACCTAACTTCCCAAACCCGCGACTAAGAATTAATAGTATAATTAAGAGCCGCAGTCACCCCACACCTAAGTTACCCACAGACCGTCATGCGTTGAGGACGCGTTTCGCTCGTATGTGTAATCATCTCCGCGGCGAACTTCCCGAACACTTCAAAGATTTAAAGGTTAATATTTGCCGTTGTATAACTTTATAATTAGTAATAAATTCCGTTATATTTTTTATTACGTCAATATACTGGTTCATTAAGTGTGCATCTAGGTGTAAATAGTTGCTCTTTTATTTTTAATTTATTTAAAAAATACTTGGGCATCTATACCTATCACAAAGGATAGTTGCCCTGATTTTTCGAGGTATAGGTGCCCTTAGGGGCATCTATCCCTCCATACATCATATATACCCATATATGGTGTCAGTGTATATTTTTAAAATATTTTTAGTGTTCTGTTATATTTTTTATGTATTTACGTATATTTATATTTGGACTCTTTACTGATTGTAGCAGAACCATACCATGAAAATACAAAAGAAAAGAAGGAGTGCGAGCTCGAATATGTTCTTGAACTACAGAACAACTACAGTCAGCTTTCGATGAAATGCACAAAAAACCGTGGGGATAAACGAAATATCCCGACAATTTGGGATTCCATCGCGAAGGCGTTATACTTCTAAAATATCAACTGTTACAATGCTGGAAGGCTTATACAATGCTTGGATTCGCGCTGCCACTCTTGCAAATGCTCTTCGTGGCTTTAGTGGTAGCGGAATTTGCCCAGTTGACCCAAATGCTTTGCCAAGTACTACATTTCTGATATCAGAAACTGCACTGGCTAGTGAAAATCCTGGCACTTCTCGTGCGCTTGATCAAGTTGTAGGACGCACGTTAACAACCCAACCTCAGAAGTCTTATTCGTTAGATCGCCAACCAGAGCTCTTCAATGTCTCAGAAAATATAGTATCTATGAGCCTATTGCGATCGAACAAAGAACAGAAATATCTCTACCTCAGACTTCTGCTTAGTGTGTCGACT